>CM077080.1:34169500-34619860 GCA_039513925.1 Platanthera zijinensis | reverse complement strand
AACATAGTCATAATTTTTATGACTAACCCATAGTGGACATTTTTTAGGCAAGGGACCAGCGCCAAGTAGGACGCACAGGATGTTGGCAGCTGATCTGGAAAAGGCAATAATCAAAGCTCGGGATTGGCACAGAGCTCGTTGTACTGGCCCCTCGTGTATTTATTGTAATAAGCATATCTAGCATGTGTTTTCCTGTAATGATCGTGTAATGCATAAAGAATGAAATAAGAATTTTGGTGTATGATCTTTGTACTTTGCATTTCTGATGTACTGTGACCCTTTTTATTCAAAACTGTTGTCCGATCCTTGAATCATTTGGAGAGCCGGGGATTTGGGTCTTTACAAGAGTGGGCAAGGTCGTCTATCGTCTCGAACTACCGGCCGATGCAAAGATCCACTCAACATTTCACATCTCTCAATTGAAGGAGCATAAGGGGGCACCACCCACCCAGCCCGGGCAGCTACCAGTGGCGGTAACGGAGGAGGGCAATGTGATGATTGAACCCTTGAAGAGCTTGAGCCGCCGAGTCATCAACAGGGACGGACGTGTCGTCACTTAGTTCTTGGTGCAGTGGGTGAACGGCTCCCGGGATGAGGCAACTTGGGAAGATCTTTGGTCGTTGTAGCAGATGTACCAGCATTTTGTTCCTTGGGACAAGGAACGCTAGATGGGGAAGGCATTTGATACGACCCAGTTGGACGGGTGGCCTCCTTTGGCGGGTGTCTAGGGGCACCTTATTCTTTTCACTTTTATTTTTGTCTTAGTATAAAATCTATGTTGTTGTAGGGTTTGGGTATGATGAAAAAGAACCGGAACTTTTGTGTGTGTTGTGTGGAGAACGGATGGCCCTCTCCCTCTAGCTGATCGTCGTTCAGGAAGCTTATTCCCTAGGATCGATCCTATCTTGCTTTTTTTTCTTCTTGTTGATGTGTGTTGGAACCAGGTGCTCTTAATCCTTTAAAACATTGAAGTTGTTGTTGTTTTATGTTATTTTGGTGTGAGGAATTTGCTGCTCTGTCTGGATTTGTATTTTCTGGAGTGAATCGGCAAGTGGCTGCATCAAGGCCATGCAAAAGCTATTTGTTATTCAAGCTAAACAATAGGCATCGCTCACAGCTCTCACGGCCCACAGAGATGGTTTGCCTCTACCCGGTACCTCCCAACTATCACACCATCCCGCGCCGAGTTCGAATCAAGTCGCCGCTTGTCATGCCCTCTGATTCCCGCGTACCCCAATCCATGGGAGGCAGTGCTTCGCATTACCTGAAGTTGGATTTTCCCCTGTTTGACGGCAAGAGCGGTCCCCTGGCTCGGCTTACGCACTGCGAACACTTTTCACCAACCAGCTCACTTTCGTTGGAGGATTGGATTGCGTTGGCTTCCTTCCACTTCTTTGGCACAACACAGCTATGGTATGACCAACTGGATCGAGAGACCCCTAATTTAAATTGTGCAACCTTCAAGCACTTATGCAATCTGCATTTTGGGCCACCTCTCTGTAGCAATATCTTGGGCGACCTCATGAATCTCAAGCAATCAGTACCCGTGGATGATCACTTGGAGAGCTTCCATATGTTACTTGCTTGTGTCCCTTCAATCTTGCCAGATATCAGGTGCCTATCTTACAGCTAGCCTGCACGATCGGCTGCGACGGATACTAGCTTACCGGTCGTTGAAGAAATCGTTGATGCTCAATCTACTTGATTATATTTTTTCAATGTTGTTTTGATTTTTATTATTTGCATATCGTATTTTGTTATTCGCACCACGCTACTATAAAAGGTATTGCATGCTTGTATTAGGGTTTTATCTTTGGATGAATAGATTTTTAGGACTGCTCCCTAAAATTTTTTTTCAACACTAATCCCTCTCTTCTCCCTCATCACTGCCGGCCCTTCCCTTGTCGGATTCCTCTCCAGGATTGTATCATAAGATAACAAGTAATTCAATGTAGATTAATTATAATTGCTAACATAATATATTATTTTGACTCATTTTCTCTTAGATTGTATTTATATTTATATTTTTTAAACCACTCAAACAGAACAAAACCGAGCCATTCGGTTCGGTTCCAAAAAGTTTGTGCGATTCGGTTCAATCACAGATTTTTGGAACCACATATGGGTGGTTCGGTTTGGGGTTTTGCTCAAAAATTGAACCGAACTGTTACGCCCCCCCCCCCCCCCAATTTCATGGATATTAGGGTCTAAGGACTTCTAAAATTGTAACATAAGCAAAAAATTATGTGAAGTAGATGTGCTTTAATATATAGCTTGGAAGTTTGTAATATCATCAGGAGAACTCATAAGAAATAAAAAAAACCCACCATCCAAATTAGAATCTTGTTCTTGCTCCATGGATGGGATGCATGATGAGAAACAAAGGTGGACTGCCTCATCATTTTATTCCTCTTAGCTGCAATAAAATGCAGATGCATGTTCAAAGTTATGCAAAAGCAATATCCCAAACTTTAAAACAAAATCATGATGCAGTTATGAAAAGCAACAGTTCTAGACATTGTGAAATACATTTTGAACTGAACAGAGATGGCCGAAACTGATGCAATAATTTTCATCCAAGTCATTATGATTGAATTGTATTGTCTAAAAAGTCGAGAAAACTTGCTGATTATGAAATTTAACTACATGAAACATAAAGTTACTCTTGGGGCAATTGATCTATGTGAAACACCACTCATTCTAATTGGAACATCAAGAAGGAGACCAAAGCGAAAACATACTTAAATCCATGGAAATAGATGACTGGAGACATGGGCATTCCTAGTGTACAAGGTCTTGAGTGAGAAGATGGTTCCCCACATTGCTATCACTGGCGATGAGATGTCGGAACAGCAAAATAATTAAACCATGTTGTGTTACTCAGGGACCATAATTTTTTATAGCAAAACCCTAATGAGCATATTTTATGTTTAGGCTCATCATATAAACGTGAAACAACTTATGATATACACACATAATGTGAATCATCCATATTGTTAGAAAAGCCCAATTAAGGGCCAATGTTTTCTCTCTTTTCTCTCTCCATGTATTAGTCCCACATCTTGTATTTAGGATTTCTCTTCTCATTCTTCTCCTATATAAGTGTATTCATACTTGTAATTATTCATTCAAGAAGTATATACAAGCTTTGAGGCCTTTCTTTACATGGTATCAGAGGGAAACCGGTCTCCTCCTATGGTATCCGGCCTAACCGGTTTCTTCTCCTAACCGGTTGTCCGCGCGATCTTTCCTTCCCGCGGACTCCTGCGGCTTGTTCTTTTCTATCCGCCCCCCCCCCCTCACCTATGTTTCTTTCGTGGCCTCCACCTCCTCCCTTCCTCCTCTCCTCTTTTTATACTCCTCTCTCACGTGGGTCCACCTTCTCTCTCCTTCTCTTCCCGCGCGGACTCTTTCTATCCGCGCAGGCCTCTCCCTGCTTACTGATCATTGCTCGCAGCGACCTGCCTCTCCTGCTCGCCGCGCGGTCTCTCTCCGCTGCGGCTTCTCCCTGCTCGCTGCCCGCAGCGACCTGACTCCCCTGCTCGCCGCGCGAACACTTTCTATCCGTTGCGGTCTTCCCTGCTCGTTGATCGCGGCTCGCAACAACCTGCCTCTTCTGCTCGCCGCGACCTGCTTCTCGCTTCTCGTTGCGGCCGCGCCTATCCACAGTTGTCGTTCCTGCTCGCTACTCGTCTGCGGCCTTCCTTGTCGCTTGCGATCTCCCCTCTGCTAGTCGCATTTTGGTCGCGATCTCCTGCTCGCTGGCGTGTCAGCCGAGACCGTGCGACTACCTTTTTCTTGCCACCCGGCCTTCCTCTGCTAACCGCACGGCAGTCTTCTTTTAACCGTCCGGCCTCTTCTGCTGGCCGCGCATGGCTTCTTCTGATGTTTCTGCTGCTACTTCTGCTCTGCCAGCCCGTGCGGCTGCCTCGGCTTCCGAACTTCGTGACGAGTTACGGATTACGACTATCTCCCTCACTGGAAAAGGAACTTTGTTGAATGGGTTCACTCGGTTCGCCGTGTTCTGCAGACGAAGGGTCTTCTTCACCACTTGACCCGGGCTCCTCCGGCTGCTCCCTCCAATGACTGGCTTCGCGACGATGGTCGGGTCCAGTCTTGGCTTCGCAACTCCATGGACACCGAGCCCTACCAAATGGCCATGTATCATGACACAGCCAAGACCATGTGGGAGGAGCATCACTCATTTTACTCCGGGCATGACAGCCTACAACACCTATATGATATCATTTCCGATCTTCAGAATCTTGCCCCGGTGCTCCTGGCGATATGCTCTCCTTTGTGGCTAAAGCAAAGAGTTTGGTCGAGGCTTGGATTCAACATCAGCCTCCTACTACTGATCTCGCCACTCAACGGAACCAGAAAGAAGCTGTCGTCATCGCCATGATGATGTCTCGTGTTCCTCCCCACCTGCATAGTGTTCGAACGCAGATCCTATCGTCTGTCACAAGTTCGTCCCTGTCTGATGTATGCTCCATGCTGCTAAAGGTCACGCCTCCTTCCGAGGCTCCTCATGATTTTGCCCCAGCTCTTCTTCAGCAGCCTCTTTCCGAACCCTCCTACTCGTGGATCTTCCACTCGGGGGGGCCGACCACCTTCTCGGGGACAAGGACGTGGTGGTCGTTCTTTTATGAAATTCACTTACTGTGGCTGAGATAATCATCTCGAAGCTACTTGTTACCGCAAGCACGGCCTACCTCCTCACCTTACTGCTACTACCTCTGCTCTCCTCCTCCCACTAGGCCTTCTGCCCCTGATCTGGCTTCCACTACCCGCCAAGATATTGATGAGCTCTGCACCCAACTCCAACAGCTTCAAGGTGCCCTCAGCCGCTCCTCCGGCTCCGTCGCATCCTTTTCTGCAGAAGGTATAACCTGTCTCTCTCATAGTCCCTGCTGGATCGTTGATTCCGGGTCCACTCACCATATTACCTCCCAGAAGCCCACCAAGTACCAACGGACGCCTCACCCCCTTTGCATCACTGTGGCCAACGGTGATACCCTTCCTGTCTCTGGCACTGCTGCTCTTCAGCTTACTCCGACTCTCTCTCTTTTCTCGGTTCTTCATGTTCCGGGATCCCCTTTCAATTTACTTTCTGTTAGTCGTCTCACCCACGACCTTGATTGTTGCATAACTTTTTACCTTTCTTCTTTCCTTATGCAGGATCGTCGCACCCGGAGTACCATTGGTAAAGGGCAGCTGTTGAACGGGTTTTATATCTTGAACATCCCACCTACTATTCTATTTGCTATCTCCACAGTTGATTGGCATCGCCGCCTTGGGCATGCCCCCCTACCGATTCTCAAGCGGGCTCTTCCTGATGTACCTCTGCAGGAGTTCTTTTGTGAATCCTGTATCTACGGCAAACAACATCGCTCTTCATTTCCCCCTGCATGTACTAGGAGTAGTACTCCTCTCTCTTTAGTACACTCTGATGTATGGGGTCCTTATCGTGTCCCAGTATTTTTGGTTATCGTTATTTTGTCACGTTTATTGATGATTACTCGCGTACTACATGGCTTTATTTACTACATAATCGTACTGAACTTACTTCTGTGTTTCGTGCTTTTTTGACTGAGATGCGTACGCAGTTCGCCACCCCCCTCCAAGTCATCCGCACCGATAATGCTCGCGAATATATCGGGCGTGCCTTCTCTACTCTTTGCACCGAGTTCGGTATCATCCATCAAACTTCATGTGCCTATACCCCTCAGCAAAACGGGGTCGCCAAACGGAAAAATTGGCATATTCTCGATGTTGCCCGCTCCCTTATGTTCAAAATGCAGGTTCCAATCGAATATTGGAACTTTACCGTCTCCATAGCCTGTCATCCCATTAACCGTCTCCCCTTATCTGTGCTAAATTTTGCCTCACCGCTCCAACTTCTCTATCCCTCCACCAACCCCACCTCTCTCACATCACGGGTCTTCGGGTGTGTTTGTTATGTCCACCATCTTGGCCCTCCTTCCGACAAACTTGCTCCTCGGGCCGCCAAGTATATGTTTGTTGGCTACTCCCGGACTCAAAAGGGATATGTCTGCTACTCTCCTTTTGATGGTAGGCTGGTTGTTTCTGTAGATGTCACCTTCTGCGAAAACCAGTCCTTCCACTTACCTTGCCCCACCTCGTCTTCTGCTCCTCCACCTCTTCCCCGGCCTACCGTACCAGTCACACCATCGTCTATACCATCTTCTTCCTCCTCTCACCCAGCTCTTCCTCGGGTTCCTCCACCCCTTCTCCGGGTCTACTCTCGACGTCCATCCAAGGATACTCCCGTGAACCAGCTCCCCGCTACCAGCGATACCTCGGCTACGGCAGATCCGGCTCCCGTCTCTACAGCTCATCCCTTGGCCAACTACGTCTCTCTCCATCGGCTGACACCACCTCTCTACGCATTTGCCACCTCTCTTTCCTCTATTTCTATTCCTAACTCTGTGTAGGAGGCGCTTACACATCCAGGGTGGCGGGCGGCCATGGAAGATGAAATGCGGGCTCTTTGGGCTAACCAGACCTGGGATCTGGTCCCTCTTCCTACCGGCCATACCTTCGTAAGCTGCAAATGGGTCTTTGTTGTAAAGCATGCGGCGGATGGCACTGTTGACCGTCTGAAGGCACGCCTCGTGGCCCGGGCTTTACTCAGCAACATGGCTTTGATTACGAGGAAACTTTCTCTCTAGTGGCCAAATTGAACACGGTCCGCGTTCTTCTTTCCTTGGTTGTTCATCGTCACTGACCGCTTTATCAGTTGGATATTAAGAATGTCTTCCTCAACGGCGATCTGCAGGAGACAGTTTATATGCACCAAACTCCCAGGTTTGAGACCACGGGGGAGTCTCTGGTCTGTCATCTTCGAAAATCTATTTATGGTCTCAAACAGTCTCCGCGTGCGTGGTTTGAAAAATTCAGTAAGGTCGTCTGTGCTATTGGCTTCACTCGGAGCTCGGCTGATTTTTCTCTCTTCACCCGACATCGGTCAACCGGGACTGTGATTCTTCTGGTCTACGTTGACGATATCCTGATTACTGGCAACGACATGGTGGGAATACAACAGATCAAGGAACAGTTAAACTTCGCTTTTCAAACCAAAGATCTGGGCAACCTTCGGTATTTTCTCGGGCTTGAGGTTACACGACGCTCTGATGGTCTTGTATTATCCCAAAGGAAGTACTGTATGGACTTCTTCAAGATGTCGGTTACTCTGGGTGCAAACCTGCGGAGACTCCTATGAATGCTAATCACAAACTATCGGCCCACAGTTCTAACTCCGACAAACTGCTTACAAATCCGGAATATTACAGACGCTTGGATGGGAAGTTGATCTACCTTACGGTAACTCGACCTGATATCTCTTTTGTCATAGGAGTTGTGAGTCGGTTCATGCATTCTCCTCGGACATCACATCTTCAAGTCGTCGAGCGCATTCTTCGATATCTCAAGATCGCCCCCGGACAAAGAATTGTGTACAAGCCATCCACATCTCTATCACTCGTCGCGTACTCTGACGCTGACTACGCAGAATCTATTGATGATAGGCACTCTACTACGGGTTCTGCACTTACTTTGGTGGTCATCTCATAACATGGCGTAGCAAGGAACAATCTGTGGTTGCACGCTCTTCTGTTGAAGCCGAGTACCGGGCTATGGCTGCGGTTGCTTCCGAGCTAACTTGGCTTGAGAGCCTTCTGGGAGACTTGGGTGTTCGTCTCTCATCACCGGCTACCTTATTTTGTGACAGTCAGGCAGCAATACATATTGCCAAGAATCCGGTGTTCCACGAACGCACAAAGCATATCGAAGTTGACTGTCACTTTATCCAGGAAAAGGTACAGTCAAAGAAGATAGATTTGGAGCATGTTCCTGCTAAAGACCAAGTTGCGGATATCCTGACAAAAGCTCTCTCCAGGCCTCTATACTATCAGTTTTTATCCAAGCTTGGTGCCTACGACTTGTAACTTGCACAACTAAATCAATTAATTAGATCGCGTAAATTGTGTCAATATTAATGGCAGTCTTTTAACTTGCACAATTGACATCTTTTACTAGCCAATATTATTATTTCTATTCATTAGTACATACTAGGTCTATAATTGGGGCAAAGAAGAGGGAAATAAGCCAAAAAAACATAATGCAGTCTATTAAACCCTTCAATTTGAATCTTTAACCTTGTAAATCCTCTGTCGAGAGGGGATAAGATTGGTCTTCCCATTTTCTCCAACTATATATCTGTACAAAACAAGTGGAAAGAAAGAGAGGAAAAGATTATATGAACGCATAAAACTATATAGATTTTAACATATAGGTACGCTCGCCTTCATCATGGACAAAACAACAGTTGCGAAGCTGTAGAAGACGTGAGTGATTCCAAGAATGAATAAGAAGCGGTGAAGCTGCTCAAGCCCCTCAAACGAAACAAAGGGCTCGTGATGCTGTAATCAATCACTTATCATCAGGAACTCCCAACAGCGTGCACGGTTAAACTCAATCTCAGATCTCACTCACCTCAGGGCAATGATAATAGAACAGATTAATCTCGTCGCCGGTGAGTTCCGCCCGATTGGAACCCCATTCCGACGAATTCCCCGCCGAATCAGTATCTTTCTCTGAGCAAATAAAGAATCGTCTGCTAAAAAGGAAGAGGGAACGCAAATCTCAGAAATCCACCGCGCCGTTTGGCTCAGCATCAGCGAAATCAGACCGAGCAGCACCAGCTCTTCTCATTGGGGCAAAAACAAACACAATATCTCCACATCATTAAGACCGAAATCGAACTAGCTAAGATTGCAGAGGTGGGGAGAAGGTAGGAACATGGATCTGCTAACCTTCGCGGATCTTCTCGAGGGAGGCGAGCATGGCCTTCCGCTTGGTCCTCTTCAGCCACTTGCCCAGGCGGCAGATAGAGCGCTCGACGAGGAGGCAGACGAACACCATGACGGTAGTCACCGTGGCTACGGACCACGTCGGCGTCTCGGCTAGCGATCTCCCTTCGGCCATTGCTCCGCCTCTCGCCTTCCCAATATCCAGGAGAATATAGGTGATTTGTGATGAAAAGCTCCATTTAAAAGAGAGAAGAGGGTAATGGCAAAGGGTTTTTTAATTCTGGATACTAGATTCCATCGATCTTCGACCAATATGAGGTTGGAGACAGGAGACGACCTGAGAGAGAGAGAGAGAGAGAGAGAGAGAGAGAGAGAGAGAGAGAGAGAGAGAGGTGAGAGCGGGAGGGCAAAGCAGCGACAATCGTTTGAATGCGGAGGAATTGCATTTTAGTTTTTTATTAATGCGCGGGATTTTGGTGTCAGAGATGAGAGCAGGCGGGCCACGGAGAACCGTCACGGTTCAGAGAATCGGCCACCGACTTCCGACCCTATATGGTCGCACGTGCGCTCACGTGTGGTGTTTGCAAGTTGTTTTCAAATCATTATTATTCTCATCTTATTTTTTTAAGTGCAACTGCAAAACAAAACAAAAGATTCATTTCTTAAATATATTAAGGGTATGTTTTACGCGCAGGTATTGACTTTTTGAAATTGATTTTGGTCAGAAAATTAATATTTGCATGAATTGGCTTTATGCAAAAAATCAATTCTATTGTTCGGCTGTAGGATTATAATCAGTGAACATAATTGAAATTGATAACTAAAAATTGTCTGGCTGCACAATAAAATTGAATTTCTGGAATTGAAATTTTTAGAATTTATAATTAACAGTGCAAAGACAAATAGTCTTCTTTAATATAGATGAAAAATTTGCCGCAGAATTCCCAAAAAAAATTATTAAATAGATAGTTAAATGCGTAATGTAGTACAAGATGAAATAAGTATATTGGCAGTGCTTCATTTGAATCTTGGTCTTGCACACAAATCGGAAAAAAAAGTGGTAAAATCAGTGCGAACAGGAAGAAAAAAAAAGAAAGGAGATGGCTGCTTGGACGAGGAAGATGAAGATCGGCGGTCTTCGGGGATCGGCCCCTGAATGAATATCGTCGAGAGAAGAGGAAAGGAGATTGTTGTTGAAGGGTGACGATCTGCAAAAAGGAATGGGAGGACATGTCTCTGTGTGCGTCGCGGAGGGAGGCCGTCTGAATACATTGGCAAGAGTCAAAAACAACAAGAGTCGGGAGGGAATGAATATCGCGCATATCCAGATCCAGAGGTCAGTTTTCCGTTTTAGGATTTAGGCTAAATCATATACCCTGGGTTTGATTTCAAAGCCAAAAACCCCGCTCAAATCTGCCATGCATGCCTAACAAAAACAACGAAATTGACTTTTCTGGAACCAAAACAAAAAAAACAAAATTCCAGATAAATCAATTCCTACGAGTCAACGGGTCCTAAGAAAACTTTTAGGTGCAAACCTTTTCTGAATCCAAAGAACCTTTAGTTTCCGGTAGTTCCTACGGGGCAACCCAAAGCTAAGCAAATTTTGTGTTTCTTGCAAATTGTGTCTCAGAAAAGTCGTGTTAAGGAATGTAAATATGTTAATGCATAAATTTTGTGATCTCCTTGATTTATGCACACTAATCGATTATTATTTTGTTCTCTTTTTTATGTAGGAATGTAAATTAGACAATGACAATGTATATGCTTTAATTATAATCCTAAATAGAACTTTGCTAATTTATAACTCTAAACGTAACCCTAAACCCTAAACCCTTTAGTTTGTTCTATATATATATTCTTTGTTTTCAATGAAAAAATATTCTTTGTTTTCAATGAATAAATATGAGAGAATATTGTCTATGGTATCAAAGCAGTAACGCTCCCAACAAAAAAAATAGTTTTCTCTCTCCTTCCTCCTCTCTTAATTAATACATAAAATATAATCTAGTAGTTGTTCATGATTTATCAATTATAATTATTACATAAAAGAAATGTCTGACAGTAAAAAAAATGAAATGTAAACATAAAACCTGAAGTTTGTCGTAGATCGGGCTCATGAAGCAAACAACGCAGACACAAACGCTAAGACAAATTCAAAAAAAGAAGGAAAATCATCAGAATATTGATAACATAAGCAAGGTAATGTAAAAAATTAGTAAGGAAAACAAAAATATGTGTACCAGTTTTCACTGATGCAAATCTAGCAAGACAGACAAATAAAATAACAAAACAACAACAAGTTAAATTATTAGACAACTCCAGAGTATACATATAATTGTTCATGTAATATCATAAGTCGTAATCAATAAAGTGTATAGGTGTTTTTTTGTGGGTGCACATGCTTCACACTCAAGTTTAAGTGCAAGTCTTATTAGAAAAATTGTTGTCTGTCGTGACCATGCAAGCAAAGAAATGAACCAATTAAACTAAACCTTTCAATGATTGTTTAAGATATTAATGAGCTAAAAGATTCATATTTTAGGAGATTCCTAACAAGAACAGACTCAAGACGAAGAGAAATATCAGATTGTGAAACAAACTTTACTCAAGACTTACAACCAGACAGACATAAGAAATAAGATTCAATAACACAAGGAAACTAGATAGGCTTTACATTTCTGCGGGTTCAAGTATTCACGAGTGAAGAGATTACTATGCAGCATTTCCTAAGATACCAATTATTCATTTAGAATGATCCACTCCAAAACACGATTATCTTCCAAGTAAATATGTGTATGATCTGAATATTTTATAGAAAACATCAGTCATCTATTTGCTAGCAAGAAATTATGACATTTATCGTCATAATAATTACTGTTCATGCTCAAAAAGAACTACTAGTCTTCCAATTATTCATCAAATGAGACGAAATTCATCTAAGTGGGAATTCATTTATCCAAAATCTCTTTCGTTCTTTAACTCATACCATTCTAAGCAAATACCAAAAAAAGATTATTTATGATCATCAACTCATGTAATTCTAAACATATATATTAAACCATAAACAATTAACTTACTAGATTGTGCATTTAAGATACTAATTCATTTGACAGATCAATATATTCAAGAATGATGTCAAATAGTTAAAAGAATAGATACAATAAATTAAACTAAATGTTGCAAGAGAGAGGGATCTCTACTTGCCTTAAATGAGGCTAAATCTGATGGTGTCGGCAAGCGGCGCAAGCAAAATCAGAAATCTTATTTTAGACCTGCTCAAGAAAAACGAAAGTGATATAACAAAATTTACTATGCTAACACAGACAATTATTTACGAAACCTAAAGCACAAGAGGGTTTAGGAATTACCTCCCTCAAAGGTGAGGGGAGGAGAGATTACCACGCGGAAGCAAAAACTTGGCAGCCCTTAGGAGAGGCAAAATCTTAAATCTGAGAGAAGTTTGAGCGTTCCCAACAATCTGGCTGAAGAGCGGTGCCAGAAAACACAAATAAATTTAGGATTAGCCAATTATACGATGAACACGTGTTGGGTCAACGTAATTACATCAAGTGGGGCGCGAAAAATAGCAATAAAATTTCAGAAAATTCTAAATAAGGAGATTGGAGAAGTTCCTTACCCAACGAGACCAAATCTGGGCTAAAAAATCCGAGTAGATCGAGGAGGCTTCGAGCAAACCCTAGGAGTTCCTTTCACAAAACTCGGCACAAACAATCACGAAGAGGGCTGTCGATGGGAGATGTTGTAATGCCCCTGAATTTTCGATAATTATTTTAATCTTACTAGCGACGTAATATTGGCGTAAGGGCATTACGCCTGCGCGAAGTTTGCCGGTGCGTTGCAATTCGTTCGATTTATGTGTCCGTTCGGTCAATTTGATTGTGTTTTGAATATTGTCGGAATGAAGATTTTGGACTTTAGAAAATTAATCAGATTAATTTTAAGCTTGTCCGTGAAGTTTCGTTGCGATCTGAGTTATATTGAGAGCCCGGTAAAATTTTAGAGGTTTCCTATTATTATTATTCTTATTCCTATTATATAAGCCGAACCTCCCCCGGCCCTTAGATTAGGTTTTCGGTCTTCTTTTTCCGCCCGCCAAACCAGAGTCGCGTGAGAGAGGGAGTTCGGTGTTTTTGGAAGCTTCGGTCGGCCGCTGCGGGAGCGTTTGGGTGTGGAACCTTCGTTGGAGCAAAGATTTGTAAAGCTCTCGCCGAGATCTACGCATGTGCGGTGAGTATATATTTCCTAGTCCTAACCTTCGTTTTCGCCCCAAACCTTTCAGAACATTCTTATTAGTACTTCCTCTCGGTTGATATGCAGCGTGGTGTGCTAAAAAGACCAGAAACATAGAGAATTGAGGCAAGTGGAGGTCTATCCCTCTTATTTTGTTGTTATTGTTCTTCTCCCTTCTTTTATTTCTTGCAAAGATCCAAGCGGAGTGTGTTTTGTCTCTGCGGTGTTCAAAATTTTGGTTTTGAGATTATGAAGATTCTGTCATATGCCAATTCGTTGAATGTTCAAGTAGAATTCGTCGAGAGGTCAATTGTAATTCGCCGAGTGTTCTCGTGAAGTTTCGCCGAATTCGTCGAGTGTTCTCGTGAAGTTTAGCCAAATTCATCGAGTGTCCAAGATTAATTCGTCAAGAGGTCAATTGTAATTCATTAAGTGTTCTTGTGAAGTTTCGCCGAATTCGTTGAGTGTTCTCGTGAAGTTTCGTCAAATTCGTCCAGTGTTCTCGTGTAGTCACGTGGAATTCATCGAGCATACTTAGTCAATTCGTCGAATAGAGCTGTTTACTCTTAGAGACTTCTGGATCATTCTTTCCTCATGTCGTTGTGGCAACCCGATGCTAAGTAATGAGAGATTTCAGTTTATTTTTGTATGTGTATTATTATTATTTTGGACTTTTGGTTGGCAGTGGATAAAGAACCACCACCTTAGAGTCTGTTGTGAATCATTGCGCCTGGTGACTTTATTATTTTGTACTTTTGGTGGGTAGTGGATAAAAGACCACTACCTCAGTGTCTGCTTCTTTGGATATATTGGTTTGATGGTTTGTATTGAAAAGATAGTCACTGCCTCAGTACCATTTTACATCTGGCGTTGATGATTCACTCTTCAAGTTAATAATGCTATTACTACGACTATATACACACACACACACACACACACACACACACATATATATATATATATACATATACCTTGGACATCAATTAGAGTTTTTTTCGCAATTAGTGCAAATCTTTCTTCTCATATGATCGCTTTTGTGTCAAGATAATCGCTCTCTTTACTCATGTGATTTGGATTTCTGTGATTTTCTTTTTTTTTGCAGTTTTTTTTCTAGTTGGATTGACAACCCTCTTACCTTATAACTCTTTTGATTTACGTTTGAGCCGCCCTTTGCTCTTTTTGTGCTGAGGCATTCTCTTCTTTTGAATGCCCCTAGTTCGGGCCAGTAGCAGGTAGAGTTGATCGGGGTTGTTTGGCCAGTCCTCTGCAGCCGTTTCTCCTCCCTCTTGCAGCTGAAGATTGGTCGGTGTTTCTTTTCTAGATTTCTGAACTTCAGACTTTATTACTTGTGTTGTGGATTTGCGTTAGATTGCTATCGCCCATAACACAGGTTCTTATGTGTTAGACTATTGTTCTACTGTCTCTGCTACTACTGCACTTTTACTGTTGAAGTGTCTCTTTCTGAGAACGATTTATGTTAGGTTGCATGTTAGTTATTTTTACAACTAAATAAATTTGCATTTTATCTTAGATTCATCGCATCTCTTTGAACTTAATATCAACCTACTTTAATGAATATAAAACTCTTTTCCTTTACTTATACTAAATTTAGAGACTGCATATCATTAGCATGTTCGTTTGGTTTTCACATTCATGTAGGATAAATGAATGTAGTAAATTAAAAGTTTTTCGCTGCAATTATATTTTCTCTCTGTGGACTAGTTGATCCACTAAATCGAGAGACACGGTCTTGAAACTTTAAAACTCAAATCACATTTTCAACCATAAATGTTGAAACGAAAAACTTGGTCTCTATGGAGTTCACCCTTGGGGAAAGGGTGATCACACACTTACTACTCTCTCGCGAGCAGAACAACAAAAGGGAAAAGGACAGGGAACAGACCCCAAGGGCTCGGCGTGGAGGACCCACCACACACCCGGAAGATCACAGAGCGCTTCCCCTCCTTAACCAAATGTCGGGCTAAGGAAACTCAGAAAAGCATTAAAAGATTGGGAGACAAGTAAGCATGCCCTTCTGAGGTACCCCCTCGGGTCTATTTATAGGTTTCTGAAAACGGCCTGCAAATAACCAACCTCCCTTGATCTTGAATTACTGAAAACACCCTGGGCTGGCCTGCTAATAGCCAAAATCCGCTGTTTTGAATAGCTAAATACAGACCTCTGAGGGCATCCAGGTAATTTGCCTCTGGGCCCTATTGGGCGAGTGATCGATGAGAACATCACTCGGATAAAGGGGGCGAGTGCTGGGAGCTCAACGCACTCCCCGCCTTAAAGACCCCTAAAGGGCTAATGCCGGGCTAGGCGATCACTCACCTAGCTTGGCTAGAGCTGATCTCGTGTGCGTGCCTGCACGCGAGATATTCAGGCGAATGCTGGGTGAGGATGGCACTTGCCGAAGGGCCAAACCGCTCCTCTTTTCTTCGTGCTGCGCGAGTGCCTCTCCTCAGGCCTCAAACGGGTACTAGCCACTCGCCTACCCGATGGGACCCACTCATCGAATATGGGGTTATACACAATCCCCGCTCTTTGCGAGCTTTTAACAAAGGTCGGAAAGAAATATCCAACCCTACATATTAGATGCGTGGGTGCTGACCTGGAAGAGAATCTATCGTGGGCCCCTCCATTGTTATATAAATATCTAGGCAGTGGTAGGCTTTTTCCTGCCCTTACATCTCGCGGTTGCTCCCTCCTCTTATTACGATGTCACTTTCCAAGGAAGCTCTAGATCGCCTCTGCGTTGTTCAAGACAAGAACAAATCCCTGATGGGCTCACTCGCCCCCTGGCTCTCTCACAAAGCCCCCGGGTCAACCCCGAAGATGAAAAAAGCCAAAGCGGTCCGGCGCTACATAGGGAAGGGTGAATTGACTTCTCGCAATCTTTCCTCGCCCAAGGCAGACTTGGTATTTGTATTCGCTTAGCACTATTTTCCCTTTTGTCGCCGAGATGAAATGTTGATGTCATATCCATTCACAGATCCTGTCGATGGAGAAGGAGGTTGAGGAGGCGAGTGTTACAGTGGTCTCGTCGGGAAATGGGCACAGGCAGGCGAATCACAAGATAACACCCCCTCTCCGGCTCGATGTTCCCGCGCGGGAGAAAGGTAACCCCTCCACTAACTGTTAGATTTTAGTCCCCTGGTTTAACCATTCTTTCTTTGTAGCTTCTACTTTTGGCACTTTGGGGATGGGAGGCCCGGCGCCGAGATCTCCCGTTCGCGAGACGCCCGCGGATATCGGCTCTGCTCCTCTCCCGACGAATGTTATCCCCACACATTTCGCCGAGTCAACCATCCATCCACCAGGCCTGGGGAAGAGGAATATATTCTTTGAGACCCCTTTGAGGGGCGGTCGGGGACTTCTCGCTGCCCTCCCTTTACCCCGGGCTTTTGCGAGATTTCCACCGACGTCGATATTGACGAGGAGGAGGTCTCGCCTCTTCCTTCTCCAGATTCAATTGCCGACTACCTGGGCGATCTAGGGGACGCTGTCGGGATGAAACAGCGAGTGGCCAAGACATTCCATGAACAGTCGTTGCTGCTACGCGGGCTCGCCGATCAGGTGCGGGAGAACCAGGAATCTGTCGAGGAGCGGCTTCTCAGCCTGGGGAATAGTTATAAACAACTAGGTTGCCAATCTGTCGGGAGAGGTCAGCGGCGGGGCCGAATATCCCGGCCTTCACATCGCGCGCGCTGAGGATCAACTTTTTCTAGCACATCGGGAACTCTAGAAGATTCGCTCTATTCACTATGCACGCGCTATGCCGGGAGCGGGAAGGGGAGGTCGGGGTTGGTGAAGACAGACCCCTTGTGGGCCTACCGGCACTCGCCTCCCGCTCCTGTTCATTTCATGAATTCTGTAATGATAATTGCTGGCCTATGTGCCGAATGCTGACTGTGTGTGATATTCGTGTGTTATTCAGTCTCGTTTTCTTTTTTTGTCTTCTATCGCACATTTACATGTGTTCTATTCTTGCGGATGCTTTTATTATATTGTTCCCTCTGCTCGAAACGGTGGTGCGGGTGGGACGATGCGGGATCTCGCTTAAGGTTAAGGCTGGACCGAAGGCGAGATCCAAGAATGTGCTATCCACACTTTTTCCATATTAGGGTCATTTCCCGCCCAAACTTTTTCTATAAATAGGACGCACGCCTATCGCATTAATCATTACCTTCAACAACCTTTACTAACCACTTTCTCGTTCTTTTCGCACTCGCGCTTTGCTCTCGCTTTTTCTTTGGGAGAGATGTCAGGAGAACGTGATGGCCGGAACAAGTGCGCCGCCGCATTCGCCGACTACCCATTCACGAACTGCAAGCTGTCAAAGGAGGAGTACCTCTCGCTTGTTAACCTCTATATTACTCCATGCTTCAAGGCGCGACGTCCATCCGACAACGAGGCGATTAACCACTTCTCGCCTTACGAGCTTGCTATCCCTGTCGAACACTTCGAGGTTGGAATTCACCTTCCCATATGGCTCGAGATACGTCAAGCCCTGCGCTACTTTGGCGTAGTTCCCGGGCAGCTCAACCCAAACTCGATAGCTCTGCTAGTCGTATTCGCTGCTACATGCGGTCTGAGCGAATGAAATTCAGTCTTCAGGTCTTCCAGAAATTGTTCAATTTCCGCGCCAAAAAGGACGGGATTGCCTTCTTCTCCGGCAACAACCTCAAGGCAAGAGGTCTCGCCAACAAAAACCACCACTGGGTGAAGAAGTTCATCTTCGTATCTGGCGACTTTGGTATCCTCCCTCTCTCGCCGAACTAGCAAGACGAGTCTACCTACCGCCCACCCAGTCTCGGCGGCAACGAGTCTAACCTCCATCAGTTCCTTCTTGGGAAAGATTTCGACGTCGTCTTCTTGAGGAGGAACATTGCCACACTTCTGCCGGTTCTCGCCAGGGAAGGTAAGGAGTGCATTCGCCGTTTCACGGGGTAAAGTTTTTTTAGAAACTTGTCTTACATCGTTCTTGCAGGGGTGCGGGATCTCCCCCTCAATCCTCCATTTGCCGAAACCGTCGTGCCTTCGTCTGAACTAGCGCATGCCGAGGTTGTCGCTGAGGCCTGCAGGAGCTCCTTGGGATCGTAGCCGGAATCTAGCGGCACAAAGCGGAAGCCCACCGCGCCGACATCTCTGCCTCCTACCAATAAGTTACTAATATCCAGCCACCCAGCCGCCGTCGAGAAGTCAAAAGATGCCAAGAGGCCGAGAGCCGCCGAGAAATCAAAGGTCGCCGAGAAGCCAAAGGTCGTTGATCTCGGCAAGGGCGAGGAGATCATCAACAACTCTCCTAACACCGACATCGACGCAGTGGTGAAGAGGGCAGGAGAGGTCGGCGGGACCTCGACACAGGGGGAGCCGAGACCTAGGGATCACAGGAACTTTGGCCTGGGTGAAGAGGTGCAGAATGACAGGGATGAGCCCTTGTTGGTGTGGGACCGGAATGCTAACAGGGCCTCCATCTCTACCTTGCTCCCCTCTTGGCAAGAGGGCGAGACGGTCTCGGGCCAGGCCTATGCGCTGGCTTTCGGCATGTACGGGAGGGACAGCGTCGCCTACTACGACAGGGTGCTGACCAAGTCACTCGCCTACGAGAGCTCGTGGGCTCAATTCCGCGCCCTCGAGGTCGCACACATGACAGCGTGTTGTTGCATCCGCCTCGCACGGCAACTTGCGGATGTTAGCGCGGCGCGATACTCTCTCTGCTCATACGTAGAAAAGCTGAAGGAGGAGCTCGCCACTTCCAAGAGGGATCTCGCCCTGCGAGAGGCTGGAGTGGTAAGCCCTTACTCTCTTGTATATGTGTCGTATCTTTTTAATGTCGCCCTGATCCCTGGTCGTTTCACAAGATGCGACGACCGTCGCCAAGAAGGACGTGCATATTGTTCACCTAGAGGATGAAAACAGGCGAATGAGGGCCCAGAATCAGCAGTGGATTGACTCGCTAGCCCCTCTTCCCCCGAGCGAGAAGAAAAGGGCCCTGCTGCACACACAACAGGAGATTGACCTAATGATGCGGGATAACTCCATCACGGGGGCGAGGTACGCGCTCCAAATGATGCAGCAAGCTAGCTTCCTCAATAGCGACTGAGAGAAGGTGACGGCCGAGATCCTGATGCCGGAACTCTTTGAACCTGTATCTGAGCCCGCGCGGAGTGAAGATGAGGATTCTGGCAGAGCGAGAGCTCGGCCTCGCCGCCCTGAGGCTCCCGTCCCTCCTCTTTTTGCTTTTACTTGTATTTTTCTTTCGGGCCTTGCCCCCTTTTGTCCACGTAACAATTGTGATGAATGAAATACATTGTTATAAATATTCTTATCTCTTTCCTTTCGTTATCCTTTCTAATGTCGGATGATGCGGTGCTTAAAGGTGCATTCGACTTGTGTTTTCGCTTAACTCAGGGTCGGACATCTCGCGATACCTTAGGCCGATTTTCCGCTTAGGATTAGACTTTGCGCCGTTCTCGCCCTTTTAACTCACGCACGTGTGAATTTTTGGGACTGCGAGAGCGAGTTCTATGCATCCGCCTTTGCTTGCTCCCTTCAGAATGACAAGATCCCCATGAAGAGATCTTCCCCAAGGTTTGTCTTTTCTTTTGAAGAAAGCCTTGGCCTTCGGATTTTTTTTATTGATGAGACTAGCTTAAGGCTTGTTCTGGAATCTTCGCTAACCGAGGACTTAATCCTGAGAGGGGAAGAACATCCTTCTGGCCAACTTCCGGGTGCTACCACCAACCCAATCAGCTAGGTGAAAGCCTGACGGCGGGTGTTGAGCCTCCACCAGACTCCACCTCTAGGGTCATAACGACATCACTTCGAGGATCCCGGCCATGCCAGCTTGGTGGGAGCCTGGCAGCGGGAGCGTCTCGGGACCTAACCCTGGAGGGAGAAAACATCCTTTTGGCCAACTTCCGGGTGATACCACTGGCCCAATCAGTTAGGTGAAATCCTGACGGCGGGTGTTGAGCCTCCACCGGACTCCAACTCTAGGGTCATAATGACATCACTTCGAGGATCCCGACCCTGCTAGCTTGGTGGGAACCTGACAGCGGGAGTGTCTCGGGACCTAACCCTGGAAGGAGAAAACATCCTTTTGGCAAACTTCTGGGTGCTACCACCGACCCAATCAGCCATGTGAAAGCCTGACGGCGGGTGTTGAGCCTCCATCGGACTCCACCTCTAGGGTTCATAACGACGTAACTTCGAGGATCCCGACCCTGCCAGCTTGGTGGGAGTCTGGTAGCAGGAGCATCTCGGGACCTAACCCTAGAGGGAGAAAACATCCTTTTGGCCAACTTCCGGGTGCTACCACCGGCCCAATCAGCTAGGTGAAAGTCTGATGGCGGGTGTTGAGCCTCCACCGGACTGCACCTCTAGGGTCATAATGACGTCACTTCGAGGATCCCGGCTCTGCCAGCTTGGTGGGAGCCTGGCATCGGAAGCATCTCAGGACCTAACCCTGGAGGGAGAAAACATCCTTTTGACAACTTCCGGGTGCTACCACCGGCCCAATCAGCTAGGTGAAAGCCTGACGGCGGGTGTTGAGCCTCCACCGGACTCCACCTCTAGGGTCATAATGACGTCACTTCGAGGATCCCGACCCTCCCAGCTTGGTGAGAGCCTGACAGCGGGAGCGTCTCAGGACCTAACCATGGAGGGAGAAAACATCCTTTTGGCCAACTTCCGGGTGCTACCACCGACCCAATCAGCTAGGTGAAAGCCTGACGGTGGGTGTTGAGCCTCCACCGAACTCCACCTCTAGGGTCATAACGATGTCACTTCGAGGATCCCGACCCTGCCAGCTTAGTGGGAGCCTGGCAACGGGAGCATCTCGGTACCTAACCCTGGAGGGAGAAAACATCCTTTTATTTATCCTGTCCCTGCCAGCTAAGCGAAAGCCCGGCAGCTGGAGCGTCCCAAGACCCATCATTACTAATAATAAACTCGATCTGCAAAAGGGGTGGAGCATCAAAAGATTTCATAGGTAATAAGGAAGTGAATGTACATATTTTTACTGATAGAAATGATTTAAGTCATCACCACTCCAGGTGTGACTTAGGGTCTCGCCCTCCACATTTTGGAGGCGGTACCCCCTAACTTTAGAGCCTCCTGGATGATATACGGGCCTTCCCAATTTGGGTTGAGCTTCCCCACTGTCGCCGACCTCCCGGCTGCGTCCACCTTCTTTAGGACCAAGTCTCCTTCGATGAACTGTTTGACCCTGACGTATTTGTCAAAGTACTCGACCATTCTTCTTTTAACCTCTTCTTGCCGGATGGCGGAGAGGTCGCGCAGCTCTTCCACCATGTCGAGGGAGAGCCGCAGCTCCTCCTCATTTTTAGCTCGTCATTCTTCCCTGTCAGCCTCTGCTTCGACCACCCGAGGTATCCGGACCTCGAATTCTATGGGAAGCACCACCTCGCATCCATGAGAGAGCTTGAAGGGGGTCTCTCCTGTGGCGGTGTTGGGAGTGGTTCTAAGGGCCCAAAGAACTGAAGGAAGCTGCTCCACCCAGCTACCCTTCAAATTTTTCACCTTCTTCTTGAGGAGGTTGACGATGATCTTGTTTGCCGCCTCCACCTGCTCGTTGCTCCTAGAGTGGTGAACCGAAGTAAACCTGAGATCAATCCCGAGTTGCCCACAGAAACTGATGAACTTGACACTAGCGAACTGAGGCCCGTTGTCCGTGACAATGGTCTGGGGCAACCTGTGCCGGCAGATGATCTCTCCCACACAAAGTTCATGATGACCTGGGAGGTTACCTTGACCAACGCCTTGACTTCTAACCACTTGGAAAAATAGTCAATCATGACCAACAAGAATCTCCTCTGTCCGCTTGCCTGGGAGAAAGGCCCTACCAGATCCATTCCCCAGATTGCAAAGGGTCAGGGCGTCGTGATGCTCCTGAGGCGCTGAGCTAGCTGTAGTTGGAGGGGGAAAACAACTGGCACTTGCTACTTTTCTTTGCGAACTCTGTGGCATCATGGCTTAAGGTCGGCCAGAAGTACCCTTGCCTGATTATTCTTCCTTCCAAGGTTCTGCCCCCTGAATGGCTTCCGGACTCCCCTTAGTGGACTTCCTCTAAGATCTTCTGGACTTCCCTCTCGGCCACGCAACGTGCCAGCATGCCAAAGAGGGTCTTTCTATACAGCTGCCCGTCACGCATAAGATAGTATGCCGACTTATGCTTGAACTTTTTCCAGTCCATCCCCTCCGGTTACTCTCCTGTAGACAAGAAGGTCACGAAAGGGTCCATCCACGAGGGGTGTTGGTCCACCTCCATCAGCTCGCCTTCCTTGGTGGATGTGCGGAACAGTTCGGTGATGGTACCCCCCCTACCCGGGGGCCGTGCTTGGCTAACTGATCGACCTGCTCATTTTCCTTCCGCGGGACATGTCAGATGGAGAAGGTTTGGAACATACCGATTACCTCCTTCACCTTTGCCAAGTATAACTACAGGGTAGGCTCCCTCGCCTCAAACTCCTCGTTGATCTGGGAAGCCACCACTATGGAGTTAGTAAGGACCTCCACATCAAGTACCCCCAGCTCCCTGGCTAGGCGTATCCCTGCGATCACCGCCTTGTACTTGGTGTGGTTGTTGGTGATGGGAAAGTGCACCACCGCCGTTTGCTCGATCCTTGTTCCCCGAGGGCTCTCCAAGATTACCCCCACCCCCAGGGAATGCCTCTCTGAAGCGCCATCTACCATCACCTTCCAAGGAATTGGGCGAGTGAGTTCTACCTCCGCCACCCAGACCACGTAATCAGCTAGAAAGTCGGTCATTGCTTGGGCCTTGATCGAGAGATGTGGAACTAAGGAGATGTCGAACTCGCTCAATTCCACTTACCACTTGGCCAACCGGCCTGAATGCTCCACCCCCTCAAAGATGTTGCTGAGGGGATGGTCAGTCACCACTCAGATTGAGTGTGCCTGGAAGTAGGGCCTCAGTCTCTGAGCTGAGATGACCAGAGCGAAGGTCAGCTTCTTCAAGATGGGATACCGGAGTTCAGCCTTCCTCAGGACCCGACTCACATAATATATGGGGAGTTGCTTCTTCCCCTCTTCCTGAACTAGAACGGAGCTCAAGGCCTCTGCTCCGACCCCTAGATACAAAGATAGGTCCTCCCCCTCCTTTGGCCCTTGGAGCAGGGGGGCCTGAGTCAACTTTCTCTTCAAGGCCTGGAATGTCTTCTCGCACTCCCTAGTCCATTCGAACTTTTGCCCCCCCCCCTCAAAGTTTTGAAGAAGGGGGAGCACTTCTCTCCGGCCCGGGAGAGGAACCTGCTCAATCCTGCCAGCTTCCCTATCAACCGCTGCACCTCCTTAGTGTTTTGTGGTGATCCCAACTCCATGATTGCCCTCACCTTATCAGGGTTGGGCTCTACACCTGCAAGGGTAAGGAGATGGCCTAGGAACTTGCCCCTGCTTGCCCCGAAGACACATTTCAGGGGGTTCAACCGCATCTTGTACTCGCGCAAGGTGGTGAAGGTTTCCTTCAAGTCCTGGAGATGAGAGTCGACGTCTCGACTCTTGATCATAAGATCATCCACATACACCTCCAAGTTTCTCCCCTTTTGCCCTCGGAAGATCCTGTCCATCATCTTCTAATAAGTTGCCCCTGCATTCTTTAGCCCAAAGGGCATCATCTTGTAGCAGTAGCACATGTCCTCTATGATGAAGGAGACATCTTTGATGTCGGGAGGGTGCATCCTGATCTGGTGGTAACCTGAAAATGCATCTTAAAAACTCATTACAGGAAAACCGACAGCTGAGTCAACCAGCGTGTCGATCCAATGCAAGGGATAACAATCCTTGGGGCATGATTTATTAAGTAGAGAAAAATCAACACACATACGCCATCGTCCGTCTCCTTTTTTAACCATCACTACATTGGAGACCCAGCCTGAGTACTGTATTTTGGATACAAAGCCGGCCTTGAGGAGCTTGGCCACTTCCTCCCTGATTGGTTCGGCTAGCTTGTCCGCAACAGAACTCTTCTTCTGCTGGATGGGGCGAGCCTCCGGGTCCAAGTTGAGGCGATGACAGACCACGTCCGCGTCAATCCCTGACATCTCCGCGGCGCTCCAAGCGAAGACGTCCACGTTCTTTTGGATGCACTCCAACATCCTCTCTCGATCTAACGGTGTAATCCCCCCACTGATGCGGACCTTCTCCACCCTACCTCCGAGGGTGAGAACCTCCATCTCCATCACCTCTTCCGCAACCTCCAGACGAGACTACTCTCCCCATTCTCCAGCATCCTCTCCTCTTGGGGCAGGAATCTCCTCCTCTGCCTCCTCCACGACCATTGCCTCGGCCGGCTCCAGAACTTCCCCCGCTAACTCCACCCGGGTGCGGTCTTCCTCCACCTCTATCTCCACTCCTGCCTCCTGCTCCGCCTACTCCATCCTTTGCTCCATCTCCTCGGTCCCCCGCTACCATGGGATGGAGTTTACTGCAGTGATATAACATTCTCTTGCCACCTTGGGGTCACCCCGAACTCGGACCTGGATCCCCTCGGCGTTGAACTTTAGACATTGGTGGAAGGATGACGGAACACAGCGGAAGGCACTGATGAGGGTTCGCCCGAAGATGGCGTTGTAGCTACTGGGGGAGTCCACAATGACGAATCTGCAGGTGCGGGACTGCCCCCTTAGAGTGACATGGAGGCCCACTCCTCCTTCTACCTCCTTCCTCTCACCCGAGAACCCGAACAAGGGTCCATCTGAGGCCAGCACCCTCTTAGCCTCCGCCTTCATCGCGTAAAATGCCTTCTTGAAGATGACGTTGACCGAGCTCCTGTTGTCAATGAGGATCCGGGAGACGGTGATGTTCTCGACCACTGTCTGGATGACCAACGTGTCGTAGAAGGGGTCCTCATGGTCTGGCATATCCTTCCATGAGAAGGTGATCTTCTCTTCTGGGGG
Organism: Platanthera zijinensis; assembly: GCA_039513925.1. NCBI lineage: Eukaryota > Viridiplantae > Streptophyta > Magnoliopsida > Asparagales > Orchidaceae > Platanthera > Platanthera zijinensis. The sequence goes on along the minus strand of CM077080.1, from coordinate 34,594,830 downwards.
TAGGGTCTGGGAGTTGGAGCCAACGCTCCGGAGGTATATAGTGTGGAGACTTGACTTGCGGGAAGCCTCGACCCCCCCCCCCCCCCCCCCCCCCCCCCCCCCCGTGGATCACTCTGATCCCTACCCGGGCCCCAACATCTGCCCGGTCTTCACACCTGTCCTCCTCCGCCCGAGGCAGGACTTCTTCGATCCGCACTCCCTGGTGGTCTTGCTGCTGTTGTTGCTCCCTGTTTCCTCTCATTTTGAGGAACTTCGGGCATGTGGCTATGGCGTGCCCCTCCTCCTGATGGAAGTCACAGTAGGGTAACTCCACCCTAACTTCCCTTCTCCTCCTCCACGCCGCTCTCCTCCTCTCCCCCATGGCTATAACTATGGCCTGGTTTTGATCGGGGAGAGGTGGTCTCTGGCCCTGCCTCTTGCCTGGAGGGTAAAATCGGCCCTGCCCCCCCCCCCAAGCGATTGTCTCATCCCTAGAAACCTCTCTACGGCCCCTGGTCTTGCCACTTCGGCCTCCAACCTAGCCGATGGTTCGGATCCTGGCACCCCCACCTGGGCTGCTGCTGTTGTTGCTGTTCCCTCTGCCGGGGCTCAGCTCTTCTCTCCTCCTGACCTCTGTCACCTCTTGGCCTCTCTTCCTCCGTGGCCCACCTGGCCAGCTTCCAGGCAAACTCTGGATTCGACGCCTACCCATGAACTTCTCTCGCCGCCCTCTCCATTAGCTCCTCGTAGGAGAGGGGCGACACCCACTTCAGTTCCATTCTGAAGAAAACTTGTTGCAGCCCCAGGGTTAAGGTCGTCATCAAGGTGTGACCCGACATCTCTTGGACCTGGGTCACCTCCTCCTGGAACCTGTCCATGTAGCTCCCCAGTGTCTCGTTCACCCCCTGCTTGATGTGGAACAGGGACTCCGACTCCTTCTTCCTCCTCTTGGAGGTGGTGAACCTCAACATGAACCCCCGACGTAGGTCCTCGAAACAGTAAATGGAGCTGGCCGGTAGCTGGTGGAACCACTCTCTCGCCTTCTATTTGAGAGTGATGGCGAAGATCCTGCACTTGAACCCATCTGGCATCTGTAGGATCGAGACCACGTCCTCGAACCACTAGATGTGCTGGACCGGGTCTCCTTTCCCAGCGTAGTAGGACATCTCGGGCTCCCTGAACCCCTCTGGAACCGGGCCAAAAGAAATTAGCTCGCTGAAGGGGCTGCCTCCCCCTGCTGAGCGAGCTGGGGGGTCTCGCACCCCCATCTCGCCGAACCTGTTGCCGCTTGTCGAGCCTGGGAAGAGCACTTGCCCGGGGAGCTCGCCGCCTTTTCCTTCCTCTGCAACTTCTTTCCCAACCCGCCTGCCGGGAGCTGGAACCGCGAGAACAGGGACTGCTGGTGTCGAGCACTCGGCGCGCGCGCCGAGTGCAAATCTGACCATGTGTACTTCCTGCCTGAAGTCCTCGAACATCCCCACCGTGGAGAGAGGGGGAGGGGATGGCGAGTCGGCCCTGTCCGAACCTTGCCCTTCTCCTCCAGTCATCGAGCTTGCTGAAGATTTTCTGTGTTGACCACGCTCCACGCTCACCGTACAAAAATGTTGAAACTGAACACTCGGTCTCTATGGATTTCACCCTTGGGGAAAGGGTGATCGCACACTTACTACTCTCTCGCGAGCCGAACAACAAAAGGGAAAAGGACAGGGAACAGACCCAAGGGCTCGGCGTGGAGGACCCACCACACACCCGGAAGATCACGGAGCGCTTCCCCTCTTTAACCAAATGCTGGGCTAAGGAACCTCAGAAAAACACTAAAAGATTGGGAGACAAGTAAGCATGCCCTTCTGAGGTACCCCCTTGGGTCTATTTATAGGTTTCTGAAAACGGTCTGCAAATAACCAACCTTCGCTGATCTTGAATTACTGAAAACACCCTGGGCTGGCCTGCTAACAACCAAACTCCGCTGTTCTGAATAGCTAAATGCAGACCTCTGATGGCATCCAGGTAATTTGTCTCTGGGCCCTGCTGGGCGAGTGATCGATGAGAGCATCACTCGGCTAAAGGGGGCGAGTGTCGGGAGCTCAACGCACTCGCTGCCTTAAAGACCCCTGAAGGGCAAATGCCGGGCTGGGCGACCACTCGCCTAGCTTGGCGAGAGCTGATCTCGCACGCGCGCCTGCACGGGAGATATTCAGGCGAATGCTGGGTGAGGATGGCACTCGCTGAAGGACCAAACCGCTCCTCTTTCCTTCGTGCTGCGCGAGTGCCTCTCCTCAGGCCTCGGACGGGTACAACGTCAGTTGTGGTATCTCGGTGGACGTTGTGCCGATTGGAGCAGGGTATGGGTTGTTACATGATACACTCATGTGGTTCAGTTAAACAACAATAAACTCTCAACCAACCCTCTTGGTTGAGTTGTGTGGCCATGTCATGCAAATTTTTCAATATCAACTTATTCGAATGATGTCAAAATAGTTGATCTTATCCAGCACATAAAAATCCTATTAAAATCATCAAATTATGGAGAATGGTGCATTTTAATTGTAAAAAAGATTCTTCCTTTATCTGCATTCATAAACAACAGTTGTGAATGAATCAAGTTACCGTACAAACATAAAACTCAATTGAACCAAATGTTACCATATATTGAAGCTTCAAGCACGTTGGGCATGCAAAAAGCACATTCCCTGCTCCAAGCACATTCCCTGCCTGTTTGGTTTCAAGAACCACACCATTATGCATATAATCATAACAATTGAACAAAAAAATTGATTTGTATTGTTAGTGTTTAGAGTCAACAGAAGTACTTCAAATTTGAAAAACCAAGTTAAAAATTAATGAAATCAAGAACTGCAAGTTGCTAGAGCTTGATTTGAAGTAACTCCATTGTCGTGTCGGCCGAAGCTCCACAGTTGGCATTTACAACATTTTCCGTTTGAGAAGTTAGAGTTCAAAGTTAACAAAACAACTCGAAATCTAAAAAAAAATCAAGTTCAAAGTTACTAGAATCCATAAATGCAGGCTGCTAGAGCTTGATCTGGAGCAACCCCACGGCGGGCATTTTCTACATTTCTCGTTTGCAAAAGATCTAAAAATGGTGATTAAAAGGTTATGGACCAACGCCGTGAATGAGGCGAACGCGAGCACAAATCATTGAAGAGAAATTTAGAATAGATTACCAGCTACTTGGAATCAATCGGCTGTAACCACGACATCGGGAATTATCCTGCCGAGGTGTGATAGTCGTCGGCGAAAGGGCTGGTGGTCGCGAACATTGTGAAAATTTATGGGAAGCTAAAAAAGAGGTTGTAGGAACACTCAACCACAACCGAAGACAAGTAAAAATCAATAGCATAAGAGTCTCCAATTGAAATTAACTTCTTTACAAAGCAAGGTATATATTGCAAGACATGATTTACTATGTAATCAAAGAAACAAAAATCTGCAACAAGAAGTTAACCGCGTGGATAGAAAACTGTAACCACACTAGTTGTTGTGCAATTGGCACCGGATCCGCGACTACGGTGGTTCACCGCGGATATGCAACGGAAGATAAATCGTTGAGCAATAAGACAAAATTAAATTCAAAAGGTATAAACACAGACGACAAAATATTTACGAGGTTCGGAGCGGGGGCTCCTACGTCCTCGGGGAGTGCGCGCCGATAAATCCACTATAATTACGAGAGTTACAAAATACACCGAGACCGTAATGGTCGTACAAGAAAGAAAAAAAAACAGAAAACGAATAACCCCTGCTGTCGTCGGGCGTTAGCGCTGTCGCCGGGCGACAACGCTGAATCTTCTTCCTGGTTCTGCCGCACCGCGTCTGCACTCGTGAGACCGATCCCACCTGGATCGACCGCCTGCTGTCGCCGCCGCCTTTGCTGAACCGCCTCTATCGTCGGCCGCCGGGAAGAAGCTCAGCCGGTGTTACTCCGGTGAAAAACCATCGTTGTAGAGCTCGGTACGAAAAGCTCCTGATCCCGCTGGATCAGAGCTTGATGCCGCCTCCGCTGCGAGCCTTCTGTTGCCACTGCCTGTGGAGGAGAAATCCTCTGCCGTTGCACTGCTGTCGCCGCCGCCTAAGAAGAAGAAGCACCTCCCCTGTTTTTCTCTCTCTCTAAATTCTCTCTCTGAATTGTTTCTCTGAGTTCTTCACCGAAAGCTTGCACTGATGATGTTTATTTATCTTGGCTGTAGCAGCCCCTCCTATAGGTGTGAAAACCCCCCCCCATTCAAATGAGAAAAAAAGGCATCATCATTTAATAGACATTAAAGGTGACAGCCAAGCATGGATAAAAATTCAGCCGGTCATGGCTATGCAAGTCAAAACCGCAAGGTGGCGTTTCCATAAAATATAGGTGTGTCATGGATCTCTGATGTGGCGCGATCCGGACGGTCCGTCCTTGCGTGAGCTGTCACGATCCTAACAATCTCCACCTTGACGCCTTATATACAACGAACTTTACCTTGAACTTAGGTATCCTCTACCAGCGACTACGAACCCCCTCTCCTTGGGCTCGCCCCGATCAACATGCACCAATATGAGCCAAGTTAAGGCAGTGCTTGAACTTGACTCCTGTCACAGGTTTGGTCAGCATGTTCGCGATATTATCCTTCGTGGGCACCTTCAATAACTGAATTTTCCCGCCCGCAACGAACTCTCTCAACTTGTGGTAGCGCACATCAATGTGCTTTGTCCTGACATGATAGACCGGGTCTTTGGCCAGACAAATTGCACTTTGACTATCACAATGCAGCTTCACCGCCTCTTGAGAAATCTTGAGCTCCTTGGCGAGGCCTTTGAGCCAGATGGCTTCCTTGGCTGCTTCAACTGCAGCGGTGTACTCTGCCTCCGTTGTGGATAACGCCACGATGTCTTGGAGGGTAGCTTTCCAACTGATGGGACCTCCACATAGAAGAAAGATGTATCTAGTCGTAGATCTTCTTCTGTCGAGGTTGCCTGCATAATCTGAATCCATGTAGCCCTCTAACGCCCCCGCAACATCGCTCTTTCTGAAGAGTAAACCGACGTTCGATTATCCACTCAGATATCGCAGAATCCACTTGACGGCTTCCCAATGTTGTCATCCTGGATTTGCCATATATCTACTCACGACGCTCACCGCCTGAGCGATGTCTGGTCTAGTACAGATCATCGCATACATAAGGGCATCCTACCGCACTCGCATACGACACACTAAGCATCTTCTGTCATTCCTCATCAGTGGTGGGACACTGAAGAGATGACAACCTGAACTGTTGTCCCAACGGGGTTGAGACAACCTTGGAGTCTGTCATACTTAACTTCTCCAACACCTTTTCGATATACCCAGTCTGGGACAGCCAAAGCATACCACGCTTTCTGTCCCGACGGATCTCCATCCCAAGGATCTTCTGCGCGTGACTGAGATCAGTCATCTCGAACTCTGCGCGCAGCTTCTCCTTCAATAGAGAGATCTCCTGAGCTGATTTGCACGCAATCAACATATCGTCGACGTACAACATCAAGATCATGATGTCCCCATTCGCCAGGAACCTAAAGTAGACACAAGTATCGTACTAACTCCTGATAAACCCTAATGAAGCCATGAATGTGTCGAACCTTTTATTCACATTCTCGGGGACTGCTTCAAACCATAGAGGGATGCTCTGAGCTTGTAAACCTTCTTCTCGTTGTCGGATTTTACAAACCCTTCTGGCTGTAAGATGTATATTGATAACTTCTTAAAAAGAAGATATCTAGCCCTATTTTTAGACTTAATATTCATTATAAATGCTAAAAATGAGTTTAAAAGAAATAGAAATGAAAAGTAAATTCATATTTATTTGATTTGTGGCTAATCCGGTATTTTTCCTATGTATTAGCGCAAGAAATGTCGAAGAAATCTGCTTGGATAATCAAAATCTGCCCAAATATCATTTGCTGAAAAAAGGTTGCAACCTTTGGAAAAAAGGTTGCAACCTCTGGACGAATTTCAAAATTTCAAAATTGCGTCATTTGCAAAAATAGAAAGAGGCATCCTTTGGAGAAAGGGTTGGACGTTTTTTTATGAAGGATTATTCAGGAGTTATGGGGAATTCATCATCTTTTGGAGGGAGATTGGAGAATTCCATTGGAGAGGGAGAACTAGGGCTTCCCGGAGATTGAAGACGGACAGATTTCGGCCATAATCGGAGAGCGAATTGCTGCAGTTTTTTATTTTCTTCCACAATGTGCTGTAAGATCTACATATTTTTGTGATTTTCTTTCGTCGTCATGAACTAACTTCATAGATCTTGTGTTGTGAGGGTACTATGGCTATTGTGATGAATTCTTTTTATAATTTCTCTTTGTGATTGTGTGATGATGAAACCTTTATTGAGTTTACAATCTATATCTTGAAACCCTTGATCACGGTTTTGTTTCTTTTCCTACGCTTCATAAATCGAGAGAGGAGTTGCGTAAGTGCGTTGTAGATTCAATATAGCGATTGAAGGGAGAAAGAGATTTCCTCTTGGTATTAGCAACTTAGGTTTTCGAGCGTTAGCCGGTTTCCTATTTCACCCGAGGGGAGATAGCGGACTAGGGGCCTCCGATATCGAGAGATACGGTTGTCTAATCTAAAATCGTTGTATGGCCTTTCACCTCGCATTCTCACAAAGTATCGTTCATAAATTCATCACACTAGTTATAGGAAATCACAACACGAGATTACTTCTCCAATTTGAATTACAAAAAACATCTTTTTCCAAGTAATTGTAGTTATTTTATTTTAATTTCAGAATTTCTCATAATCTAGATTAAAAGATCACAATCATCTTTGAGTGGTTTGGATTTAGAGAAAAGGTCTAACTAGTATTTGCAAGCACTGAATTCACCACCTCTCTGTGGAAACGATCACTACTCACTTTTTATTACTTGACCCGACACGTGCACTTGCGTTCATAATACGTATACCGTAATAGGTGTATCAAGTTTTTGGCGCCGTTATCGGGGAGGTGCGAATAATTTAGTATTTTTTTCTTGCAATATTAGTGAACTCTGAGTATTTAGAGCTCAAGTCTCTACTTTATTTTTATGTTTATTTGTAATATTATCTAGTACATGACCTTATTTTAAAAATAAAAAAAAATTAAATATTATTTTATTTTATTTTATTCTTATTTATTCTAAAGGTTTATTAAGCAGGTAATCTGTGTCTAAAATAATTTTCGTGTGTAGTTTGTTTTGCAAAGAAAATTTAATTTTATTTTAACCACATCCTTTCAAAATAAAATGTATACACACGTGAGATGCGAGTGGTGTGGTTCGTTTAGTCATACGACTGATGTGTGTTACATGGGGACTGCTGGGTATCATTCGTGGCTCGCTAAACACAAGAAATATTTAAGTCTCCAATATTATGCGACAAACCACTACAACATTGTGTCCTCACGTCAAATAGTTCCTCAACCTTCTTACTCGACACCTTGGATATCAAATAGTAATGTTAGAGAGTGTTTGTTTTGTCATAGTAACGAGCACGCTTTGAAAGATTGCATTGCATTTTAGCGTCAAAGAGAGGTGGATAACAAACCAAATATCCAAATCATCTCATCCTCTTCTCATTCTATCATTCCTTATGATTCTGATGATATATGTGCATTACCACCTTTTCTACGTGGGACTATTGCGGATATACCCATCATTATCGTTGGTGATCGGTGCGATGACGTGGAGGAGCTCCTTCCCCATGCACATTCATCACATATTTGTGATTCACTCACGGATGAACTTGAGCATATATTTTCTAAATTAAATATTAATAATGTTCCTCCAATTTCTTTGCAAAACTTTTCTACACCTATTTTTGTCGATCGTGTCGAAGATATTGCGCAGGGTGATGATCCAGAACCCGTGATTGCTCCAAAGTGGGACAAAGATATTGATCCCTCCGATGGAGGGAATGATTCTTTGGAGCACGATGACGCGCCAACGTGGGATGAAGTTGATATCCTTTTTGATGTGGAGGTTTGCACTTCTTCATTGGAGGAGGTCCAACTCACCACCAAGACCCTTGAGTTCTCAGGTGCCCCTTGTTACGATGACTATGCGACTGACATCGATTAATTTTTAGAACCTACTAGGAGTGAAACTGGGATCACTCCCAAGATTAGATATCATTTATATCTTTCCTCTATTTTATTTCCTAACCGCCTTCCAATATCTGAGCTTGTGAGCGTTGATTTGTCACGGGCACTCAAAGAGGGCATAAACCATTCTGTTCAAGTCAATGAGGAAAACATCTCCTTATGTGAGGAAGTTCATTCCTCCTCTATAGGAGAAGCTTCATTCATTCTATTTTCTCCGGGAAGCCTTCCTATTGATGATGATACCTTACTAGGCAACGATATATTTTTTGGTGAGAATGGTGAGGAACATTCCTCCTCTTCTTACTTTTTGTTTCCTCTACCTGTGAGATGCATGTATTATTATTTAGGCAGATCGGTAACTATTTTATCGTTATATCGATATCCGCTACCGACACGGATATTAGAACAGTTACATGTTCATTTTTCTTTTCGTCCCATAATTTAGAATTTTAAAATTTCTGAATAAGTCGTGCTGGGGAGACATTAAACCCAGTAGTTATCTTCCATTTTCTGCATATTATGTTTTAATTTTCCTGTCCGTTTTTATAATCCTACGAAAAATTAGGCGCTAGATGGGAGGCAACTCATCATTTATTTTTATATTTATCTATTTTAATAATAATCTAAAAAATAAGTAAAATTAATTATTATTATTATTAAGTTAGTGTTTTCTATTAGTTTTGATCAGAGGAAGCCTAATGTGGGGAGAATATATATATTTTTTAAGTGAAGTTCTAATGTTGCAATCCAAAAAAAAAGGTTGCAACCTTTTTTTTTGCTGTTTGGGTTTCATTACTATGCGGCATTGGCAGAAATTTGAATGTTGCAACCCCCAAAAAAGAGGTTGCAACCTTTTTTTTCAGATTTTTTTTAAATTTTTTTTCTCTGCTCCTTTCTGAAGAACTGCGCCGCAAAGCTTTGGTAACTGAACTGACCTACTTGATTTTGTTTTCAAACCATCTTTGCATGAGATTAAAGTTTTCAATTGCCGATTCAGTTTTAATTTCTTGCCTTAATCATTCTGATTAGCAACCTGATTCAGCCTCCTTGTCTAAATCTCGATCCTTTCCCAAATCGTGAGCAGTGGAGTGCTCGCGGCAGAATCGGAGAGAACGTAGTGCAATGGGCTTCTTGAGAGTGAAGATGAACAATATTATCTTCTTTTCAGTTCTATTTGGTGTTCGTTATATGTGTTATGAGTGGATTATTTGGTGATAATATGTTTATCTTTTTGGACATTATATTTTGTGATATGTTACATAGGTGATAAACTGTCATGATGTTCGAGAACTTCTTGATTATTTCTTCTATCATGGTATTCTATTACGTAATCATGGATTCATCTCACGTATATCTTGCCTCGTTAATATTATTGCTTTGCATGGAGTTATGTTATACGGTGGTTGATTATAATATATATAATAAATTGAAATTAATGTGTTTGGCCCATTATGATGATGAGACTTTATGCTTATTATGTGATAATTGCTGGACATGATTTTTTTTACAGTGTAATATTTTTATTGTACTTTATGATATGCTCCTATGATTTGTTGATGCTTTATATGTTGGTTATTGCAAAACATTTTTATTTTGCCTACCTTCAAGCTAATCTAAAATTGAAATGGGTTTTCTAGTAAGCTTGTTGTGTCATGTTAGAGTGTAGCATGATATTATGAGTTGTGCTGTTATTTTATGATTCCTACAGTGATGTAGACTTAATCCTCTAGAGTATTATTAGGATGGCAAAATGATAGTTTTTACCTTACATGATCATGATATACTTGTGTCACTTTTGATGGTTTTTGATGCTATACGTTGAATTGGACAAAACTCTATTTTATGCTTTAACATTTGTATATGTCCAAGATATATGTTTTACAGCTACAACACATGGTTAGGATTGCTGATGGACATTCCACAATAGAGTAAATCGGGTACATCATCGAGAAAGTATTGGACAACCATGCAGACATTTTAATCTTCAGGGGAGTATTTAAATTTCAAGTCTCTATTTTTGTCCTTCATTTTGTCCTTTTTTTGTATGTGTTGATTAATAAAAATATTTTAAATTACAATTCTTGGGTATTGAAGTCTCTTTTCTAGGGACTAGCAAATGACAAAAGTATGGAGGTGGGGGTGGTATAACCCTCATTAATTGGGTGAGGAGTGAACTTTTGTAACATTAATGGTTGATCCTACTTCTTGACATAATTAACGAATAAGTTATTCAATTCTATTTGATGACTAGTGTTTGTAGGATGGTCATTCATAATGGTTCACATTTTTGATTTGAAGTTAATGAGATGAGTAAAAGCTCTTTTAAGTATTTCTGTATCCACAATATTCTTTAAAAGAATTTTTTCCCTAAAAATAAATTTTTATTGACTTCTTACAATAATGATCGAAGGGCGAGCAAGAACCAAGTTGGAGATTTAAATCAAAGCGTTGAGTGGGTATTTTATTTTGTAAGGATGGTTAGGATTTCTATTTGATCAATTCGTGTCTCACTACCTATATTTGATTTGATCACTCACTATCCTTTGAACTTGAACTTTTGATTACAATGCATAATTTCCTCACATTCCTAATAATAATTTCTTAATAACTTTTCAACTATAAGGGATTATTAAAAGAATAAATTGTGAGTCGTAGTAATATGTGGCCTAAGTGTGTGTACACCTACTTGGAACGATCCCTACTATGACTTTATAAAAAAAAGGATAAAAAAGAGAATGTGTCATAGTGATATGCGGCCTAAGTATGTATATTCGTACTTGGAATGATCCCAACTATGTTTAGCAAAAAAATATAATATAAAAAAAAATGTCATAGTGATATGTGGCCTAAGCGTGTGTACACCTACTTGGAATGGTCTCAACTATGGACTAAAATTATGATAATTGAAAAATGAACCTCATAGTTTGAAGAGTTATTAAGTATATTAACAAGGGAAATACCTTTTTCATCATAATTTATTTCTAATCAAGTCAGAGCCATTTCCACCACTAGTCCTCGTATTTTCTTGTCAAATTAAACTACTAACTCTAGTGGAGGTCAAGTCAAAAACTTGGCTTATTCTCATTCCTTCTTAGTTATTTAGGAAGTTCGATGAGAAATATTTAGGGGAGTCAATGATTTTAAAGGATAGCACACACAACACTAGAAAGTTTAACTAAGCTTTATCTTTCATCAAACTAATGAATATTTGATTACTTTGAACCATTAATGTTTAACAAGTTCTCAATTGGTTAAATTAAAACTCTTGAGTAAGCGTTCTTTAATTATTTTTGAGAAAAAGGATCATAAGAGTTATATATTTTGACTACATCATCTCACTCAATTTTTATGATTGGAATTGTCTTTGCTAGGGACTAGCAAAGGTTTAAGTGTGGAGGTGTGATAACTTCTTAAAAAGAAGATATCTAGCCCAATTTTTAGACTTAATATTCATTATAAATACTAAAAATGAGTTTAAAAGAAATAGAAATGAAAAGTAAATTCATATTTATTTGATTTGTGGCTAATCCGGTATTTTTCCTATGTATTAGCGTAATAAATGTCGAAGAAATCTGCTTGGAGAATCAAAATCTGCTCAAATATCATTTGCTGAAAAAAAGGTTGCAACCTTTGGAAAAAAAATTGCAACCTCTGGACGAATTTCAAAATTTCAAAATTGCGTCATTTGCAAAAATAGAAAAAAACATCCTTTGGGAAAAGGGTTGGACGTTTTTTATGAAGGATTATTCAGGAATTATGGGGAATTCATCATCTTTTGGAGGGAGATTGGAGAATTCCATTGGAGAGGGAGAACTAGGGCTTCCCGGAGATTGAAGACGGACAGATTTCGGCCATAATCGGAGAGCGAATCGCTGCAGTTTTTGATTTTCTTCCATAATGTGCTGTAAGATCTACATATTTTTGTGATTTTCTTTCGTCGTCATGAACTAATTTCATAGATCTTGTGTTGTGAGGGTACTATGGCTATTGTGATGAATTCTTTTTATAATTTCTCTTTGTGATTGTGTGATGATGAAACCTTTATTGAGTTTACAATCTATATCTTGAAACCCTTGATCACGGTTTTGTTTCTTTTACTACGCTTCATAAATCAAGAGAGGAGTTGCGTAAGTGCGTTGTAGATTCAATATAGCGCTTGAAGGGAGAAAGAGATTTCCTCTTGGTGTTAGCAACTTAGGTTTTCGAGCGTTAACCGGTTTCCTATTTCACCCGAGAGGAGATAGCGGACTAGGGGCCTCCGATATCGAGAGATACGGCTGTCTAATCTAAAATCATTGCATGGCCTTTCACCTCGCATTCTCACAAAGTATCGTTCATAAATTCATCACACTAGTTATAGGAAATCACAACACGAGATTACTTCTCCAACTTGAATTACAAAAAACATCTTTTTCCAAGTAATTGTAGTTATTTTATTTTAATTTCAGAATTTCTCATAATCTAGATTAAAAGATCACAATCATCTTTGAGTGGTTTGGATTTAGAGAAAAGGTCTAACTAGTATTTGCAAGCACTGAATTCACCACCTCTCTGTGGAAACGATCACTACTCACTTTTTATTACTTGACCCGACACGTGCACTTGCGTTCATAATACGTATACCGTAATCGGTGTATCATATATCACCTCATCCAGGATGCCGTGAAGAAACGATGTCTTCACATCCATCTGCTCCAAATCCATATCATGCAGTACTACTAAGGCGAGTAGTAATCGAATGGAGCAATGCTTCACGACAGGCGAGAAGATTTCATCAAAATCGATGCCTTTCTTCTGCGCGAAGCCCTTTGCGACGAATCTGGCCTTGTATCTCCAAAGATCTTTTCTAGAAGTTGACTCCTTCTTCCTAAATACCCATTTGGAGCTTATGGCCTTAGCTCCCTTTGGTAGATATACCAGCTCCAGAGTCTTGTTCTTGTGAAGGAACTCGACCTCTTCCTCCATAGCAGCTATCCACTGAGAGCTTTCCTTGCTCTCGACAACATCCTTATAAGACCTAGGGTCAGAGGATATAACCTGAAAAGCGTATGCTACAGTATCCTGTAGCCTGAGAGGTAGTCTAACCTCTCTCCTCGCCCTTTCTCTGGCAATGGAGTACGGCTCCACTCTAGTGGGTTGCTGGAGATCAGCTTCCTCCGGATCGAAGGAACAACATGATTATCGGCCTGATCACTCCCTTCAAGCTCCACCTCCAGTGGTGTAGCTAGAATTTTCTCCACCTCCTTAGATTTGGGCTGAGGCTTCTTCAGTATGGAAGCCTCATCGAAGATCACATCGCGTTTGATCTCTACCTTCTTCGAGTCGGGGTTCCACATCTTGAATCCCTTGGTGCCGGCCTTTCGGCCCAGATAGACGCACCTCTTGGACTTAGCATCGAGTTTCGTCCTTTCTGAGTCCTGTACTAGGGTGTACACAGGACAACCGAAGATGTAGATATCAGAATAGTCGACCGGTTTGCCTAGCCAAACCTCCTGTGATGACTTCAGATTTAGTGACATCAATGGGGATCAATTTATTAAGAAACATGTCGTATTAATGGCTTCTGCCCAGAAGAACTTTGGGAGTTCAGCGAACAATCGCATGCACCGAGCTCTCTCTAACAACAGCCTATTCATTCTTTTAGCGACACCGTTCTGCTGTGGTGTGCCAGAAATAGTGAGGTGGCGAGTGATGCCCTCCTGATCGCAGTATGCCTGAAACTCTGTTGAGGTATACTCGCTGCCGTTATCCGATCTTAGATACTTTATCTTCTTGTCAGTCTGCTTCTCCACCTTGGTCTTCCAGATCTTGAATTTCTCGAAGACTTCTGACTTGTTCTTCAGAAAATAGATCCAGACCTTTCTCGAGAAGTCGTCGATAAAGGTTACAAAGTATTTGGCACCTCCGAGTGAGGGCTCTGGGGTTGGTCCCCACACGTCTAAGTGAATATAATCCAGCACTTGCTTGCTGCGCTTGCTCGAAGTTATAAAGTTCACCCTGTGCTGCTTTCCGAGAACGCAGGTCTCGCAGAAGCCTAACTTGCATGTCTTGACTCCTTTTAGTAGGCCTTTCTTGTGTAGCTCAAGAAGTCCCCTCTCGCTCATGTGGACAAGTCTGGCATGCCACAGTATAGATGAGTCCTCGTCAGATGTTGCAGCAACTGTTGCATCACCGACAATAGTGGTGTCGATCAATCTGTAGAGAGTTCCAGATCGCTCTCCCTTCATAACTACTAGAGCGCCTCTCTTCACCTTCAGATATCCGCCTTCGCCAGTATAGGAGCATCCAGTCGCCTCCAAAGTTCCTACGGATATCAGACTCTTCCTCAGATCAGGTATGTATCTAACGTCGGTGAGAGTCCTGATCGTCCCATCAAACATCTTAATTCTAACGCTCCCAATCCCCAGCGTTCTACACTCCGAGTCGTTTCCCATCAATACTCGACTATCGTCGCATTCCCTGAATGTGGTGAACCATTCCTTGTGAGGACACATGTGATATGAGCATCCGGTGTCCATGATCCATGCGTCAATATTTTCGAGACTGGGTGAGATATGTAGGACGCCAGCATCGCTATCTGGGTCTGAAGCTACAGCCGCCTGCTGTGGCTCTTTGTCTTTCCCCTTCAGCTTCCTCTTTGGGCAGTTGATCTTCCAATGTCCCCCCTCCTTGCAGTAGTGACACTTGTTATCTTTGCCCCTGGATTTGGACCTAGATCGGTTCTCTTTCTTGCCCCTATCCCTCGATCTACCTCGGGTTGGTTTACTACTCTTGACGAATAAACCCTCACCGGACTTTGACCCAGACTTGCTTCTCGCTTCGTTTGAAAGCAACGTCGTCATCACTTCTTCTATCTTTAGGGTATCTTTCCCATAAAGAATAGTGGTGACCAGATGGTCAAATGCCATTGGCAGAGAGGATAACAGGAGAACAGCTTGGTCTTCTTATTCGACCTTTACGTCCATGCTGCGTAGTTGAGAAATCAACTTGTTGAACGCATTCATGTGGTCAAGTAACTGAGAGTTCTCCGACATTCTTAGGCTGTAAAGTTGCTTTTTTACGTACAACTTATTTATGAGGGATTTGGACATGTAGAGCTCTTCCAGCTTCTTCCACAAATCCGTTGTAGTCTCCGCATCGATTACATTATACATGAGGGCATCGACCAGGCACAGCTGAATGGTGCTGATTGCCTTCAAATCCAGCTCGTCCCATTCCTAGTTTTTTTCCCAGATTTCTCCTGGCCCAGGAGAGCCTTATGGAGACCTTGTTGGATGAGTACTGCTTTGGCCCGTTTCTGCCACAGACCAAAGTCTATTTTGCCGTCGTACTTAGGAATTTCAAATTTTGCAGTCATTATTGCTCTTCGGGGTCCGAAGGGTCGAACCTGCCTCTGATACCAATTGTTGTGCAATTGGCACCGGATCCGCGACTACGGTGGTTCACTGCGGATATGCAACGGAAGATAAATCGTTGAGCAATAAGACAAAATTAAATTCAAAAGGTATAAACACAGACGACAAAATATTTACAAGGTTCGGAGCGGGGGCTCCTACGTCCTCGGGGAGAGCGCGCCGATAAATCCACTATAATTACGAGAGTTACAAAATACACCGAGACCGTAATGGTCGTACAAGAAAAAAAACAGAAAACGAATAACCCCTGCTATCGTCGGGCGTTAGCGCTGTCGCCGGGCGATAACGCTGAATCTTCTTCCTGGTTCTGTCGCGCCGCATCTGCACTCGTGAGATCGATCCCGCCTGGATAGACCGCCTGTTGTCGCCGCCGCCTTTGCTGAACTGCCTCTATCGTCGGCCGCCGGGAAGAAGCCCAACCGGTGTTACTCCGGTGAAAAACCACCGCTGTAGAGCTCGGTACGAAAAGCTCCCGATCCCGCTGGATCAGAGCTTGATGTCGCCTCCGCTGCGAGCCTTCTGTTGCCGCTGCCTGTGGAGGAGAAATCCTCTGCCGTTGCGCTGCTGTCGCCGCCGCCTGAGAAGAAGAAGCACCTACCCTGTTTTTCTCTCTCTCTAAATTCTCTCTCTGAATTGTTTCTCTGAGTTCTTCACCGAAAGCTTGCACTGATGATGTTAATTTATCTTGGCTGTAGCAGCCCCTCCTATAGGTGTGAAAACCCCCCATCCAAATGAGAAAAAAGGCATCATCATTTAATAGACATTAAAGGTGACAGCCAAGCATGGAGAAAAATTCAGCCGGTCATGGCTATGCAAGTCAAAACCGCAAGGTGGCGTTTCCATAAAATATAGGTGTGTCATGGATCTCTGATGTGGCGCGATCTGGATGGTCCGTCCTTGCATGAGGTGTCACGATCCTAATACCTAGTCGCCAAACCGCTAGTCGAGTCCGTCGAAACCACCAAAGTCGCATATCTGCAACTAACCGCGTGGACTGCTGTTATTGAAATACTGAAGGAACCTGAACAGAACTCACTGATAGATTGGGTGAACTTCTCTGCTTATCCGCAATTTGGAGGAAGAGATCAAGTCGCAGAGCCCTCGACTTGCTGCTATCCGCTGACTGCTATCTGCGAACTATTCCACACCAAGTTTCCACTAGTTGCCTAGCCGCCTGATGTTAGCCGCACAACCTGCATAGAATCAACTTCCTTAGTCGCAGCGGTTAGAAAATCGTAACCGCAAACACCAAGTGCGAGCTAGTTCTTACTGTTCACTGTTATTTATGACGAGCTGATGAATCCTATTTATAGGTGTGAGGAGGAGTGTCGTCACCACCCATAGTGATAGGATAACTGCTCGTCAAACCTGTCGGCTAACATCAAATCCGCGAACACAAGAATCAGTCTGCCACATAAGGAAGACTATCTGCAAAAGGTACGTACACAAATCTTGTCTGCAAGAACAACCGCGATAACCATGCAGTCAACTTGCCGAACTCGACGAGCTTAAAAAGAAGTCCGCAACATAGGTGATCTCAACGAGCTAGGCAACAAGCTGTACTTAGTCCACAAGAACCAGTCCCCGAAAAGATTCGCGGTCTCCAAGTAACCGCGCCACCTAATACCAAGACATCGCCCAATCTGAACAACACCAGTCTGCCACCTTGCGGATCGCTCCATCAGACCGCGCGACCTCCAGGTAAACCAGTTTGCGCAACTGTGCCTACCTCCACAGTCAACATCCAAACTGCAAGCACAGAAACCAGCCGGATACCGGTGAGCTCCAAAAGAGTCTGCCACAACCGCGGTTAGCCAACCCTAACCGCCCAGTTAACAAAGAATGCTTGTTGAGTCAGACCGCAAGAGATAACCGGCACCTGCCAAGGGCAGTCCGCCAAAGCTGTCCGCCAGGCCACGACAGACTCTGCGGTTTGTGCGGTTTGACTAGTCTAACCGTCCAACTCCACTTTCACTCCCACTTCAACAATTTCATCATTCCCCCTTGAAGTGGGAAGTGGAAACCAACCCGAGCAATCCTCGCAACCGAATAAATGGTCTCTTCGACAGTGACTTTGTGAAGATGTCAGCGACATTGTCCTCGCTCCGCACATACTCAACCATTAGAGACCCCTCCAACATCTTCTCTCGAGCGAAGTGTTGCTCGATCTCGATGTGATTCGTCCGCGTGTGACAAACTGGATTGTTTACCAGTTTAAGAACACTCTCATTATCACCACGAAGCAGAGTAGAACTTCGCACCTCCTCATGGACGTCATCCACCAACCTCTTAAGCCAGATTGGTTTCCTGAGCTGCCTAGGCCGAAGCCTTGTATTCAGCTTCTATAGTGGAGATTGACACTGAATCCTGCTTCCTACTATATAAAAAAACAATAGTCGATCCAGTGAAAAATACGTAACCAGACGTCGAATTCTGATTATCTGTATCTTCTCCATAATCAGTATCCATATAGCCGTGTAAACTGAACTTCGTGTCCCTCTTATAAAAGAGACCCATCTCCGAGGCAGACCTGACATACTTCAGAATTCCTTTAGCTGCCACCAAATGAGGTTTCCGTGGCTCTGCTACATACCGACTAACTCGACCTACCGCATAAGCAATATATGCCCTAGTAATTGTCAGATATATGAGACTCGCCACGAGAGCCCAGAATACCAAAGGGTCTGAAAGAACTCTTCCCTCATCCCGTCAAAGTTTCAACCCAACTACCAGAGAAGTAGAACTACTCTTCCCTTCCCGCATGTCGAACCACTTGACGATTCTCTCCGCATAGCCCTTTTGGGAAATGAGCACATCGGTTTTCTGCCTCTCCACCTCGAGTCCAAGAAAATGGTGAAGCTCACCCAGATTCTTCATCTCGAACCGAATAGCTAGCTCAGCCACGAGCCTAGCTACTTCCTCCTCCGAGATCCCTGTGATGATCATATCGTCAACATACAGCAGAACGAAGACCTGAAGCTCCCCCTACTTCTTAATGAACAGACTGGAATCTGAGTCTGAAGCAAAGTAACTGCAAAACTGGAGATATTCTGCGATCTTCTCATACCACGCCCGAGACGCTTGCTTCAGACCATAAAGGGCCTTCTTCAGCTTATAGACGTGCCATGGATGTTCTTCATCTATATAACCTGGTGGCTGCAACATGAAGATGTCATTGTCAATCTCGTTGTAAAGGAAATCATTCTTCACGTCGAGTTGTAAAATTTTCCACCCTTGACAAGCCACCAAGGTAATCACCACCCGAACAGAAGTCATCTTGGACACTGGGCTAAACGTCTCATCGTAATCCTCCCCGTATTGTTGTGAGAAACCCCGAGCTATAAGGCGAGCCCTGTACTACTCGATGCTTCCGTCAGCCTTCTTCTTCTTCAGCTTATACATTCACTTGCACGTCACAGGAGTAATGCCTTCGCCTTTGGGCATCTAACTTTGTCCTGAGAGCGTCTGGAACGTGCATGTAGTAGGTATATCCGAACACCCGAAAATGTTCGACACTGGCTTCTCTTTGAACATCAACTTACGAGGAGATTTCATGTTGTTCAGACTAAGAGGCATCCTGTTGATACATACATCGCACAAGTCATTCCCTCTGCCCAGAAGGCCCTGAGAATGCTTTTGGCGTGAAGCCAGCACTTGTAGGTTTTCGTCAGATGATGGATCTTATGTTCTGCAACTCTGTTCTGTTGTGGAGTGTGAGCACAAGTAAGCTCCATCTGACACTGGGCTTCTGTTTGCATAAGTAAGCCATCACTGTTTATGCATTCCAGCGGTGCTCTACATGTAAGACCCCATTTTTTTCTTTTTAAAATCTCTGGGGTCTTAGGCCCAGAACCGCCGCTTTGCGGTGGTACCTTCACACCCGGGAAGGTCGCCACTACAAAACGTCGATCCTGTCGGCTGATCGATCGCAGAAGTGTAGAATAAAGTATAAGAGTAAGAATGAACTCAAAACTAGTCCACAAGAATCACATGTATATAAAATAAATATCTCCATGAAGGGAGTGTCCACAACATTAATATATAAAGTACTGAAAATAGGGCTCATGCCCGATACATCCAAATCCTCACTACAAGTCACTCATCGCGGAAGCAAAACTAGAACAACTACTAATGATCGGGACTCACTGTCCTAGCTGTCTGAACTCCGGTGCTAGACTGTCCCGCCTCCATGCGCACTGACCTCTGGGGCTGCATCTCCAAGTTCGGCTTCATGATCCCCTAAAATGATTTGGTTCGAAAACCGTTAGTCTAAAATACTAAGTCCTATCATCCCCCACCCCTCCCCCATGGCTCCTAGGCACCGAGCGGGGAGAAAGAAAGGGAAGCTATGAAGGTGGAGATTAACATATGTAAGCAGGTGATGACGGAACTAATCTAGCAGTTCTATGAGAATAAATGGCAGTAATAAAAGTATGAAAGACAGAACATGAAATATGTAACCTTAACTTATATGAAAACACATAAGCTAAAGGATCTTCGGCAAGGCTCCCATCGTATAAAAAGTCTCATACCAATTTATACGATGGGGTGTCGGTTTACAAGCAAGCAATATCTATATATAGAATATAAACCTTAACTTATAAGCACGCTCACGCGAACTTATAAGCCAATGGGTCGTTTTGTAGGGCCTATTATATAAAGCGTTCCATACCACTTTATACAATAGGTGTATTAATGTATTATCCACCGAGCCAAAGCTACCCGGACTATCCCGTCCGTCATAGCCAACAACCGAGCCAAAGCTCCCCGGGTTATCCTGCCCGTCACAAATATCTACCGAGCCATCGGCTCACCGGGCTACCCTGCCCATTTCCACAACCACCGAGCCTACCGCCCGAACATCCTAGTCACCCTATCTTCCCGAGACTCCGGGGTGTGTGAAAGTGAACCCCTAGTTATATTAGTTACTCTTTAATATTTATTATTCCTATGGTTTACATTAGCCCAGGACTGCCCAAGGCATACCCCGTGAAGGGTTCTCGAGGGCACTAGGAACTACGATGGGCTGAAGTCCAAAGCTCCCTTTCGCAAGGCACTTAATATTATTGATTTCTACCCATGACCAATCCTCTCTTTTATTTCAGTGTGACTCCCCTAAGTGTGTTTAAGCTCTCCGAGCTAGCCCAATTCTATGTACTATATGCAGACCGTGCTAAGCTACATGGTGCTCCCACTAGGGGGTACTCCATTTACTCATCCAACAGATCCATAACAATTTCTGGGAGTCTACCATGACCTATTTAGACTAACTCCAGAGTTTAATAATTTTCCTAATTATTTGAGCATTTAATCTAATTAACCTAAGACTCTGAATGCCCTACTTTGAACATGAAATGCACTTTTAAATCAGAAACAAATCACCATAAAATTATGATAAATATTAGGTAACATTTCTATAGCAAATCCAATGTCTAAGAATTTTCAGAATTGTTTAGGCCCTAAATCCACAATTTAGAACATATAGTCAATATTACCATTTTAAGAAGCAAAGGCCAACAATATTGTTCTAGAAATTATAATAAAAATCCAGTAAGTCCATCATGGCCTAAAAACACTCTAGAAGTATTCTCCCAATTTTACAGTGAACAGTAGCCCCTAATTTAATTTTAAATCAATGATTCCATAGCCATTGGTTATTGAAGCAAGTACTGTAATAATTAATCTAATAATTATGAAAAAATTTCATGCGATAGATAATGATCTAAAACTAACCCTAACCAAGTTTTACAATTTTATAAAACATGACAAGCTCTGAATCTAATTAAAAATAATCTTCTAGATTTATAACTTTACGAAACAAATATTGTTATTAATCTCCTAAAAATTATGACAAAATTCCAGAGTCAACATAGTGTCATAAAACACTCACTGACTAAGTTTCATAATTTTCGTAGCAATATTGGGCTCTATATCTATTTTTGATCAGAAATCCACAATTCATAATGTATGAATTAAGTACTTAAAAGAATCATCTAAAATTCCAATAAAAATACAGAGGGAACTAACATGATGTAAAACTTCCAAATACGATATTTCACAACTTTTTAGTAGACATAAATATCATAACAAGCAAAATAAACTTATGGACACAACTAGGGTTATTAAGAAAGTACTAATTTTATTAGCCCAAAAATTCCACAAAAAATTATTTTAGGACTATTTTTATCAGACAAATACCCTGCCCAAGTTTCAAGTTATTGTGAGGTGTTTTGATTGCCTAAACCCAACTATTAGGCCTGTGCCCTAAACTAGGATTAGGGATTTGAGGGGGTTAAAGGCTTCCAAATTCAATAAAACTTCAACCAGAGGACCATAGCCACCCTAAGATCCATTCCACTAAGTCTCAAGTCATTCCAAGGTCATTTTACCCCATGACCTTCAAACCCTAAAAATCTCCATAAAAGGAGCCTACCCTAGGGTTCTAGGGCTATCCTACCCCAAATAACCCCAAATCCCATTGGAGGGTATTACATGCCATATAAAATCAGTGGCCAAAATATCAGCCTCTATTGAAGGAATTTGACAACTCAAACACCAAAAAGAGCACTTTGACCTAAATAACCCTATAAGGGTAAACCTAGGGTTGGATCAATACCTAACCAAACATCACCAAATGAGATGAGATTTTTAACAGAGCCCTAACATTACCTCTAAGACCACCCACCCAAATTTGGGGTAGTTTTGAGATGTTTAGAGCACCTAATTAATTTATTCATGGATTATTAAATTTTTACAAAACATATAGAGAAATGTTCTCCAAAAATTCCCATTTTTGTATAAGTTCTAGGTATAGGTAAGAGTGACCCCCATCCAAAATTTCAGGTCATTTGGAAGGCTGGATTGGTGGGGGCACGCAAAATACTATCTGATCTAGCCTAGGTATAGACCCCACTAAAATGGGTGTTGTGGTCAAACCACTTACCCAAATGGGTTCAAACAAATTTTATATTAAACTAGACTTCACGGGCTACAACTTTGATATTGGCCACATTTTCTGTAGGAGGTCCTACGTAATTTTAATATTTAATTTAAAAAAGTCTAGTAAACAGGACAGAAAATTCAGAATTTAATAAACATGATCCAGCATGAATCTTGAAGCAGATCCAACGCCTCCTGGTCATCTTCTTCCTCCAGCCAAGGGCTGTGATTAGCCCGACCTGGAGCGTATTCCAACCCTTTTTCCCGGCCACCCAGCAACCTCCCTGGCCGGCCACCACCGCCACCACCACCTTCGTTGAGGTGGGGGCTATCGCCGGGCGGCGGCACGGCCGCCGGAGGGGCAGTTTCCGGCGAACCCGGGTGGTATAAAAACCATGAAAAATATGAAATTTTGCTCACCCGATCCGGCTCAATTGAGCCCGATTTCTCTCCTATTTGATTCCTAAGATCTATCCATAGAAGAAGGAGTAGAGGAGGACCTTTAACCGTGCTTGCCGACGGGTTTGGTGGTGGTGCGCCATGGCCGGTGGTGGAGCTTTTCGATGCCTTACAATAACCCCGTGAACTCCCTCGTTTTCTTCAGTGGGATGGTGGAAACGAATGCTCTTGGCCTAGGGGAGATTTTAAAAGGGTGAAATGGGGAAGAGGAAGGGTCATGGCTTCAAAGCCATTTATGGCCATGAAGGAGAAATTTCGGCCACCCCATATCCCTTGCATTCAGCCACCTAGAGGCTGGGGAAAACCCTTGGTCTCCTCTAACTAATGAGGGAAAGATGAATCAAGGCTTTGGAATCAATTAGAGAGAAACTCTTGCTCTCCCATGGCCAGCTTTCTCTCCCCTCTTTCTCTCTCTTCCTTATGAGAGAAATTAAATTCAGCCACTTTATGGCTGGTTATGGTTATTAAGGCTCCATTTGTTTGGGCGTTTCGCTGCTCCGTTTTGAGCAAACGCCGCCGGAAGGAGGAAAAACAAATGAACCTCCGGTGGCGTTTGCTCCGTTTCCACCCGCCCGCCTTGAGAAACGCCACCAAAAAGCTCTGTTTGGAACATCCACCTCTCCCCTCCGGTTCGAACACTCCGTTTCCACCCGCCGGATCGACCCGCCACCGCCGAACCAAATGAAGCCTAAACTCCTCAAAACTGATGAGGAAGAATATATTCAGCCCTTGGAATCAATTGGAGAGGCCTTTGGTCTCCCTTGGCCATGAATGACCCCTTTAAACCACTTTCTCTCTCCTCCATTAAAGGGTAAAATGAAGTTTTCTCTCCCCTAGTCATCAAGGCCGAATTTGTCCATCTCCCTAGCCTATTGGCAGCCCATAACCCATATGAATAATAATAATGAGGTTAGCCCAAGTAGGGGAAATGAGTTTGAGCTTGGATTAGCCCATTTGGGCTAATTTGACCTATTTCAAGGATTGAGTTGAACTTGGTCAAATTGACCATTTGGGTTGATCCCAATGGGTCCTTGGTGACCCATTGACCTCCCCTAAGGTCTAGGTAGGGTTGACTTGGCACCTTGGAGGTCACTTGACCCTTAGTAAGGACACTTTGACCACTTTGAGGCTAGAGTTAACTTGGGTCAATTTAGCCTCTTGGGTTGTCCCCAATGGGTCCTTGGTGACCCATTGACCTCACTTAAGGTCTAGGAAGACTTAGATAGGGTTTGTTGGGCATATTGGAGGTCACCTGCCTCTTAATTAGGGCACTTTGACCTTTTTAGGGCTAAGGTTGACTTGGGTCAACTCAGCCTCTAAAGTTGACCCCAATGGGTCTTGGGTGACCCATTGACTTCACCCTAGGTCTGGGAAGACCTAGGTAGGGTTGGTTGGGCACATTGGGGGCACATTGACCTTAGTTAGGGCACCTTGCCCATTTTAGGTCTATGATGATCCTAGGTCAACTTGGCCACCCTGGGTTGATTTCAATGGACCCTTAGGGCTCTAATGGACCTTTCAATAGTTTAGGGATATTGTGGTGGGGTCATGGAGTCTTGGTGAAGCCCTATGGTCATCCTAAACTAGTGTTTAGAATTCTACTATTTGCAGACCATGGTGATCTCCACCTTCATGCCTAAGCTCACTTGGTCTTCTTGGGCTTCTTAGGATTTTGTCATGACCTAGTCATGACAAAACCACTCCTAGGGGTCTAGCTGGAAATGAGATGTTACACTACACCTAGTCTGTGATATGTCAAATGGAAGGCAATGTACCTTTCCATACTGACAACTCACAAATACATGACTGTCATCATAAGATGAAAGATTAGGCAGACCATACACCAAGCCTCTCACTGCCATAGCCTTCAGCTTGTCCATCCCGACATGCCCAAGTCTCTCATGCCAAATAACAGTGGTATCATTAGCCCTGATCTTGTCAACATAGGAACTTGCCATCAACACAAACAAGTCATTTACTCTCCTTCCAACATGAGTAACATCAGCTTTCACAGCTAATACGTTCCTGAGAAACTTCACTTCTATTGGGACGAACAGAATGTGATACCCAACATCCACCATGTTGGTCACCGAGAAGATATTTGTCTTCATTCTGGGCACGTGATACACACTCCTCAAAGTGAGTGGTCCCCGATCACTGCCTAAAGAAACCAATCCCTCCTTTTCTACTGCATATATAGTATCATCAGTAGTAATAATGACATCATTACCTTTGTAATCCAGCGGGCAAGAGAATTTGGACTCGTCCCCGGTAAGGTGATGACCACACCCATAGTACACAATCCATTCCTCCCCATAGTTGATGGAGGAGAGTGCCCGAACACAAGTGCCTGTTATGAAGGCACTCCCCCATCCTCTGTCCTCAGTCTTGGACTCAGCCTCCTCCTTCCCTACATCATGCCCCGGCTGAAGATTTACCCTACAATCCCTGCGGATGCGACCAAGCTTGTTACATCTGTAGCACCGAGGTCCGCCCCGCTTCTTCTCGTCATCAAACTTAGGAGGCATGCTCTTTTCCTACTGTGATGAAGAAGATGGACCATCGCTAACATGTGTCTTCTTCTTGTCCCACTTCTTCTTCTTGTCGGAGAAGAGAGCCTCGCCATCTCCTCCTGAGATCGAGACTCCAGCCATCTGCTTCGCCAAGCTTTCTTGTGAAGCCAATAGATTCTCCAGCTCGAGCAGTGATAACTGATTGGCCCAGCCTTGTACAGACGTCACAAAGACAACATACTCCTTCTACAAACCGTGAATGATGTGCCTCTTTAGCTTTGAATCTGAGATCGACTCTTCTGGGTCAAACACAGTAATCTCATAGCAAATGTTCTTCATCGTCACGAAGAAAGAAGAAACAGACAAATCATCTTGAGTGGCCTTCGTCAACTCATTTTTCAAGAACTGTAGCCGAACTACGTTCTTCTTGTTTAGCAGGCCATCTAAGGCCATCCAGATTTTAGTTTCTGACCGACATACGACGATGTTGTCAAACAACTCCGGTGAAACTGCACGCTTCAGAGTGAATGCAGCCTTTGCATCGGTTTGTTTCCAATCTTTCACCGCTTCAGCATTTCCCCCGACATCGATCACTTCTTGTCAGCTGTCACCAACGACAACTTCCCAATGATCCTCGCCAAGAAGATAACTCTCCATGCAAGACCGTCATATCTTGAAGATGGTATGCGTCAAGAGTTCAATTTCAATTCCTCTTGCAAAATCGGCTTCCATTGCTATTAACTGATTTACTTGATCTTCGCAAAATAATAACAACCTTAAATTGGTGAACCGCTAACTCCTCAACACCCCACTGATACCATGCGAAAATTTATGAGAAGCTGAAAAAGGGGTCGCAAGAACACTCAAGCACAGCCGAAGACAAGTAAAAATCAGTAGCAACATCATCACAAAAACCTCCAATTGAAATTAACTTATTGACAGAGTAAAGTATACATTGCAAGACATGATTTACAATTAACCAAACGAACAAAAATATGTAATAAGAAGTTAACCGTGCGGACAAATAACTATAACCACACTAGTCGCCAGACCACTAGCCGAGTTCGCCGAAACCGCCTATTCGCGACTAACCGTTCAGACTCCTGTTATTGAAATGCTGAAGGAATTTGAACAGAACCCGCTGATAGAACAGATGAACTGCTCTGCTTATTCGTAACTCGGAGGAAGAGATCAAGCCGCAGAGACCGCGACCTGCTGCTATCCGCGAACTGGTCCACACCAAGCTTCCACTAGTTGTCTAGCCGCTTGATGTTAGCCGCACAACCTGTACAAAATCAACTTCCTTAGTCGCAGCGGTTAGGATACCGTAACTGCAAAACCAAGCGCGAGCAAGTTCTTACTGTTCATTGTTATTTATGACGAGCCGAATACTTCTATTCATAGGTGTGAGGAGGAGTGTCGTCACCACCCAGAGCGATAGGATAACCGCTCGTCAGACCTGTCGACTAACATCAAATCTGTGAACACAAGAATCAGTCCGCCACATAAGGAAGACTATCCACAAAAAGCATGGACACCAATCTCGTCCGCAAGAACAACCAAACCGCCAGGCTTGTAGACACAACTCCAGTCCGCGACAACCATGCCGCCAACTTGCCGAACTCGATGAGTTCAAGAAGAAGTCCGCAACACAGGCAATCTCGACGAGCTAGGCAACAAGCTAGACTTAGTCTCACAAGACCAAGTCCACGACAAGCTTCACGGTCTCCAAGTAACCATGCCACCTGATACCAACACCGTGCCCAATCTGAACAACACCAGTCCGCCACCTTGCGGACTGCTCCATCAGACCGCGCGACCTCCAGGTAAATCAGTCAGCGCAACTGTGCCGACCTCCGCGGTCAACATCCAGACCACAAGCACAGAAACAAGCCGGACACTGGCAAGCTCCAAAAGAGTCCGCTATAACTGCAGTTAGCCAACCCTAACCGCTTGGTTAACTAAGGATGCTTGCTGAGCCAGACCGCAAGAGATAACCGACACCTGCCAAGGGCAACCCGCCAAAGCTGTCCTCCAGGCCGCGACGGACTCTGCGGTCTGTGTGGTTTGACTAGTCTATCCACCCAACTCCATTTTTACTCCCACTTCAATAATTTCAACAAACATGAGAGTTAAATTGTCATTTGTTAACGCACATCTAAGGAACTTCGTCCACTTTTATGTTTAAACGGATGAAGTTTGTTTGGTGGTCTTTAACGAATGACGGTTTAACCCATGCATTTATGACCGCGATCACTATGCCAAACGAAGCCTAAAGTACACTTTCATTTACGAATAAATTTATTTGAAAGAGCTTAAAAAAATAGTCCATTGGGTGCAGCGTGTCTAGCATATTAGGCTCTATTTGTTTGGGAGTTTTGCTGCTCCGTTTTGGGCAAACGCCGCCGAAAGGAGGGTAAACAAATGAATCTTCGACGGCGTTTGTTCCGTTTCCACCCGCCTCGCTTTGAGAAAAGCCTCCAAAAAATTCATTTGTTTATCCTCCTTCCGACGGCGTTTGCCCAAAACGAAGCAGCGAAACGCTCAAACAAACAGAACCTTAGTGTTTAAGAATGCGAAGTGCTAAAATTTAAAATTGAAGAAATCCAATAATAATTCCTAAACCCAATCCGGTAACCGAACCATCTCGGCCGAAAGTATCGACCGGTCCGATTGTTTATCAGAGGCCGTGGTCTCTACTCTTGCCGCGATCTGCATTGCAGGGACATGGCGATTATCCAGAGCGCCGCCGCCACCGCCGTTCCCTGGCTTTTGATCTTGTTTTTGTTCAGCGTCTCTCCGATCGGCTTCAGATCGGCGGTGGCCCATCAATTAGCGGCCGACGGCACCGTGATCGAGCTCAACGATTCCAACTTTGACACAGCTATCTCAACCTTCGATCACGTTCTCGTCGATTTCTACGCCCCATGGTGCGGCCACTGCAAGAAACTCTCCCCCGTGGTTAGGATTCTTGATCTTATTTTTTCCTACTTTTGTTTAGAAGCTATAGATCCAGTGTTTCCCTTCAAAGTCTTTCTGTTTTTGTTTGTGGGAATTTGGGTGCGCGTTAATGCGTTATGATATGAAATTCTCAAAACAATGGCTGTCGATTCATTATCGACCACATATGGCCATACATACCTTCTATTTCGTTTCGTTTCCGTCTCCTTCCTCTTTTGATTCCAGTATTTCATAGCCATGTGATGTGGATAGAGCTCACGAATGCGCTGTTGACGCTTGTTTGAAAAAAAAGAAGATCTTCTTCTTATCTCTATTCTGTTACCTGATTGTGCGAAATAAGCAGAGTTTAAGTTTAATTTATTACGATCGAAAGCTTCTCTGGTCCATTTATTTTGATTCTGCTATAATTTCATATCTTTCTTATTTCGTGTTCTTTTCTGTTCTACGATCCACATGATTTTCCCCTTTAGCATTTCCTTTTTGTAGGAATTAAACTCCTTTTTTCAAAGTTTATGATCTTATTTTCTTACTGTATTTTCAGCTTGATGCAGCTGCTCCAGTTCTCGCGAAGCTGAATCAACCAGTTGTGATAGCTAAACTAGATGCTGATAAGTATAGGAAGCTTGCTTCTAAGCATGAAATTGAGTATGTTCTTTTGCATTATTAGTTTCATACCTTTCATATTTTGAAGTAGATTGTAGAAAAGAGCACAACACTTGGGAAAAACGGTGAAATCTTTGTATATACTTCTTGTGTATGTAAATACAAGTAGGAGTACATATATATAGGGAGAGAAGAGAGAGAAAAGTCCCTTTTTTCAAGATGTGGTTTTTATTACATAAAGAGGAAGAAGGCCTATGATGAGGCATTATATGAGCTTTTACATGTTATTTTTCTAACATAGATGAATTGTTTTTTTATGGTTACTTGGTTTGATTATCAAAATTTCCTATGATCCTAAAATTGTACATACCCGTGCTTACTTTTAGTGGAACATTTGTGCATGTTGTTGATTGGAAAATCACTTTTTTTCATACAACGGAGATACATGAAGGCTTCGTTTGATATTCCATTTTTGCTCGGGTGATGCTTTTGATTTATCTCATTTGAGAGATGAAAGTGTTTGTGCAATCTCCATTTTGGATCTCCGGTGCAGCAGGAGATGTCAAAAACTCCATTTTGAGCTCCATTTTCCGTTGTATAGTGGGTGCTCCATTTCTCATAGGAGCTCTATTTTCCATCGGAGCCACCTACTCCACTCCAAGGGTTTGTTTGGGAGAGCAATAATGGTCTCTGTTAGAATAGCCCGTGTATTGGGCCCATTTATGTTCTCTCATCTTTAGTCCCACAACTTGTATAAGATTTATTCCCTCTCTCTTCCTCCTATATATTTGTATTCTCTATTTCTCTCCTTGTTTTTACATACACAAGCAATACATACAAGTTTTAAGCTTTCTCAACATGGTATCAGAGGGACCGGTCCTAAGCTTGCGGTTTCCCCTTTTCTAACCGCCCAGCCCGCCCTCCTTCCTGTCCGTAGATTGCTCTGCGATCTCCCTCCTACCCGCCTACCCGCCTTTCTCCGCGGGCTCCTCTTCTGCGGTCTGCGGGTCTGCCCGCTCTTCCCTTATCCGCGTGGCTTCTGCGGACTGCACTCTCTGCATCCGCTTCTCTTCTCTCTCTCTGTGGTTCCACCCTCCTCAGGCTTCTTATAGCCATCTTCTGCTCTGA
Source organism: Platanthera zijinensis (assembly GCA_039513925.1). Classification (NCBI taxonomy): domain Eukaryota; kingdom Viridiplantae; phylum Streptophyta; class Magnoliopsida; order Asparagales; family Orchidaceae; genus Platanthera; species Platanthera zijinensis. The sequence goes on along the minus strand of CM077080.1, from coordinate 34,564,713 downwards.
CCCGTGGGGGCCACCTCTCTTATCCGTTGCAAACTCTCCTCTTGTCCGCTGCGATCTCCTTCCTTGCTGCTTGAGTTCTTCAACCACGCGGTCTTTTCTTATCCGCTGCGAGCTCTTTTCTTATCCGCTGCGAGCTCCTCTCATCCTCTTGACCGCACGGTCTCTTCTTCTGTCCGCTCGAGCTTCTCTATTCGTGAACTCCTCCTTCACCGCTGCGGGCTCTCCTCTTCCTCCTCGCGGCAGTCTCCTTGCGGACTGCTCTTGCCTTAACCGCTGCGGGCTAGTGCTTCTCTATCCTAACCGCTGCGGGCTCCTTCTCTTGCGGACTGCTCCTGTCCGCCGCAGTCTCTCTCCCTTCTTGCCGCTCGAGTTCTCGCGGCTTCTTGCGCTCTGACCGCTGCTGTGTTCACCGTGACCGTGCGGACTCCTCTCTTTCCGCATTTTGGTCGCGATCTAACTAATCGCTGGTGTCCGGCGTGACCTTGCGGACTATTGCCTTCCCGCATTTTGGTCACGGTTATCTCCAGTCCTTCCCGCTGCGACCTTGTCGTGGGGCCTCCTGTTCTTCTCGCGGCGGCCTCCCTCTGTTTTTTGATTCTGCGGTTTGCTAATGGGTTCTTCGGGTAACTCCACTGGCTCGGCGGCCAGTCCGCCTACTGACCTCCCGGCCTGTCCTACATACCGCCCGGTTTGCTTTGCTGAAGTCCGTGACGAGCTGAGGATCACTACCATCTCTCTTTCTGGCAAGAAAAATTTTATCCCTTGGGTGCACTCAGTTAGACGGGTTCTTCAGGCCAAGGGCCTTCTGCCTCACCTTCTTCAGGCACCTCCGTCTCCTACTACCGATGATTGGCTCCGCAATGATGGCCGCGTTCAGACTTGGATCCTGAATTCATTAGATGGTGAGCCTTATCAGATGGCTATGTACCACGACACCGCCAAGGCTATGTGGGATGAGCTGCATTCCCTATACTCAGGCTGCGACAGCCTTCAGCATCTTTACGACATACTAACTGACCTCTTTGCTCTCGACGCTGGTGGGGCTTCAGATATGACCTCTTTTGTCGCTCGGGCTAAAACTCTTGTTGAAGCCTGGATCCAGCATCAGCCGCCCACAAATGATCTTGCTGCTCAGCGCGCTCAGAAGGAAGCCGCATGCATTGCTATCATAATGGTCCGTCTTCCATCTCATCTTCAGAGCATTCGTGCTCAGGTCCTGGCTTCTCCCAACACATCATCTTTCTCTGATGTATGCTCCATGATTCTCCGTGTATCACCTCCTCCAGATACACCTGCTCCTTCCCCCCCGACCCTTCTTCAGCATGCCCCTCCGCTCCTACCATCCCCTCCTACTTCTGCTCGGGGGGGGGGGGGACGATCGGGCTCTCGGGGCCGGGGCTGTGGTGGCCGGGGTCGACCGAAGTGTTATTTCTGTGGGAAAGATGGTCATCTTGAGGCAACTTGCTACATAAAAATTGGTTATCCTCCTCGTTCGACGGCATCTGTTGTTACTGACGCCAGTCCTCCTGATCTTGAGACCGCCCGTCTTCAGCTCTAGCATCTCCAGGGCCTGCTCAACCCACCATCTGCCTCCATCGCCTCCGTCTCCAACACAGGTACTGCTTGTCTCTCCACCAGCCTGGGCTGGATTGTGGACTCTGATGCCACTCATCACATTACTTCGCAACGGTCTGCCCAGTACTCGGATTCTCCTTATCCGAAGTCTATCACTGTGGCTAATGGGGCGCTGGTTCCCGTGTCCGGCTCGACAGATCTCTCTCTCAGCCCGTCAATCTCCCTTCACTCGGCTCTTCATGTTCCGAGTTCTCCTTTCAATTTACTCTCTGTTGAACGTCTTACGAGTGATCTTGATTGTTCTGTTATATTCACCTCCACTTCCTTTGTTATACAGGATCGACGGACGCAGACTACCATTGGTAAAGGCCGGCTGCGGAGCGGGCTCTACCTTCTCGACGACTCTCCCACCATTCTGTCTTCAGTCTCTTCCACTGCATGACATCGTCGCCTTGGACATGCTCCTCTGCCGGTCCTCCAACGGGCTCTTCTAGATATTTCTTTTACTCCTTTTCAGTGTGACTCATGTATCCTCGGCAAGCAGCCGCGTTCTTCTTTTTCTTCGCATTGTACTCGAAGCGCTGCTCCCTTTGATTTAGTGCATTCTGATGTATGAGGCCCTTTTAAGATTATAAGTATTTCTGGTTTTCGCTATTTCATCACATTTATTGATGATCACTCTCGCACTACGTGACTATACTTACTTCGTGATCGCTCTGAGCTTTCCCGTGTTTTTCAGGCATTTGTCCTCGAAACCCGTACACAATTCCACACCACCCTCAAAATTCTACGCACCGACAATGCTCGTGAGTACACCAGTCACAAGTTTACCGCATTGTGTTCTGAATTCAAGATTCTACATCAAACCTTCTATGCTTATACGCCCCAGCAAAACGATGTTGCCGAAAGGAAGAACCGCCACTTACTTGATGTAGCCCGCTCTCTCATGCTTCAAATGAATGTTCCCAAGCTTTATTGGAATTTTGCGGTCTCGACTGTCTGCTTTCTCATCAACCGTCTCCCTTCCTCCGTCCTCCACTATGCTACTCCGTTTAGCCTATTGTTTCTCTCCACTCCGGCTTTTCCTCCACCGCCTCATGTCTTTGGCAGCATCTGCTACGTCCACCGTCTGGGGCCATCCTCGGATAAGTTGGATCCCCAGGCGGCTAAACACATCTTTGTCGGCTATTCGCGCACCCAGAAGGGCTATGTTTGTTACTCTCCAACTACTCGAAAGATCTCCGTTTCTGCTGACGTTACCTTCTGGGAAGAACAACCGTTTTTTCCTGCTCCTTTACCCACTGATCTACCCCCACCTCCTCTCCCGTCATCCATCCCACGCCCAGTTATTCCCGCAACTACACCATCATCGTCGGTTTCCCATGCACCGACTCCTGCTCCCTCCAAACCACCTGTTATCCGTGTCTACACTCGCCGCCCTCCCAGTTCCGCTGCCCCTCTGCAGACGACCTATACCACAGATACTTCGCGTCCTGCTGATCAGGTACCGCCTTCCATTGCTCATCCTCTGGCTAACTATGTCTCTCTTCATCGCCTCTCTCCCCTTCTACACACATTTGCTACTTCTCTCTCTCCGGTTGCTGTTCCTAACTCTGTGCAGGAGGCGCTTCAACATCCAGGCTAGCGGGCAGCCATGGAGGAAGAAATGTCTGCACTCTGGGCCAATCAGACATGGACCGTCGTTCCCCTTCCTCCGGGTCAGAAACCGGTTGGGTGTAAGTGAGTATTTGTCATCAAACATGCTGCTGGTGGGACAATTGACCGTCTAAAGTCTCGTCTCGTGGCTCGTGGTTTCACCCAGCAACAGGGACTCGACTATGAGGAAACTTTCTCTCCGGTCGCCAAGCTCAATACCGTTCGAGTCCTCATCTATGTCGCTGTTCATCGTCAGTGGCCCCTCTTTCAACTGGATATCAAGAATGCTTTCCTAAATGGGGACCTCTAGGAGACGGTGTACATACAACAACCACCCGGGTTTGAGACCACGAGGGAGTCTCAGGTCTGCCGCCTTCAAAAGGCTCTGTATGGTCTCAAACAATCTCCACGGGCATGGTTTGAAAAATTCAGTAGGGTCCTCCGTGATATTGGTTTTACTCGAAGCTCGGCCGACTTCTCGCTGTTTACTCGTCACCGACCAATAGGGACGGTCCTTCTGTTAGTATACGTTGACAATATCATTATTACAGGAGATGACTCACAAGGGATACAAGCAGTCAAAGTACATCTAAATTCCGTCTTTCAGACAAAGGATCTGGGACCTGTACGATATTTCTTGGGTCTAGAGGTTGCCAGACGACCGGATGGGCTTACTCTATCTCAACGGAAGTACTGTCTTGACCTTCTTCATGATGCTGGTCTTTCAGGTTGTAAGCCAAGTGATACCCCTATGGATGTAAACCACAAGTTGCGCGCCCATGCATCTGACTCAGATCTACTTCTCCAGAATCCTGAATATTATCGCCGACTCGTTGGAAAATTGATCTATCTCACGGTTACCAGACCAGATATTTCTTTTGCTGTTGGTCTTGTCAGTCGATACATGCATTCTCCTTGAAGATCTCATCTACAGGCTGTTGAACGTATTCTCAGGTACCTTAAAACAGCTCTTGGTCAAGGACTTGTTTACCGGATCTCTTCTTCTGCTCCAACTTTGGTGGCATACTCAGGTGCTGATTATGCTGGTTCTCTTGATGACCGGCGATCTACTAGTGATTTTTGCACCTACTTTGGAGGACATTTGGTTACATGGCAAAGCAAGAAATAAATGGTCGTTGCTCGATCATCAGCTGAGGCAGAATACAGGGCAATGACATCTGTTGTATCGGAACTGACATGACTTGAGAGTCTTCTCACTGATTTGGGTGTAACATTACCGTCACCGGCTCTTCTCCTTTGTGACAGCCAAGCTGCTATACATATCGCCAAGAACCCAGTCTTCCACGAAAGAACGAAGCACATTGAAGTCGATTGTCACTTTGTTCGGGAAAAAGTTCAAATGAAAAAGCTCGATCTAAAGCATGTCCCAGGATCTGAACAAGTTGTGGATGTCCCCACAAAGGCTCTCTTCAAGGCATTCTTCTATCAATGCTTGTCCAAGCTTGGCGCATACGATTTGTACGCTCCAGCTTGCGGGAGAGTGTTAGAATAGCCCATGTATTGGGCCCATCTTTTGGGCCCATTTATGTTCTCTCCTCTTTAGTCCCACAACTTGTATAGGATTTATTCCCTCTCTCTTCCTCCTATATATTTGTATTCTCTCTTTGTTTTTACATACACAAGCAATACATATAAGTTTTGAGCTTTCTCAACAGTCTCAAAAACAGCGATGCTAAGTGAGCTTTGCAAATGGAGTTGCAGGAAATTGCTGGTTGCAAATGAAGAAAATTGTTTCGGATGATCCCCATTTACAGAACTGTTCAAAATAGATTACTAGTTTAATTGTTTAGTAAAATAACTGTGTGATGAGGTTTTAAATTCAAGCTTAATTATTTAGAGTATTATATTAAATGGGTTTAAGAACACTATAAGTAGTGGTTAAGAAAATATAAATTATAATTTTTTAAACTTTTCATATTGCTTTGATGTTCAAATAAAATAAATGCAAATAGTTTTTTATTTTTAAAATATGCACACTGCATATTAGCTTCATGTAGAGCAATGGAGTCACATAATGCAATCATTTTATCTATAAATAAATTGTCATTTTTAAAACGTTTTCAACCTGTTGTAAGAGAAGTAATTCCATTTTGTTGGTGCAGTGGTTTCCCCACACTGAAGCTCTTTGTGCATGGTGTTCCCATTGAGTATACCGGTCCACGGAAAGCAGAGCAACTTATCCGATTTCTAAAAAAGTATGTCGCACCTGATGTTTCTGTTCTTAAATCAGATTCAGCTGTATATAGCTTTGTCGATGAAGCCGGCAAAGATTTCCCTATATTTATTGGCTTTGGATTGAATGAATCCTCAATTTCCCAGTACGGGCTAAGATACAAGAAGAAATCATGGTTCGCAGTATCTAATGATTTCTCAGAGGAAGTTATGGTAGCTTATGATTTTGACAAAACTCCCGCATTCGTCGCCATTCATCCCAGTTATGATGAACATAGTGTGTTCTATGGCCCTTTTGAAGGTGAGATAAATCCTCAGGTGCAATCGAATTATTTATATGCAATTGTTTCATGATTAAATTTTTTTTCACGCTTGGTATTAAGATATTTAATGATGGATATTACCGTATTAAGCCTAAGAATATGACTTGGGATTTTCATGCCTTCATTCATTTTTGACTGGTGATAGATATTACCTACTGAGCCTAAGAACATGACTTGGGGATTTACATGCCTTTCTTAGTTTTTGGCTCTGTTTGAGGTGAATTTTTGGGTGTGGAAAAACGTCCACGGAACTCGTTTGAGAGTCAATTTGTGCGGTCCTGGCAAAATTTGGTACACTACCTACCATCATCTTTGTGCTTGTTTCAACTGTGTGCGGATTCGGTTCCCAAAAACTCTGCACTAAACTGGGCCTTAGACCCAATTAAATTTCTAAGTCACCTACAGTTAGCCTAGAACTCTGAATAATATGGAAATTTACGAAAGAAAATGTCACCGTTTTAGTTTAATTGGCTACACTTTCTTTTTGAGACCCATTCAAGGACAAGAATGCAGTGAGTTAGAAGAAATGGTTCACTTATCTATTTTCACTTTGCTTAGGGAGCTTCTTTTACAGTCCCTTCCGAACTTAAGCGCTATATTTGTTGAATGTTGACCATTTCATACATTTCCATGATTAAGTACTATGTATTGAATGCAAATATTTATTTTAGTTGTTTGATATGCTTTCTCAATCAATGCAGTGATAAGGTTCCTGTTTTAAGCTTACAGGAGAATTTTTGGACGATTTTATCCTTCAAAATCAATTGCCACTTGTTGTCCCCATCAAATCTGAAACACTCAAGCTGTTGAACAATGATGAGAGGAGAATTGTTCTAACGGTTGTGGGTGATGAACTGGAAGCACAATCACTAAAGTTAATTAAGATTTTGAGGTCCGCTGCTACCGCAAATCGTGATCTGGTGTTTGCTTATGTTGGGGTCAAGCAGTGGGGAGACTTTGCCGATACATTTGATGTTAATAAGAATACAAGATTGCCAAAGATACTTGTTTGGGATAGAAATGAAGAATATCATTTGGTAAGTGAAGTTCAATAGAATTTTGTTTGTAACTATTTTAGCAGCATACTTTACTCTGATCAATTTCATAAAAGAATTGTTTTTTTTTCAATTTTTGTGTGCTATAGCTATAATTTGATGATGATGGGCAATTGGGGATCATGCCACACATGACTCTATGCGATGATCGTAGCCATTCATTTTGTGCGGATTGACGATCCTTGATTTTTAGTTTTTATTTTATTTTTCTAAATTTTATTTTAGCATGTCTTGGAGGCCGTCATGATCGGAGAATCATGACTGTGCATAACTTCTTCTTTTTCTATAAATAGGGATAGATAACTCATTTAGAAGACATTACAGGTTTGAGTAAAATTCTCCTTTTGATCACCCGATGCCGTAGCCAGACCGACTCCTTGCCACCACCGCCACCACTTGGCTGACCCCTCACCACCACCATCACTCCTAGACAACTTCCACAGCCACCACATTCCACTACCATATAACCACCCTATAATCACCATACCTCCATTAACTACCAATTATCATACCCCACTCACTCATTAGTCACCTTATCCCACTACACAAAGAAAAGCAAAATGACATCGTTCAGTTTTCCTCTACCCAGATGTCCTACCCCCAGGCGTACGTTCCCCTGCACAAACCCACGTCCAGCTGCAATTTCCCCTCATATTAACCCACTCCTACTTTTTAGGAATTAAGTCACGCCCCTCCTAATTACCCACTGATGCAACCAACGCCACACAGACACATAGAATCCAAGCGGGTTGGTTGAAGTGGAGAGGCGCTTCAGGGATCCTATGTGATCGTAAAGTACCATTAAAACTTAAAGGCAAGTTTTACCATACTGCAATTAGACCAGCGATGCTCTATGGTTCTAAGTGTTGGGTAGTGAATTGTGTACATGAGCAAAAAATGGGAGTTGCGGAGATGAGAATGCTTAAGTGGATGTGTGGATACACAAGACTGGATAAAATTAGGAATGAATGTATCAGAGATAAGACAGGAGTAGCACCAATTGCAGAGAAGATGTGAGAAGTTTGACTAAGATGGTTTGGACACGTACAAAAGAGATCATTAGAGGCACCTGTTAGGCATTATGAGAGTCTAGTCACTAGGCATGTTAAATGAAGGAGGGGTAGACCAATAAATACTTGGAACGAAACTATAAGGAAAGACATGATGTACTTAGGCATTAGTGAGATTATGACTAAAAATATGGCACAATGACGACAAAGGATCCATATAGCCGACCCCACTATAGTGGGATAAAGGCTTGAGTATTGTTGTTATGTATGTTTTGTTTCCCGCACTTTTCGATTGTTTTATTACGTTTGTGTATGTTTGTCTGAAGACAGCTTACTGAGTTGACCGTCTTGTAAGACCATGAATAAAATGTCCGGTAATTTAGGATAATTAAGGAGGGAAAGGCAAACCATAATTATTTAGGTAACATATAAAATAAAGTCGGCACTAAATAAATAAGGATATGTTTATGCTGGAAAGAAATTATATTGAGATCAATTAAAAAAGACAAAATTTATAGTGCACAATGTATAAAAAGGCCAGTGACTGGGGATTCCTTTTGCTCTCATTCGTTAGAACACGAGCTATCACTCAGTAATGAACACTAATTGAAAACGGACAAAAGGCAGAGAATAATCAGTGACTCGTGTTAGGAGTCAATCCGCAAGCACGCAAGAATTTTCACTCTCAAACAACGTTTTATTAATATCATGTATGTTCATCTACTCAAAAATAAAAAGCGCAAGGAACTTCGAGTGGGAACCATGTCATCACCTTCGGATTTTGAAATTAAGATTACATCACCCACACCTCCACCTTTTCCAACCCTTAGTCACCCCAATTCAGCCTCCATGAACTCCCTCAATTTCAGAGCCCTCCAAATAGCTGCCTACCAGTTCCTCCTCCTGTTTCAGCAATCAATCCCTGGACAGCAGTTCCAATTGCTGGAATTCACAATTACAGCTATTCCATGCCATCCTGCAGCCCGTTCCTAGTCTAGAAGCTGCCCAAGTCCCTCCCTTTTTCCAATTTCTTACCATGACAGCCCCGAGAATTCAAGTTCAGATCCAATCTAGCCACATCCCCTTTGCCAGCCACCACTTCCACCCTCCAAACCACTGGAAACTGCCGTCCAGGCATCCAATCATCCGACGCCTTCTCGAAGGTCCAAATTCAGTCGGCCTCCATTTCTCCGGTCATCGGCCACTCATTTCACATCACCCAAGCCTTCTGCTTCATTGTTATTTTGAGTTTATTGTTTGGTTGTAATTTCTTTTGTGTCGATTCTTATGTGAATTCGCTGTTTTGAAGAAATATTGGTTTGTAATTCTCGTGCCTAAGTATCCTGTAACTTACCTGGTTTTATTCATTCAAGTATTTGTTTTCTAGCACTCTCGCATGTGCAGTACATTATTTATTATTTTGCTAGAAGCTCCACTTGATTGTGATTATTGCGTCGTATTATTTGTAACGTTCACTTTTGCAGTTTTAGTTACCGGATTATGGTCTAGCTGATATATGCATCTGATATATGCATCCCTCACATTCGTTCTGATGATTACTTACAAAAGAAGCATTCATGTAGATTCAGTTAGGCTTTGCTTTCCCCTTAGGCCTCTTACTTGCCTTTGCCACCCTACACTATTTTAAGGGTGCACCTGCCCGAACCCTTGATGCCATGTGACCCAACACTGGCCCTTGCACGACGACATAATGAGAATAAGGCCTACACTCGGCAATTATTTTGGAAAGCAAGACGATCAATTTTGGGAACACTCATGCTGTATTTACATAAGTAAATAATTAGTAATCGTAGAAATACACAAAAATAGAGAAAAATAAAAGATAATTTTATTAATTTCTCAATATTGTGTCTTTACATTCAGGTATTTGTACACTTATATAGGAAGAGACAGAGGAGAAAAGATCTCATTCGAAGATATGAGACTAAATCTTAAAGAGGTAATGCGCTCTAGCTGGGCCTTATTTTGGGGCTTTATACATATTTCCTTCAATGATCCCCCGCAAGCTAGAGCATACAGATCGTGAACACCACCAAGCTTGGACAAGAACTGATAGTATAACAGTCGTGGTAAGGCTCTGATGAGAATGTCAGCAATTTGCCCGGCAGCAGGAACACGTTTTAATTCAAGCTTCTTCGCTCGAACCTTCTCCCGAATGAAATGAAAATTAACTTCGATGTGTTTGGTTCGTTCATGGAATACAAGATTCTTGACAATATGTATAACAACTTGGCTGTCGTAAAATAAAGTGGTCGGTGAGAAAAGTTTTACTCCCAAATCACCCAGGAGAATTTCTAGCTAAGTATGCTCAGACACAAGAACAATCATTGAACGATACTCGGATTCAACAGATGAGCGAGCAACGACAAACTTCTTCTTACTGCGCCAGGTAATAAGGTGTCCTCCGAAGTAAGTACAGAATCCAATTGTGGAGCATCGATTATCTAAAGAGCCAACATAGTTAACATCAGAGTAGACAATCAGAGATAGAAAAGAAAGTTTATATACAAGCCCTTGTCCAAGAGCAGTCTTCAAATATCAGAGCATGCGCTCGACGGTCTGGAGGTGAGAGATCTGTGGAGCATGCATGAATTGACTGACAATTCCAACAATAAATGAGATATCATGTATTGTAACTATAAGATAAATTAGCTTCCCTACAAGACGACGATAATACTCAGGGTTTGGAAGTAGTAAATCGGAGTCAGAGTCATAAGCGTAGAGTTTATGATTGACATCCATAAGAGTATCAACATACTTGCATCCAAAATAGCTGACATCATAATGAAGCTCAAGACAGTATGTTACGAGCCTACTTCCGTAACAATGGTAACTTGCCAGAGTAGTGGTCGGAGTCAGTGATGATGGTGGTGGAGGATACAACGGAGCCTTAATTGCGGCTGGCTAAGCGAGGTTGATCGTTAGAGGAGAGGGTCACCAAGATCTCACAAGGGGACAAGAACTAGACTTTTCATTCATTGATAAGTGATACAAGACTCTAAGGGTCTACTTATAGAACCCCCGGGTGGCACACCTGTAAGTACATGAAGATGCATGAAATATTTAAAGTACATAAATATTAATATAATACGTCTCGACTCCTAATACGAACTCCATACAACATATAATATGATAAACAAGGAAGGATCCGAAACCGATCCGTAACATCTCATTCGCCCTTGAAATCGAGCTTGCCCTCAAGCTCGAACTTCATGTGATGACCGGATCATCTGACAGCTTGATCTCCTGCCAGAATAATGCATGATATTGCATAGCGACGACGATGGCGGCGGGGGTAGCGGCGGTACCGGTGGACAGATGAGCGGCAGAAGAAATGGCTTTGACAAGGTCGGTGGAGCGGTGATGAGCAGCAGCAGCAAGTAGGTCGGGGAAGCGATGGCCGGCAGAAGGAACAGATCTTAGAGCGGTGAGGTGTTTGGAGGCAGGAATGGGTCCGGCGGAGCGGGGGCCGGCGGAGCGGGGGCCGACAGAGCAAGTGCTAGCGGAAAGGCGGCCACGACGTCTGACAAAGGTGGCCCAAGGAGGGGCGGTACTACCATGGAAGATCAATCACCGCTAAGAGCGGTGGTACGTCAGCGGCCGACACAGATGACGATTGCACAAGAAGAGGCGGCAGTGAAAGCGACATTGACACGGGCTGTGGCAGAAAGACGGTTGTCAGATTCTTAATGTGGTAGAGGATTGCATTGGTGTCTTGAAGGCGGGCGTCCATGGAGGCCATGAAATCTTGTAACTTGGAACGAATCGAGTCAATTGCGGCCTCATCCTTGGCACTAAACCTCAATGTCATTATAACTAATTGATGAAGTAATTAATTATCTCAGTTAAGAATTAAATAATGAAGTCAATTAATTTGTGAGTTGCATGGGACTTTTAAATAAAAATAAGAAGAGTGGCCTCAGAGTAAAGATTATGTCAGATATGACATGCGTGTATGGGAAAGGCAAAAGTGTGGGAGAGAGTGGTGATGGGGTCCACGGAAAGTAAAAAAAGAAATTAAAAGAAGGTGTGTTGGAAGAGGGGAGAGGTAGCGTGAGGGTAATTGGATTTTATAAAATGACAGGTGGGATGGGCATGCAGACGGTTTGATGGAAAAGGGTGTGCTGCACATGGCTCGATGAAAGCGTTGTTGTGTGGGGTTGGGCTCGATGAAAGTGTTGTCGTGTGGGGTTGGGCTCGAGGAAGCTGTCACGAGAAATGGCTGTCGGCTCAATGGAAGAGGGCGGCTACGTGTCGGGCGATGAAGGAGCAGGGAAAGTGCGGCGGTGGCTTTGACGAAGGAATGAGCAGGGCAGGCCGTCGATCCAGACGGGAAAGGTTGCTTCGGTTCTGGACGAGGATGTCAGATGGTGTATAGGAACAGAGCGAGGAGGTGCGTTCTCGCTGGAACTCGGGGGTGACGGTTTGCAGTGTTGGGAGTTTCGTGGACCAGCGAGGGAGTCGACGAACAGTACTGGAGGTGCGTTTGATGCAGGCGCCGTGGAAGATAAAGTAGACAACGTTGTGGAAGATGAAGTAGACAACGACCGTGGAAGATGCAGGCGCCGTGGAGGTGCATTCGCTGGAACTCGGGGCTGATGGAAATAGAGGGATGACGTACTGAAGAGGACCGCTGGCTCTGATACCAAGTTGTTACGGGTCTACTTCCGTAACGGTGGTAACTCGCCAGAGTAGTGGCCGGAGTCGGTGATGAAGGTGGTGGAGGATACAACAGATCCTTAATCGCGGCTGCTTAAGCGAGGTTGCTCGTTAGAGGAGAGAGTCACCTAGATCTCACAAGGGGACACAAACTAGACTTTTTATTCATTGATAAGTGATACAAGACTCTAAGGGTCTACTTATAGAACTCCCGGGTGACACACCCGTAAATACATGAAGATACAAAAAATATTAATATAATACGTCTTGATTCATAATACGAACTACATACAACATATAATATGATAAACAGCGAAGGATCCAAAATCGATCTGTAACACAATACTTCCATTGAGATAAAGACGAGACCATCTGGACGTCTTGCTACCTCTCGGCCAAGGAAGTACTGAAGATTTCCCATATTTTTAGTTTGAAATACTGAGTTTAAGTGTCGCTTGATCATTTGTATTCCTTTAGAATCATCACCTGTAATCAAAATATCATCGACATACACTAAGAGAATCATTGTGTCTGTCGACCAATGACAAGTAAAGAGAGAGAAGTCAGCTGAGGTTCAAGTGAATCCAACATTACAAACAATCTTACTGAATTAGTCAAACCATGCACGAGGTGATGTTTGAGATCATAAATAGATTTTTTGAGGTGACAAACAAGAGACTCCCCCATGGTCTCAAACCCGGGAGGTTAGTTCATGTAGACAGTCTCTAGAAGGTCATCATTGAGAAAGACATTTTTGACATCCAATTAATATAGTAGCCACTATCGATGAACAACTAAGGAGATCAGAACATGAACAGTATTCAACTTTACCACCGGTGAGAAGGTCTCATCATAATTGAGCCCTTGTTGCTGGGTAAACCCCCGAGCCACAAGACGAGCCTTGTGGGGTTCAACTGTCCCGTCCGGAGCATGTTTGATCGCAAATACCCACTTACAACCCACACAAGTTTGTCTCGGAGGAAAAGAGACGAGATCTTAAGCCAGATTGGCCCAGAGGGTAGACATTTTTTCATCCATGGCCGCACGCCACCCCGGATCTTGAAGAGCCTCCTGCAGAGATTTAGGAATAAAAATGGAGGATAAAGAAGTTGCGAGTTTGAGAAGTACTGAGGAGAGACGATGCAAGGATACATAATTAGCCAAGGGATGAGCAGTAGATACTGGTGCCGGATCTTCAGGCCGCGGTCTTGCGATCGCCGGGAGAGTATCACACTTACCCATTTTGAGTGTAGGAGTAACCAACGAATATATATTTTGTACCACGATGAACAAACTTGTCAGTAGTAGGACCAAGAGAATGGACATAACAAGTACATCCAAATACGCGAAGTGTAATGAAAAAGGGAGGCGTAGAGGGAAATAGAAGAATAAACATAGTTGCATAATTGAGAATGGAAGATGGTAGGCGGTTGATGAGATAGCATGCTGTAGACACCGCAAAGTATCAATAAGACTTAGAAACCTGCATTTGAAACATAAGTGAGCGAGCGACCTCAAGAAGGTGAAGATTCTTACGCTCAATCACACCATTTTGTTGGGGGGCATAAACACATGAGGTGTGGTTAATGATCCCAAGCTCTGTACAGAGATTGTCAAACACATGACCGGTGTATTCACGTGCATTGTCTGTGCAAATAATTTTAATTGATCTTAAAATTGTGTACGAGTCATATTAATATTGGAACAAAACACATGAGTTAGATTCGACTGATCATGCAATAAGTATAATCACATCATGCAAGAGTAATCATCAATAAAGGTAATGAAATAACGATAGCCAGAAACACTAACAATTTTATATGGGCCATAAATATCAAAGTGCACTAAATCATAAAGAGCGTCGCTCCGTGTACAATGAAAGGGAAAAAAGAATGATGTTCTTTGCCAAAGATACATGACTCACAGGTAAAGTCAGGAAGATATAGATCATGAAGAGTTTTCTTGAGAATTGGAAGAAGTGCATACCCAAGATGCCAGTGCCAATCAACAGAGGTGACAAAGGAGAGAACTGTGGGAGAAACGTCCATAATGTAGAGCCCATTGGACCGCGCAATAAAGGTGGTTAAGTCGCCATCAACCCCTGAGTCAAGAGTTTGAAGGTCTGTGACGATGTCAAACAGGTGTTGAAGGCTGTCCTTGCCGGAATAGAGGAAGTGCAGTTCATCCCACATTGCCATTGCCGTTTCATAATACATGGTCATACGATAAGGTTCATTTTCCATGGAGTCGAGGATCCATATTTGGACACGACCATCATCACAGAGCTATTCCTCAGTGGACAAGGAAGGGGTGGTGATGGCGCGCCACACCCGACATGGGTGTATTCCCGCAGGTGGCGGTGATCCATCATCCAACCGGACGATCCAAGTCCGTGGTTGCGTCCAGATGACCGAGTTGAGTCAAGTTTATATTTTACTTTTTTTATTTTGAGTTATATTTAGCGCCGATCGGCCTAGACAGTATGAGTCGTCTGATTCGTGTAGTTATGTGGATCTTATGATTACAAGCGACAGTTATTTATTTAGGGTTATAAATTGCAAGCGGCGATTTTGGGAAGGGGCGTCGTGGATTGCGGCAGTTCCACGCAACCCGTCGGTCTCGACTTCCTGGTGCGATGCCAGAAGTCCTTGGTGCGACTCCAAGGAGATCTCCTCCTCTTTCCTCGTCTACAGCCAGCCATCGGAAGTTGCCCGCCTCCAATCATCCACCATGAGTGCTTTCCCCTCCGCCTCCCTCCTCCCTGCCTACCCGCTCCCGTCCATTCTCACCCAGCTCGTAACTCCCGCTAGCCCACAACCCGGCGGCCTCCCAACCTTTCTGAACCCCTAATTCCATCCTCCCTAACCCCCCTGTCGTGAATCCACTTCAAATCAGCCAGCCCTGACGTTGCAGTGACCTTGGATGCTTTCCACACCATTCATCGTCGTCGTTTGCATGTGCTAATAGTGGTATGTTGTTATATTTTCTACCGTTGTTTATTTCGGCACTGTATTTGTAGTGATTGTTGTTCTTATTTGTTTTTAGCATCGCCGTTCGTGTGATTTGCGGAATTTATTCTGTGTGCGCTTAAGATTAGTTGCTCCTCTGTCGTTTGACAGTTGATACCTATTCTCCTTTAATTATTATCTGTGAATGTATGCGCTTTTGTTAATTGTATAATAATTAATTATTGGTTGTAATTTTGAGCGGATCACTTTTGCAATAACATTACACCTCATCACATTTAGGGCTGCATTTAGAGCGTCCACCCCGAGTCAGTCCCTCCACTACATCAGGTGGCCTTAGTTAGATGATGCAAAAGGATCTTTGTCTGAAGAACGCGACGGGCGGAGTGCACACACTCAACAAAATTTTTCTTCCTACTAAGAGAAATGGTTGTGATCCAAAGCTCATCACGAATTTTGGGAAGATGGGCTGTTGTACGAGCGCATCATTCAAGGCCATTGCGACAAAGCAAGAGTACAGCGATCAGTCTTTTGTGGTCATCCTACTGCAGTTAAAAGGGAAAGGCTGTTGTGGGCATGCCTCTATAGTCAGAAAGAGGAAGGCTGCTGTGGTTAGAAGGGGAAGGATGCTGCGGGCAGGCCTCTGCGGTCAGAAAAAGGACCCCTTATGAAGACCCTGGGGTCAAGTTCTTGGGTAAGAGAGCCCCGTCAAGCTGACGACAAACAAGCGAGCAGAGATCAGGTGAGCAGGAATTCTAGCGGGCAAGCAGTCGAGGAACTAAGAATTGCGGCTAGCCAGGCGATCAAACAACAAGCAGGAGAAAGAACACTGTCGATCTGACAACGGCAGTCGGCGGTTGCCAACGACGAACAGGCGAGCTGCGTGCAGCGACCTGGTGATGCGAACAGACATCCTAGTGTACAAGAGAGTTCGCAGGAAGAAGCCTCGACAACCAGGAGCGGCGACCAGGAGGGCTTACGAATAGACGCCCAGGGTGATTAACTTATACACGGCATGGAGCACAAGGATCAACGAGCAGAATCTGTGAACCGGAGGAGCTGGGCGAGCGACATGCAACGACGACCAGGAGCAGAGCTGAAGAGGCTCGACAGGGGAGGGACACCTGGCAGAATGGCTGAATGGGCGAGCTACGACAAGACTCGTGAGACCGACAGACCGTGGAAGCGGTAGTTGGCCGGGGCCCAAAGAGACAAAGAAGAAGTGCTATAAAAGCAGTTGGGTTGGGGGGATGAAAGGAGGGGCATGAGAAGGAGTCGCAGAGCTGCGGTTAGGAAAAAAACTAACTGCCCAGACAAGCTGTAGGCACGGGCGAGAGCAGGACCCAAAGAAAAATCTTAGGATCGATCTTTCTATTATACCGTGTAGAAATACACGATAATAAAGAAAAATATAAGATAATTTATTAATTTCTCAGTATTTTGTCTTTACAACCAGGTATTTCTACACTTATATAAGAAGAGACAAAAGAGAAGAAATCTCATTCTAAGATATGGAACTAAATCTTTAAGATGTAGTGAGCTCTAGTTGGGCCTTATTTTGGGCCTTTATACATATTTCCTTCAACAATAATATTGCCAATTAATTAATCAAGTATTAATTAATTAACATCATTCATTTTTAGTTCTCTTTGTCTTATTATTTAATTAAGTTTCTTTATGGGTATTGTTATTCATACCCCATATTTGGATATTCATACCCAAATATTTCTAAATTTTTGCCTTTTTTTTCCATCCTCTTTGATATTTGTACCCAAAAATCCCTCTTCTTTCTCCTCCCGCGAGCAGCCCGCCGGCCCTAACCCCCGTCTCTCGTGAACCCCGACGGCACGACACCGATCGGCCGCCACGACACTGGCCCCAACTCCTCCCACTCCGGCGTGGCACCGGGTGCCCGGTTGGTGGTGCGACTTCAGCCCTCTCCCTCTGATTTGTTGCTCCCGCTTCCCTCCATCGCCATTCCTGCAAGTTCGGGTACTCTCTCTCTCTCACCCTCCATCGCCATTCCTGCAAAGTATTTGTGCCTCTCTCTCTCCCTCCATCGTCATTCCTGCAAAGTATTTGTGTGTGTGTGTGTCTCTCTCTCTCACCGAAGCAGGCTGGAAGTTTCATATAATCAAACTCATATTCAACCGAAAAAACTTAAATCCCATAAGTGAAGGCTAATTGCTTGGTATATATGCACCAACAAATCCTTCACCTATTAAATATTGAAAAGCTTATGTTGCTGCAAGGCTTAGCAGAAACATTGGAGTGTTAACACTAGAAATATCTAGTAATTACTTTTCACTCTATTCACCAAAGGCTCCATTCCTGTTCTTTAGATCAAAAAGCCTTTGACTCTGTGATGCAACTATCTGCAACAGGTTGAGCTTGACATAGCCTTCTTTGCATTAAAAATTACATTACAAATGTAATTTTGCAAGAAACGTTGGTTTGTGCACTATGCTTATGATGCAATGAGCACAAAAATTCTCTTAACATTCATGGCATAGCCTTCTTTGGAAGTTTCATATAATCAAACTTATGAAGATAAACATGTTCTATGCAATTTTCATTTTCATAGTTTTTGTTTTTTTAAATTGCATGAAAACATTAGATTTTTTGGGGAGTTGAATAGCTGTGTTGTCCATTTACAAAAACATGATATCGAAATTTAAGTTTCTTAAGATTTTATGTATGGGTATAAATATCAATTATGGGTACAATTATCTTATTTGGGTACAAATATCAATAAGTTACAAATATCCATTTATGGGGTACCAATAGGGGTGTCCAAAAAAACCGGGCTCACCGGGCCGGGCCGGCCCGGCCCGGTGAAAAGCCCGGTAGGCCCGGTCCCGGGCCAAGCCCGGTTCGGGCCCAGGCCGGGCCATGGGGCCCTTGCGGGCCCCAGTCTAAAGCCACTGCCCGGCCCGGTGCCCGGGCCGGGCCGGGCCGGGCAAAGCCCGGTCACCGGGCTTTGCCCGGGCCGGGAAAAGCCCGGGCTGCTGGAACCAACGCCTCTAAGAGCCGTTGGTTCCAACCAACGGCTCTTAGAGCCGTTGGTTGCTGGCTGGCAACCAACGGCTCTAAGAGCCGTTGGCTGCTGCCAAGCAGCCACTTGGGCTGCTATTTGCAGCCCAAGTGGCTGCTTTTTTTAAAATAATTTTTTAAAATTAAAAAAAAAAAAAAAAAAAAACTATAAATTCCCCCCCCTCCCCCCTCCTTTCTTCCTTTCACCCTCCCACCCTCTCTCTCTCTCAACTCTATTTATTTTTTCTCGCGAGCATGTCGTCAACGCAGGCGTCGTCTTCCTCATCCGTCGCTCACGAAGTGGTGGAGCACAAGCGTACGGCGGCAGTTTGGGAATATTTCGACTTAGTACAAGTCGGCGCGGAGCAAAAGGCGAGGTGCAAACAGTGCTCGAAATTACTTTCGAACGCTGGCAACTCGACACTCGCAAGACACGTTAAGTCTTGCGCAGCCAAACAAGCTCCTCCCGAGTCGACCCAGGCGCAATTATCGGCATCCGGACAAATCTGGACATACGATCAAGGTCGGCAGCGAGAGCTGCAGGTGAAGAATATCATCAGACGCGGGTTGGCGTTCAACCACTACGACAATGAAGAAGAGACCGAGTACATTCACCAAGGGCTACAACCCAAATATCACCAAGTAAGTCGATCTTCTATTAGACGCGACGCGCTTAAATATTACTTAGATGCAAAACAAATTTTAATAAATTTTTTTGAAAAATTTGAGGGTCGAGTGAGTTTAACGAGCGACGTTTGGACAAGTAGTATAAAATTAGGATTATCATATATGTCTATAACGTGTCACTGGGTCGATCCCGTTTCCTGGGATCTAAATAAACGAATAATTTGTTTTGAAAGTTTCGAAGTCCCGCACACCGGTGAGGCAATTTATCAAATAATTTCAAAATGTGTGCGCGAATTTAAAATAAAAGATAAAATTATGAGTATTTCTTTCGATAACGTCACAAATAATACCACCTCAATTGAGTGGTTAAAACGTGATTTGAAACCTATGTTAAACGGCGCCTTTTTTCATACTCGTTGCGCGTGTCACGTTTTAAATTTAGTAGTGCAGGATAGTTTGTCCTATATGGAACCATACATTAATAAAATACGTTTAATGTTACAATTTATTTATAGTTCTAAACAACGACGTCAAGATTTTAAAAAATTCGTAACCGGTCAAGGTCACAAATTTTTAAAACCTCTATTTGACATGTCAATTAGATGGAACTCTACATATATAATGTTAAAACGAGCGATTCGCCAAAAAACACTATTAATGGAATTTTATACTTTGTTAGGTCAACACGAATTAACCGAGTCCGATTGGGCAATTTTAGAAAATTACATGGATTTGTTAGAAGTTTTTTATACTGCGACAAATAGTTTATCGGGCGTATATTATCCTACTAGCCCGCTAGTTATTGAAAATATTGTTAATATTTCACAAAAATTAAATTATTTTAAACAACACGCCGGATGGATCGAATTAATAAAAATAATGGAAATAAAATTTTTAAAATATTATAGAGAAATCCCAGTTATGTTTTCATGCGCCGCCGCTTTGAATCCTCTTTTCGGCGTAGACGGCGTAGAAAATTTTATTGAAGAAATAAATAACAATATAGGCGTAGATCTAAATAATTCAGATTTAGATAATCTGAGTATTTTAAATTTTAACACTATTTTTACTCAATGTTATAATTATTACGATAATTTATATGGGTCGCGGCCCCGAGAGGATGTGTCGCAACCCACAACCCAAAACATCTAGTAGTTTTAAAAATAAAATGTTAGAGTTAGCTTCTAGGAAAAAAGCGCGCACAACATCTAGTAGTTTAAATGAATTAGGATTGTACACAAAAACACAATTTCGTGATTTTATGTCCACGGACGAATTAGAAAATTTCGATATTTTAAAATGGTGGAAAGGTAAAGTAAATACATATCCTATTATGGCCTATATGGCCCGAGATTTACTAACGATCCAAGCTAGCACGGTAGCTTCGGAGTCTGCTTTTTCTCTTAGTGGCAGGGTTTTAAACGAGCGGAGAAGTCGGCTAAGCGAAGAATCGCTCGAGATCTGCATATGCTACAAGGACCACCTGGACGCGATGAAGAGAAATCAGCATATTTCAGCGATCGAGGATAGCTCGTCGGACATGGAAGACGAGATGGACGCGATCAATTTAAACTAGGGCCACTAGGCAACTTTTTGTATTTTTTTGATTTGTAATTTTCTAATTTTTAATAATTTAGAATATTTGTCATTTGACATTTGTAATTTTTAAAAATTTAGAATTTCATAATTTTTGTATATTTACAGTGTAAATTTTACACATTCCTAAATTTGTATAATTTCATTACATTAATTATTAATAAATTTTTTTTTCAATATTATGTTGTTCAGTTGTTGTGTTTTTTATTTTTTTTTTAGGGTAATTTATTAATTTGTAATTGTATATATATTTTTTAAATTTTTATATAAAATTAAATAGTATATAAATTTTTCTAAAAAAAAAAAATTAAAATAATAACCGGGCCCGGGCTAAGCCCGGGCCCGGCCCGGGCCGGCCTGGGGGGCCTTACCAGGCCCCCCCAGGGGGCATTGCCCGGCCCGGCCCGGCCCGGTTGCTTCTTAGGCCCGGCCCGGGCCCGGTTGGGAAAAGCCCGGGCCCTGCAGGCCCGGGCCAAGCCCGGGCCCGCCGGGCTTTATGTGCACCACTAGGTACCAATAACAACACTCTTCTTTATTATATATATATTTAGTTGCAGTTAATTAAAGAAAGAGACCCTCCTTAATTAGGGATATTTTTAGGTGGTCTTTATTAAGTATCATTTATTGTAATTAATTAAAGGAAGAGTCTTCCCTTAATGTCATTCCCTATGAGTCTATAAAGGGAGAGTATTGTCCGAGTGGAGCATCTTTGGATCACACTCGAGTTTTTGAGCTCTCTTGAAGAAGCTCCTTGGCGGAACCAATCCCCAAGAGGATCTTTGGAGAGGAAGCTCTTCGGTGGAACCAACACTCTAGAGTTAGCAGGATTCATCCCTGATATTGCATCCGATTATGTATTTTGTTCTCCTTTAGTTGCTTCGTGAATCACAACCCTAGACCCTAAATCATATACATTGGTCTGTGAATCTCTAACTTTACTGTAAACGATACTTTTATTTGCATGAATCTAGCTAACCTACATTAGAAAAAAAAAACTATCATCCATTTGTAGGTGTCAATACCTTG
Source organism: Platanthera zijinensis (assembly GCA_039513925.1). NCBI lineage: Eukaryota > Viridiplantae > Streptophyta > Magnoliopsida > Asparagales > Orchidaceae > Platanthera > Platanthera zijinensis. The sequence goes on along the minus strand of CM077080.1, from coordinate 34,542,973 downwards.
GTTGATAGAATTTGTCACCTTTTGTCCTTCCTGATCCAGGTATACGTAGAAAGCTGTAAGACAAGTCACTCATCCCAGTTATCTGTTCTCTTACAAGCAGGAGAAGGTCATCAGAAGTGTTCATATCTTTTTTTTGTTGTCCAGGAGAAATTGACTGCAGACAATTCCTGATGATAATGTTGTTTTGACATGTAAAATCTGTCGGGGCTTTTCATTCGGCATTGTGATGCAGTGGTAGGTCGACTAAAGATAAACACACTAAATACGATCCTAAATGCACCGTGTTATAATGTAAATGCAAGAGGAGGCCCTCATAAAATAGCAACAGTAATTAATACTATAAAAAAGAAAAGATGCAGAAACACAAGCGTTCACAAATATTGAATAGGGCAAAGCAATTGACATTCACCAAACAAACCAAGACGCAAATACTTTAAGCATGTGCAGAATAGACCCGCAAGTCACACAATGCCCAATACTCATAGCAAATAAAACAAACATCCACAAAAATATTATGTCAAGTACATAACGATAGAAAATAACAACTCCAAACTACAACTTACACATGCAAGTGGCGGTGGGGATGGTGAATGGCAACAACCAATGGTTGGAGTCTCTGTTGGGGGTGGATGATTGCTAGATAGCGACAAGGGAAGGCTTGGAAAGGGGTAGAGACTGAGTAGACTCGGTTACAGGTGAGGGGAGAGCTAAGAGAAGGCTTGAGAGGATGTAGTTGGGCTCTGGTAGGAAAGGTTGTAGGTGGTTTAGGGTGTTTTGGGGTGGAGTAACCGTATGAGTAGCGTGGAGGGATAGACGGGTTTTAGATTTGGAGATGAGAAGGGTTCTAACTCTGGTTGGAGCGTGAGGAGGCTGATGTAGAGGCGACATTGGATGATAGTGGGACGGAAGGGCTTCAGGAAGGGCTAGGGCAGCGGGATCTTTGGGGAGAAGTGGGGATCGGGAGGCTATGAGGACAGTGGAGGGGTCGACAGAAGCAACAGAGGTGGAGATTAAGGAATCGACAGGAATAAAGGCTGAAGCGGCAAGGGAAGGCTTGTAAAGGGGTAGGGACCGAGTAGAGTCGGTTATGGGTGAGGGGAGGGCTTGGAAAGGGGTAGGGACTGAGTAGACTAGGTTATGGGTGAGGGGAGGGTTGGGAAAAGGCTTGAGAGAATGCAGTTGGGCTATGGTAGGAAAGGGTGTAGGCGGTTTAGGGTGTTTTGAGGTGGAGCAGCCGTAGGAGTGGCATGGAGGTGTAAGCGGGTTTCAGATCTGGAGAGGAGAAGGGTTCTAATTCTGGTTGGAATGTGAGGAGGCTGAGGTAGAGGCGGCGTTGGATGATAGTGGAGTGGGAGGGCTTCAGGAAGGGCTTGGGCAACGGGATCTTTGGGGAGAAGTGGGGATCGAGCGGCTATAAGGACAGTGGAGGGGTCGACATAAGCGACATGGGTGGGGATGAAGGAACCGACGAGAATAAAGGCAGAAGCGACAAGGGAAGGCTTGAAAATGGGTAGGGACTGAGTAGAGTCGGTTATGGGTGAGGGGAGGGTTTGGAAAGGGGTGGAGACTGAGTTGAGTCAGTTATGGGTGAGGGGAGGGCTGAGAGAAGGCTTGAGAGGATGCAGTTGGTCTCTGGTAGGAAAGTGTGCAGGCGGTTTAGGGTGGAGCAACCATATGAGTGGCATGGAGGGGTGGGCGGGTTTCAAAATTGGAGAGGAGATGGGTTCTTACTCTGGTTGGAGTGTGAGGAGGCTGAGGTAGAGGCGACATTGGATGATACTAGGTCGGCTTAAGTGGTATAAGAAGGCTTGGAAAGGGGTAGGGACCGAGTAGAGTCGGTTATGGGTGAGGGGAGGGCTGAGAGTGTAACGACCCCACTTACTAGGTTACCGTCACAATTTTCATTTAGCTCCTTTATATTGAACACCAGAGAGCAGCAGGTATATGAACATTCAACAATTATGCATAAACAGATATAATGACAGAATATCTCAACATTGCAGAGAAGTAAAACACATTCTTTATTTATTTATTGTACAACAGATACAGTATAATATATAGCTGTCAGATGACTCGATATATATACACAAAAAGGAGTCATCACAAAATCTGAGTTACAGTTAAAAGTATACAACAAAATCATAACAAACTATACTCGTAACTCAGAACAAAAACTATACTGTAACATATTACATAACCATGAGTAGACTACTGAAAATAAAACTGGAATTCGTCATGGGGGCAGTCGGGGTCGCGACAGGCTGCCTTGTGGGCATCCATGACACCAAAGACGGCTGTGATGACGTCAACCCAAATCTTGTACATCTTCTCCTTGCGTGTAGGGGGCCTGGTAGAACTAGCGGGAATAGCCTCTACCTTGACCTGTTTTAGTTACATTTTCTATTAGTCGAAGACTAAATGAATTCTCTTTTATTAAGATGTCATTTCCACATTTTTATGGATTTTATAGTTTATTCTCTTGATTACGTTCTCTCTCATTATATCATATTCTTCATTTCATCATTTTCTTATTATTGACCTTTTTCTTCTTTTATTCATCTTTTGCTCATTATTTTTACTTTGCATATCTTTTCATGTGGAGTTTGATTTACTCATCATTATCTCTTATACTTTTTCTGTTGTTATCAGACAGTGTTAAGAGAATATTAACATTTCGTATCATTTATATAGCGCGCTTGCGTGCCTTTTCATATTCGCACACATTTCTTAACGTGCATTTTCATATTCGCACATTAACTTTCATTACATTATCATTGAGAGGACATTCACCCCACCTCCACTGTTGGGTTAACCCTTAACTTAGCCCATTTCATTGCTTTATTCCTTTACTTCATTTCGGTATTTCTCTTTCTTTAAACATAATCATTTACTTTATTCATTTACTTTATTGTACATTTACTTCAATTGCTGTTCTTGCAATATATAGCATAAACATAATACATAATTAAACAATTAAGCAATTAAGTAATTATAGAAGGATGAGAACTCGCATTGGCAACTCCTTTCCCTTTGTCCCTTCGACCACTATCATCTCCTTGTCTTCCACCACCTCGTGACGCCATGTCCTAAAGTGGAAATATTTAAAGATAGACATAAGTTGGTGTTTTAATTAAGTTCAAACACTTCAAGACGTTCTTGACGGCTCCACTTGGCCTAATTAGGTCAAGGGTCATTTAGGGTTTAATGGTTGGCTGTCCTATCATGGAAACAAGGGGCTTTTGGTCCAATTGGCGAGGGAACATCATGCCCTAGCTAATTTTTTGTTGCCCTACTTCCAAACCCTAATTTGGTTGCTGCCCTAAATACGTATTTCACTGATTTAGTGAAAGGGGCAGCAAGCCTTAGCCTCCAATAATTATTTGGAGCTTTAGGGTTTCTCCTTTTTAACCCTAAAATATCAAAATCCTCTTAACCTAGTTAGGATTTCATCAAGATTTCTTGGAACTCATGGATTTAGGCTTAAAAATCATTATAGAAACTTTTTACATATCAAGGATCAAAGAAACTTGAAAAACCCTAAACCCTAGGGTTTTTATCTTTTTCAATCCATGAGAAATCTTTGAAAAAGAAACAAAAGGACTAGAGAGGAAGAGATTACCTTTCAAATGGAGGAGAAATAGGAAGAAACAGAGAAGAATCGAGCTCTTGGTGAAGCACGGCGCCGTGCGGTTCTTCCGTCGCCTGCAGCGGCTTCTTGCGGGAATCGGGAGAGGAATATGAGGATAAGCGGCTCTTCCTTCTTTTTATTTATCGTGCGCCGCTTAACATACGCACGACACGAAAGTAGTTTGACGGGGATTAGCCGGTTCAAGCTCCTTTTTAACCGGTTCAACCTATTTCAAGTCCTTGCTATCAGCACACCATTATAAATATTATAGTAATTAAAGTATAATATGAACACATCTTACTTGGGTGGCGTCACAGAGAGAAGGCTTGAGAGGATGCAGTTGGGCTCTGGTAGGAAAAAGTGTAGGCGGGTTAGGGTGTTTTGGGGTGTAGTAGTTGTAGGAGTGGCGTGGAGGGGTAGGAGGGTTTCAAATCTGGAGAGGAGACGGGTTCTAACTCTGGGTTGAGCGTGAGGTGGCTGAGGTAGAGGCGGCGTTGGATGATAGTGGGACGGTAGAGCTTCAGGAAGGGCTAGGGCAACGGGATCTTTAGGCAGAAGCGGGGATCGGGCGGCTATAAGGACACAGCCGAGGGGTCGGCAGAAGCGCCAGGGGTGAGGATGAAGGAACCGATGGGAATAAAGGCAGCGAGAAGGGTGGGGGGGGGGAGATACCTGGAATCACACTAGGGAGGGTCCGCTTGGCGTCGCACCAAGGGGGAAGATCGGCGGTTTCAAAGTTGAATCCAAACCATCGATGGCCCCCCCACTGATCCTTGCATGTGTATAAATATATCCAATGCTAGAGTAGGGCATCCTAATCGGATGGATCACAGCATCCAAGCCGATCGGATGTCAAATATAACTAAAATAAAATAAAATAATGCATAAAAAAAACTCCAAATCATTATGTTATCGGTATCACCCGAATGAGTAGCGGTTTACCGCCTCCTGCGGGAATAGACCTGTGTCGGGCATAACACGCTATCACATTGTTTCTTATTTAAGTTCTTCTCAGAGTGAGTATTTAAGGGTTCTCCTTGTCAGTTACCGGTATTTTGTTATTCCTTCAAAGATCTTTTTTCAAGGGAAAACAGCTTCTGGCACATATTACAAAAGCTTACCTTTTTAAATGCATCACAGAAGTTTATTTTATGAAGGTGGTAGGAGGGAGAATAGCATTGTGGGCTGCCACAATGTCTTGTGTCACACATCCAAACAATTATGATGCCCTGAGAAGAAGTTTATTCCCAGTTTCCCACCCCAATCCTCTTTCACTCCCTTTGGGCACTTGAAACACTGCAGCAAGCGCACTAGCTAAGAACAACAGATGAACCTAGAGATACACAACTTCTTAATCTATTTATGTTTATTTTTTTTACCAGCAGCCGTGCATGGAATCTCGTCCGCAATGTGTGACAATGACAGTATCCGACCGTCACTCACTGTGCACGGGGACCCTTGTTATCGTTAGAGGATCTTTTTTATGTTTTGAGTTGTTGCGGTCATTTTCATTGTAGGTCTTTTTATATATTTTCTATATTTATTAGTGTGTCAGTTGGCCGTTAGGAGTTTTTAGTTTGTCATTAGAAGTTTGACAGTGTCATGTGACCCTATTTAAAGGCAAGAGCTGTTGGAAGTAAGCAAGAAGTATTCCATAAACTCTTTGAGATCATGATAGCTCTCTCTTTCGGAGTACACTCCGCCCAGGCAGCTGCGGTTCCGGGTTCACAGTATCTCCATTGCCGCCATATCCGCCTTTGACAAAGCTTCCGACGAATTATGGCCTAGCCTATGACAACTGTGTCAGAGCTCCTCCTCCATGTACGCCAACAGCGCGTTCCTCACATTTCGTTTTCCACCAAATCCTTATTCAACTTTTTTCCTTCCCTTACTTAAATGTACCAGAGAAAGAGAACCGTTTCAGTATATTGTTACATCGATCACCAGGTTTATTTTGCAGCTGGATCGTGTTCCAACCAAATCTTCTCCATCCTCCAATTGGACTCAGTTGTCAGTCATCGATTCCCATGACTGTATCGTAGATAGACGACACATCCATCCCAATTAACGTGTTTCTATCTTCTACTTAGTCAACACACTGCGATAGCGACAAAGCTGCTGGAAAAACACAGTTGTTACTTCCTTTCCTACTTCGTTTTTCCACAAGAATCAACAACACCCATCCCCTTCTGGCGTGCTTCCATCGACCGAGACTTCTCTATTTCTACAGCACGCATGTGTTTCTACTTTTTGTTAAGCCCGTCGCTAGCTCCACCTATGCCAGCCTTCGGCGTCGAGCCCATCGCCAGTTCCGCCTACATGAGACAACATCGATTGATTAGCCTTTTAATTAATTAATTGAATATTCCAGAAAAATTTCATTGTTAATCTATTAGTTAATTGGTTAATTCATTTACTATTTCAAAAAAGGGGCATAATTATTTTAATTAATCAGTAATTATAAAAAATGTGCTCCCTTTTTCAGTGAATGAAGTCTCCGTGCAAATTGATCTTATTCTAGAGCACTTCAACTTCCTTCAACTCGTAACCTCGTGGACAACCTCAACCATCAAATGAACAACACTAGATATGATGAAAATGCTTACAACGGCTAAAACAACTGCAGAAATACGATATCAAGAGGTTGAAACGTGGCATTAGACCACCATCACCACACTTTCCAACATAATTGATAGTCTCACACCACCCGTCCAAGTCATTGTTGTTCTAACACATGAACAAGCCAATAGCAGTCAGAGACTTCTGTCACCTATCTGCGTCTCTGCCCCAATAGATGTGTGACATGAAGCCAATGTCATATCGTGCTATGTTATATTGGAATTCCCAACCTATAGTGGGAAAAAAGACCCATTGTGATAGATAACCAAATGTGAGCATTTTTTTGGTCATCAATAGACATCAATAGCAGAATAGATCGGCCTGACATCCTTCCACCTTATGAGAGCAGCTCAATTATGGTTTATCTGTTTTCATATGGAAGAATCCTGCATGATGTTGGAAGAATTTAAAACGCTCTACAACGTGCTCTTCAGTTCCCCAGTATGAAGCAATCGTCATGGCAAACAGGGTCTGTCGATGATTGTCTGGAGAGATTTCAAGTTCCACTAGCCCGTGTTATGTCGGTCCAACCATAGAAGCAGGTCGCAGTCTTCACAGTATGATTTCATAAACAACTGCAATTAGACACCGAGATTGAAAATCAAGCAAACTTGGTCGGGTTTTTCGCCTGACGCGCGTTTTTCGCCCTGGGCGTGTTTTTCACCCGGGGGTGTGTTTTTCGTCTGGGCCCCGTTTTTTTCGCCCGGGCGCGCGTCCGGTTGAAAAACGCACGTCCGGGCGAAAAACTTACGCGGGGCGAAAAATGCGCTGATCAGAACTGCCAAACAATAAAGGCAACGAACAAGATATCAGACTAAGAAAAAAGAAAAATGCAAACATACAAATACAAAAACATAATGTCGCTACGCATCAGCCGCATCAACATCAGAACTCTCATCACCTGAGATATCATCAAAACTGAAGTCGGATATGTACAACCCCATATTCGCTGAGTGGGATCCCCCGACGGAGCCAAGGACCCTCAGGTTCAAACTGGTCAAAGTCGGCGAGTGGGGCAGACAGACCCGCACTCGCCAGAGAGAATAAAGGTCTTTTACCAAGTCAAGCAGAAGGGCTTTCGCCAAAGGCGGAAAGGCTCTCGCCAAATCAGGCGAATGACATGCGAATCCCCCACTCGCCCTTTGAGGAGCTATGGGGGCGAATGCTCGGCTCACCCCAACATTCGCTTCTTCAAGCGAGTGGTGCCTTCATGGAGCACTCGCCCAGTGGGGTCCAGAGATAAAGTTACCTGGATGCCCTTGGGAGTCTGCCAATGGCCACCGATGCGATCTAAGGGGAATCGAGCGATTAAAGGTAGCCAACCCCCACATATCCGGCGCATGTCACATGGAGATGGTCGAACATTGATCAAAGGGCGGGGTTGTGTTATAATTTTGATGACACCTATATATGAGGGCATCATTGCAAAAGACATTAGTTTGAGTTGGATTCAACATACAAAGATGGAAAACTGGCACCGGAAGTCGGCCAACTTATGAGCTTAAGAACAAGCTAATTTTGGCAGCAAAATGTGATGTTACCGGTCATCACGCCATTATCATTAGAGGATCTATTTATGTTATGAGTTTTGGTGCATTTATCATTGTAGATCTTTTTATATTTTTTCCTATGTATTAATTAGTGTGTTATTTAGCCGTTAGGAGATATTAGATCGTAATTAAAAGTATGATGGTGCCATATAAGTCTATTTAAAGACATGAGATGTTTGAAGAATGTAAGCAAGAAATATTCCCTTAAAACTCTTTGAGATCGTGGTAGCTCTCTCCACACTCCTCTCAGGCAGCCGCGTCTGTTCATAGTATGTTCGCCACTGCTATCTCTACCTCTGGTGAAGCTTCCGGCGAGTTAACAATCATGTGCACAATCCTAGTATTTATAAATAAGATAGATATATTTGATTTTTTATGGTATCTGTATGTATTAACGGAATAATCTTCCATTAGATTAGGGGGATTGAAATTGAAGGGTGCAAATTCATTTGATGATCTTATTTTAGTATCATGACCACCCAACTTGTCTCTTTTAATATAGCATAGATATCATTGCAAAATTTCCCTAACTCGTATGCTTTTTTTTTTAAGTTTAGCCCTGCTTTAGCTGTTAAAAAGCTTGAATTATTTGGCATTCTGCTTGTCCTTAGATTTCTTTTTATGGTGAATACATATTACATAACAAATTTCATCCAACTGTTTGACTTCTAAGTCATTCCTTTTTATAAAATATTAATATTTAGGGTCCGTTTGGCACGCCGTTTTTGCTACCGTGAGTTTGGACGAAAACACCATTGCCATAAAATGTGTTTGACATGACAATGGTTATGACTGCAGTCAACAAAAAAAAACTAAAGGCTCCGTTTGGGAGGACTTATTTTCACCGGTGAAGCGGTCATGACCGCATGAACCGGGACTTAATAAGTCCCGGTTCATGCGGTCATGACCGCTTCACCGGTGAAAATAAGTCCTCCCAAACGGAGCCTAAGTTTCATAGGTGAGGTCGGATGTTCATGAACGACGGTTCATAACCACCACGCTCATGACCGCCACCATTGTGCCAAACGACCCGTAGTTTTGTGCTAAATATTATTTAATATATCTTAAGCTGCGTATTATTGTTAGATTTTAACTCAAATACCAGGTTTGTAGCTGCAAATAAAAGCAGCCGCCTTGTCATTCTGGATTAGTCATGCTCGTCATCCGCTTCATTTTTCAGGTTGAAGGCTCCGAGATCCTTGATGATATCGAGGATCTAGGTTCGCAACTTAGTCGCTTTCTCAAAGGATTTAGAGAGGGAAGAACCATTAAAAAGGGGATAAGTGGCCCTTCTTTTATAGGCTTCATCAACTCTCTTGTTAGTATAAAAACCGTGTACCTGATTGTTTTTCTGGTAGCTGTTTTGATTGTTCTCAGAAAATGGGCACAACAAGGGGATGCAGTTCATTACACGAGGCACGGTAGATCAGAAGACGAAGATGCGAGCAAGCCTCCTGAAATCGCCAGTCAGCGAGATTATCGGCCTACCGACAAAGAAGACTGAGTTCAAACATGCACACGTATTTTGTTAAGTAACGCGGGTTCTATTTCTTAACTGAATCATCTCTCTTTATGATCATTCAAGTGTTTTAAGTTTTCCACAGTTATCACTCTTTATAGGAAGCTTACTTTTCCATATCTTGATTTAGTATACTGTAGCGCAAATAAATTATCAAGTGTTTTCATTATATTACACATCAGAAACAGCTTCTTTTTCATCTTAACTGCAGAAATGTTAACATTTTGCTATATTATTTATTCCTTCTGATTCCTGACTTCATTCCATCATAATTGCATTAAATTGCCTTCATGAAATGCCAATCCACAAAACGAAAAGAACTTAATAAACATAACTCTGGTTCCCTTGCCAACCAGAACATTGGTGCGGCGTGTGGCCTTCTGACTATCCCACGGTCACACATTCTGCAGAACACGCCAGCGGGGAATCCACTGATTTTTCCGCAGATCACGACCTGGGGCGAGTAGGGAGGTCATCTCCACTGCCTTAAAGTGGTGTCAGGCACTTTAAGTTGCTCACAAAGTGTCAAGAAATCCACAAAAAGGGTAATGTATGAGGCAAGTGTTCTCGTACAAAGTCAGAGAACTATCCGTCTGGCCCGGTGGTGGCATCAGTGTCCTAGACCTCGAGGGAGTCAGAGTCGGAGAGGATGATCTCTCAGTAATCACACATAATTCTTTCATGGGGTAATCATGAGCGAGACCTTACAGTTGCTTGCAATGAAAGCAAAGCCTTTTGCTGTGATGTCCTAGTTGCCTAGTTGGAGAGGCGGTGGGTCGGTGGTAGTTGTTTGGATAAAGTTGGTTTGGGTGTGGGAGGTGTTAAATCACCGCTCCCATTTTTCATTTCAAAACCCAGGTCAAAGATAGGAGAGGCGGAGCCTATTACAAGCACGAGTAGACCGACTGGGTAGGCAGTGTGTGACTAATCTTGACATGTCTTTTTTTGTTCGTTCATGCTGGACTGTCCAACACGCCCCCTCAACGTGACCAGAGGAAGCCAAGATGACTATTTTTTATTTACGTTCAGGAACGCTGTTTCATCTTCAAAGGTCACCTCCCTCCCAAACAAGCTGTGTTGCTAGTTTGTTTTATATGAGAATGTCTTGTCGACTATTATAAGAATGTATGTCTGGTGAAAAAAACTACGCGTGCGCAAAACAATATCTGGCGACCATTAGATTGGATTCTGTCGAAAAACAAGCTGGAGATCGAGCGCATGGTGCTGCTCCAGACTCCAGAGGCAATGAACTGAGCTGCTGCAAATTAGAAGAAACAGTAGTATTAAATCTATACAATAATATTATCTGTATATGCATGCATAAAAGTATGTGTACAAATGTGCTTGGACGCTATCATTTTAGGAATGCAAGTTGCGGCGTTTGAGCAGTGATTGTGAAATTGGGCTAAATTTTAGGTGTGATTCCCGCATGGCTACAATGCCCTGCAGGGACACATCCAGCCGTGCGCTCGCACATCAAAAATTGTGCATCTGATTTGATGCACGAGTGCACGGCTGGATGCGCTACCCGCACAGCACTGTAGCCGTGCAAGTAGCGCACCTAAAATTTACTCGTGAAATTGTGAAAATCAACTGAACAGTGGCATCATTACGCCGTTAGTGGTTATTTTGACCAAAATGCTGTTCCTAGAAAAAGCTGTTTGCGATTATAACTTTACAAACTGCATTCTCACTGTTCATAACCACCACTGCCCTCACAAATAAGGAATTTTTTTTGGCGATTGTTATTAGCACTACAGTTTTGGTTAGTCGCACATTATTTTCTCCTAATTTCTCGCGCCTTTTGAAAATACGCCTTTTACATGCATTTTTACGAAAAGTGTTCAACACGGAAGTTGTAGATCTCGACAAAATCTACAACTTTCATGTTGAACACTTTTCCTAAAAATGCATGTACAAGGCGTATTTTCAAAAAGCACGAGATCTGGGTGTATTTTCCAAAGTACGCATTGTACATGCATTTTTAGGAAAAGTGTTCAACACGAAAGTTGTAGATTTTGTCGAGATCTACAACTTTCGTGTTGAACATTTTTCCTAACAATGTATGTAAAAGGCGTATTTTCAAAAAGCACGAGAAATTAGGAGAAAACAATGCGCGACTAACCAAAACTATAGTGCTAATAACAATCGCCTTTTTTTAGGGTCCGGGCCCGTCTCTAGATCTAGAGACGGGATCTTTGCGATGTTGTCATGTGGCAGCGCATATACTGAATTGATATCCTTGCATCCGTATTTAATTGTGGGAATATCATATAATTCTTATATGTCTGGATATCATAAATGAGATCCAAGTGATCAAAATGTGAAAACAAAATAATAAAAAATGATGGCAAATTTGTATTACTATCATGTGGCAGTATTGCAAGGGTCTCCTCTTCAAATTTAGAGACGGGTCGGACCCAAAAAGTTTCCCAGAGCCTCAAAAACTCGCACTTTTTCAGAAACTAACTGCACGAGTGGAGCGTTAATGATGAGCTATAACACATTGCCGTGTCTGCTGCAGCTAGCCAGCCTAGCCTTATCAGTGGGTTGTTTGGTGGGCCGATTCGGCTTCATTCCCGTGGCAAAGGAGGCTGGTCGACGGCAGCCCGCTATAAGTTTTCTCCTTTTTCCACCGGCGGCGGTGGTCGGCCGCCGAGCCTCATGCACTGTATAAGGCCCTCCAAACAGACCCTTCACTCAACCTCTCCCACCAGAACATAAGAGCAGAGAAAAAAAAAACCTTTTGAATATCGAGCACATGCTGATGCTCCTCCAGAGGCAATGAACGAAGCTGCTCGGGCGTCAGCCTCATCACCTGCTGCACCAGAACCAACCTCTGTTCTGCTGAGAACTGCGCACATGAAAGAGCTCCCATCAGCCTTTATGCCAAAAAACATTGCAAACATGATATAACAAGAGAATTGATATTAGCAGTCCATAAATAGCTATTCGCAGTCCACTTTTATTCACAGTCTATAGATTATAATCGTAGTCCAAAATAAAACTCGCAGTCCAAACAAATTTCTTAGATAAAATAAAAAAAATAAATTTCCAATTACACAAATAAAATCTCAAACAATAAAAGAGCAAAAGTGTTTATTTAGAGCCCTCGTCGCGATCGTCCATAGATCAAAAGGCAACGTGAGAAGAAGACGTCGGCGGCGGCTTTTTTGAGGAGGCGGCGGCGTCCGGGTGCAAAGACGAGAAGCCGCCGTTTGGGGAGGGCGAAGTCGATTGAGGAGGAGGCGGCGTCCGGGGCGAACAGGGGCTGGCGAGGTTGAGATCGCGAAGGAGACGACGTTCCGGGTGGGAAACGCTCGTATGGGCTATTAGATCGGATTCACGGTCATGTTGATCGGGATTACAGAGGCTGATGCGATAAAAAATTGTTAGCCACACACCATAAACCATTATCCGCACACCAAAAAAGATCAAACCCTCTACAGGCTGCTGCGTACCCAATAGTAACTCTGCCCCGGAAACCCACTCTCCAATACTCCACCGCCGACCTCGCCGTTTCCCCACCGCCGACCTCGCCCAAAATGAGGTTGGGATCGCGAAGGAGACGGCATTCCGGGTGGACTTTTATTTTTTTTATTCTATCTAAGAACTTTGTTTGGATTGCGAGTTTTATTTTGGACTACGATTATAATCTATGAACTGTGAATAAAAGTGGACTGCGAATAGTCATTTATGAACTGCTAATATCAATTCTCTATAACAATCATCCCATTCTTGTGATGCGCCTAAAATGCTGTCGTAGAGTGCAGGAGCAATTCGGGTAAGTTCGGATCAATTTTACTGAAAAAAAAAACCGATTCATATTGGTCCGGTTCCATCATTTTTGAGTCATTACCGATTCATATATTTAAAATCTAGAATCATACCCGAACCAAAAAGTTTTGTTCGGTTCTACCCGATTGACATTATTATTAACCGGGATGCCTCCTCGAAGTTTGTGTAATTACAACTTGCATCCCTCTAACTTTTAAAATTACAGTTACTCTTCAATATTTACATTTCATAACATTCATGCACAAAAAGACCCCTGAAGATGTTATGTAATGCAAACATTGTGAGAGTTTTTTGTAATTTTGAAAGTTAGGGGCGCAAGCTTTAATTTTGCAAACTTCGAGGGGAGGTCCAGATAAATAATCCTAAAAAAAATACTTATAAAATTTATCAAAAATCTTATTTTTCTATTTTTTTTTACTCAACAATAAATCTATAGAATTTTATTATTAATCCTAAATTTTATTGCATTATATAATGTAAAAAAAATAATATTATCTTATTTTTACTTAAATTACTATTTATGCAGTAGACAATAGATTTTTAAATCAATTCTCAAGTACTCAACCGCAAGAACCCAAAACCGATCCAAATTGTCGGTTCTTGGTTAAGACATCCGATGAAAATCAAAGCGTCTTTATTGCAGCTGTGAGCACATCAAAAAAAAGTGAAAGTTTAGTAAAAATAATAGCTTTCAATCTTTGAAGAAATTGAAGGAGGCACACCTTCTTTAGCTTCCCCATACCAAGCATAATGTGTGCCTGCATTGCCAAACAGAAAAAACAGAAGGTTAGAATGAAGAGAGGTGAACGAAAAATAGACAGTGACCGTGCACAGAAAACTTGTGCAGCCTCGACGATATTTTTGACCACGATAATCTCTAATTCATGTCGAAGATAACGACGCATAGGAACCTTGCGCTCGCAAAGATCAAAAGAAAAAGATGAATACGTAGGAGCTTGCGGTGGTGTTGACAAATAGAAGGGTGTTTGCGGTGTAGGAAGATGCAACATGGATGAAAGGTGGAGGATTGCAGTGTGGACGAAGAGGCGGGAATTTGCAGCGTAGACGAAGAGACGAGGGCCGCATGAGCGAAGATGCGAGGGCTCGGAGTGAACGAAGAGAAGATCCCTCGGCTTGAGAAAGACTGGATGGATGTGGCAAGGATGAGGAGTTAAATGAATGGATTAGATTAATAGATTTGATTAAATGAGACGGCTCAGATTTAACATAAAGTGTGGCACGGAATTCTCTTTTTATTAGTAAAGATAGGTTGACATTATTCAATTTGAATTCTAGATTGATGATGTATTTGCTCCCTTTCGCCCGACGGTGGTGATCGTGAACACGGTGATTACGAACCTTTGTTCGTGAACGTCCGACCTTACCTAGAGAATTTCATTCACTTTATGTTCAAAATTAGTTATTAGCAGTCATATCCGTTGTCATGTCAAACACATACTTGATGACATGACAAGAGAATTTCATTAGAGTCCGTTCGGCGCGCAAGTATTAGCTTTCTTGAATTGGCTTTGGTCAGAAAACCAATATCTGCAGGAATTGGTTTTGTGCAGAAAATCAATTTTGTCGTTCGACTGCAGGATAGAATTCAGCGAATGGAATTGGTATTGATATGTTTAAGTTGTTCGACTGCATAATGGAATTGAATTTTTGAAATTAAAATTTTTAAAATTTAAATCAGCAAAGTTAACTAGTACTGATAATTAAAGTTCAGAATTATAATTATGTTCTGTCGCACAAATATTATCCATAATTAAAAATTTCTGGCATGAAGAAGAAGGAGAAGAAGAAGAAAGGAGGAGGAGGAAGAATAAGAAAAGAGGAGGAAGAAGAGGAAAAAGGGGGAGACGGTGAAAAAAAATTGTTGGAATGAGGAAGAAGGAGAAGAAGAAGAAAGGAGGAGGAGGAAGAAGAAAGAAGAGGAAGAAGAGGAAAATGCGGGAGACGGTGAAGAAGAAGACGGTGAAGAGGAAGAGAGGAGAAGAGGACTCGAACGAATACGGTGAAGAAGAAGAGGAGGGGAGGAGGAAGAAGAGGAGGAGGGGGTATACCTGCGACGGAAAAAAGGAGGAGGACGATCAGAGTATCGTTGGTGTCGGAGCGGAAGACCTTCCGTCGGCTGCGATTGGGGAAGAGGAAAAAACACGAAAACTTATCTCTGGAGATAAGAATTGAGGGCTCGGGTTAAAAACCGGCGGCTTTTAACATAAAACCAATTCCACTCCGAATCTGTCCTGCCGAACACAGGAATTGGCTTTATTGTGGCCCAAAGCCAATTCCACAAAACCATTTTCATCCCGCCGAACAGACCATTTGAGATTTTGGTCGGCTCAAGAGAAATTCACCTGAAATAGAGCCTTACACAATTGAGGACTCCCCTGTAGCAGTTTCCGGGCCATAGTTTCATTCCTTGTAGCCAAGGCCTAAAGAATGCGGAAAAAATAAGGTGATTGTTATTAACACCGCAATTTTGGCTAGTTGTACCGTAATTTATCCTATTTTTTGTATCTTTTGAAGATACGTCTTGTACATGCATTTTTAGGAAAAGTGTTCAACCCATAAGTTGTAGATCTCGACGAGATCTACAACTTTTGTGTTGAACACCTTTCCTAAAAATGCATGTACGATACATACTTTGGAAATACGCTCATAATCAAAACTGCGGTGCTAATAACAATCACCAAAAATAATTATGCATGTATGAAGACACACCACACTTATATAGATACTATAAAAATAATTAATCCATCAAAATAATCTCAGCCCTCTTCGTTTAATTTCCCTAAAATATCAAATCAGCAATAACAAAAAAATATAAAAAAATATTAATATAGCGGCAATAATGCTCAATCATTGCTCGAGTGATAGTCGATTATTCTCTCCGTTGCACAATACGCGTGGAGGAGGTGCAGCTCTGCACAACCGATATATAATGCTATTTGAATTCTAGATTGATGATATATTTGCTCCCTTTCGCCTTTGACGTCAAACACACACTTTTCTGGATTGAGCCGCATTTAATAGTCACACAATACTTGAAAACACTTCTCCAAATCCTTTAGGTGGCTGTGGCGGCGGACATTTTTTATTAGCATGTCGTCTACGCACACCTCCATTGCTTTCCCGATGTGATTTTTAAATATCTTGTTCGTCAGCCTTTGGTAGGTTGCTCTAGCATTCTTGAGGGCAAAAGACATTACTTTGTAGCAGTAGATGCTTTTGTCGGTTTGAAAAGTCGCGTGCTCCTCATCATCCGGGTCCATTCGGATTTGGTTGTATCCGGAGTATGCATTCATGAAACTTAGAAGCTCGTGCCCGACAGATACATCTGCGAGGTGGTCGATCCTAGGAAGTGGGAAGTTATCTTTTGGACAAGCTTGGTTTAAGTTGCTATAGTCGACACACATCCTCTACTTTCCAAAGACCTTATTTACCACGACCACATTTTGTAAATTGTTGAACCCGAAAACCACGGTTAAACGAAGAGTTCGGACTTGGGGGTAGCTCGCCTTTACTTCCCTCAAGCTAATGCCTCAGTCGGGACTTAGAGTTCAGAAACCTTACCACCAGAACAACCTCAAATAGACCTAGAGTCGCAGCAAGGAGGTCCCGTCACACACCCGAAAGATCTTAGATTGCTTCCCCTCCCAAACCAAAGCTGGATCGAGCACCTTTGGAGAGCCAATGGAGCTTTCGACCACCCACCCGGAGACCACGGTGAGTGATGAGCTAAAGCTTCTGCCAACCGAAGCTAGCCAGGGGAGAGGAAAACTCAGAAAGAGGTTTTCTCCAAAGGTGCCCTTGGGGGTCAATTTATAATTTTCTGGGGACGGTCTGCCGATAGCGAGATCCCGCCTCTTGGTAACTATTAAATGCAGCCCCTGTCAACAACAAAACTCCGCAGTTTGGAGGGGCTAATGGCAGACCAGAATCAAATTATAGATAAATAGAAAAATGAAAAAGAATATCCACTGATGGCGAGTCGATGCACTTTGGCCTACTCGCCTCAGCGACAAGTGCCCGATGGAACTGGGCACTCGCCAGCCGCCCGACTGGCGAGCACCCGATGAGGCTGGACACTCACCATCTTACCTCTCGCCCATAGGAGAGACTTCGACTCGCCTCCTCTTCTCGCCCGCCACTATGCTGGGTAAGCAGTGATTGTCTGGTGAAATTGTGCGCTTGCTCCTTGTCCTCGGGCTAGCCGGGCTCACTCAACAAATACGGGATTGTACACAATCTCCGCTTTTTGCGAGATCTGTCCCAAACTCGGAAAGATAATTCAACCCCATTATTATTTGGCGAGTGGGAGCTAAGAGAAATCTTACGATGGGCCCACACCCAAGCTTATTAATACCGTGGGGGAGTGGTCGCCCCAAAGAATTCATTCCACCCCCCTCTCCCTTCCCCATTCCTTCCAAAAGCCTCCTACTCTCCATCTCCATGCCACTCTTGCAAGTTGCTCTTGCGCGTATTTTCGCCGACAGGGAGAAGAATAAGGTGGCAACTGCCAACCTGATG
The DNA here is from genome assembly GCA_039513925.1 of Platanthera zijinensis. Taxonomy (NCBI): domain Eukaryota; kingdom Viridiplantae; phylum Streptophyta; class Magnoliopsida; order Asparagales; family Orchidaceae; genus Platanthera; species Platanthera zijinensis. The sequence continues at coordinate 34,525,320 of CM077080.1, read as the reverse complement.
GCCATCGCCACAGTGCATTCCTCCCGGAACGCGTCGTAGAAGCATGAGGACCGAGTGCTTAAGAAGTCGAGGGCCGATCCCCCCGGAGGGGTGTCGGGCTCACCAAAATCCCTCTGCTTTTCTCCTGCCGCGAGGCCATCTCCTAACCCCTGGTATGCTCTGGAATCTTGTCGTTGTTAATTTGGTACTTGCCTAGCTGAAACACGTCATAATTGTACATTTTCGCAGTCTAATGCCTCTACTGGGATCGTGGAGCATCTCGCCGACGAGGCGCAAGGGATGCCTACGAGTCGGGGCGAGCCAGACACCAGAGAGCAGATTCCTGGTCGGTGTTAGCTTTTGTCGATTCAGTTTGTGCTTGCTGGCAAGTATGGTTATGAGTTTTTCTTGTGTCTGCGCAGTGCCTTCTTTTATTGGTGTCACCTCGACTCCTTCGCCAACCAGCCCTCCGATCCGCGATCACGGTTAATATCTCGCTGACGCCATGAAATACCCTGCGAGTAGGGGCGCAGGGACCTCGATGCCGCATGTTCAAGTTCTTCGTAATTCTGTTGTCCCGCGGGTTGGTTCAGAAAAGTCACTGATGCTACCTCTCAACGATCACTTCTGTGGTCAACCCAGTTTTCCCTCGCATCACCCCGTTAAGGAGGGTGATACCTCTCTGGGTAAGCAGTTGACACGCTTCATACCTTTCATCTCGCTCATCTACATTGATCTCCCACTTTCTTTCACCAGACGCGACTGACGTCTCCATAGGGGGCGATCATGATGCTACCTCGACATACTCAACGCCACCCTCTCCTGACCTGATTCGAGGCTATCTCGGTGAGCCGACGTCCGTTGCGGGGCTAACTGAGCGGGTGGCGGTCCTTTTGCGGAAACATAAGCTCATGCTTCGCGAGATGCAGGGTGAACAGACTCAGCCAACGGATGAAGGCATGCCTCACCTTCTCGCTTTACATCAACGAGTGGAGACGTTAGAGTGAGAGTGCGCCTCTTTTACGAGCGCGATGCAAAAGCTCCTTGCAGTGAACACGACTTCCCTGGAGATGCACCTGAAGAAGATGGAGTGTTGTCAAACGCTTCAACACGAGATCACTGTCGTTCGCGAGGACGTCACCCAGAGGGGAGGTCCGCAAGTGAGGACGCGAGGATAGGGCTCATGGAAATGGGTTCCGCACTAATTCTTCGAGAACGAAGCTACCTTGAACTGAATTATTTAATATTCGTTTTTATGTTGCGCGAACTATCTAGATAATGCATGCTGGCACTTGAATGTTTTAATTCTCTGGTCATTCTGTGTAAGTATCTTATTGTATGCATATATTTTTGGTCTCGCCGCGAGTGCACGACTCGTGATGTCAAGTGGCTTTTTGTCTTGCGAATGAGCGTGTTCAAGTCGATGTTCGCGAGTGGACTTAGGCGAAGTATGTCGCGGGATGCCTTGCGAGCGTGGGAGCGGCGAGTGGATTCGTGCCAATTGGCCGAACCCACCCCTCCCCCGGCTTCTATAAATACCCCCACCCCCCGACCGATCGCCACCTACCATCATAACTGCTCCCCCTCCCTCTTTTCTCCAAAGCCCCCCGAGCACTCGCATAAAGTTCTCGCAAGATGGTCGGCGACGGTGAGGAGGAGCGTTAGAATTGCGCGACCCATTTCTTGGACTACGTCTTCCCTGACAGACAGGTCTCAGAGGACGAAATGCCTGAGATTATCGCAGAGTTCGTGCCGGTGGGGTCCGAGGCTCGCGCGCCTAAATAGGGCGAGTCTATCAACTCCATAAAGGAGGATGAGCTCGCTATCCCTCTCGCACATTTCGAGACAGGACTGAGGCCACTCCGGGCGACCTCGCTGGAGAAGGCGACCGGCCTTGGTGGGTTCGGCCGCGACCTCGATGGAGGGGGAGGGCGGCCTTGTGTGGCCAGCCAATGTCGCTGGTAGGCGACGAGCGACTCGGCGCACGGGATCTCGCGTGACGGTTGGGTTCCCGTGCGCGATAGGAATCTCATAGATAGTGGGGGTAGAGGGGGACCTGACTATTCACAACCAGGTTTTTGCTATAAATTGGGGTCAACCCCCGCCAATCAATTCTTATTGAAATCACTTTATTTTTTTAAGATTTTATTTGAGCGTATATTAGTTATTCGTTTTTGTTAGAGACTTCTAAGTAAATGTATGCACTCATTAATTGAATTAGAAATTTCAAATACTTTTTTTTGCCATGATAGATTGCTTGTAATTGCAATAATAAATGTTGTGTAACTCATAATTCGTTGAAATCAGAAATTTCTAAGGAATACGCCTTAGGAGACCAACTCGAAAACCTCAAGCATTCAACTAGGTAGGCCTAAGGAGAGCACTCCGCGACCTCAAGAATAGTACTCAGTTCGCAAGGATAGTGGTCGGCGACCTCAAGGAGAGTACTCAACAAGCTCATGAAAAGTCATTGGCGATCTCAAGGAGAGTGCTCGCGCGACCCCATGAAGAGTAGTCAGCGACCTTAAGGGGAGTACTTGGCGACCTCCAGGAGAGTACCCCCACCCCACTTGGGTTTGAGAATAACATTTTGCGTTAGGTGTGGAGGGTTGTCCACATATCATTTAGGTCAGTGAATATCATTTTGGTTAAGCCTGAAGAAGTTGTTCGCAGACTATACCCCATTTAGATTTGCCTATAAATGACCCCAAGGTTCAAATAGAAGGCACTCCTTGCTGAAGCCGGGAAAATCTCTACTTTAAATAATCGAATCTAAATGCAGCCTGTGGTTAATTGTCTCGCGATTCCGTCGATTGGTTTTGAAGACTAGCGTAAAGAAGAGAGAAAAAACTAAAAGACCCCAGATACCGCAGCATAGATGTCCCACCACGTACCCAGAAGAGAGAAAACTTCCCGTCCGCAACCAAAACGGCTAAGCAACGTACAAAGAAGGCACCACTTAGAGAGATGCAGCCTCAAGGGGGAAGGGAGGCCAAGATTTTCAGGTATCATTCCTGGTACATCTAGGGTCTTATTTATAGACAAATCCTAGGTGGAGGGGGGAGGGGGGTCATTATTGTGAGAATGACCTCTCCCCACGACATACTTGCCACAAGAACGTGGAAGTTCCTCGTCGAGGGGCGACATCTATGTGATTTATGGCATGTGGTCGATTTGAGAGGATTCCCCGCCTAGTAGGCGACTTGGAAGGCGCGCTCTCCAAGTTGGCGACTTATAAGACTTCCTTACCAAGTAGGCGACTTGGAGGGCTTCCTCCCCAAGTAGGCGACTTGGAAAGCCTCCTCGCCAATTAAGGGGGTAATGGCCTTGTTGACTTTGATCTCTGCTGACTTGGACTTCTGCTGACTTAGACTTCTGTTGGCTTGGACTTCTGCTGACTTAGACTTCTGTTGGCTTGGACTTCAACAGATTTGCGTGAATAGTCCTACCCTCCTCTCTTGTGTGTCAAGCTTAGCATTGACTTTAGAAGAGGAAGTTCCTATGGACTTCCAAGTGTGTGACGGGATCTCTTCGCTATAGCATGCGAGTTTTGTTTGTAGGCAATTCAGAGTTGTTTTTTGTGTGTTCTCTAGCTCCTACTTGTTGTGTCTCATCCGGGTCGATCGCTACACCAGTGACATTTGGTCACCCTCAGGTCCAAGCAGTAGAAACCCATTTTCATGATTCCAACAAATGAAATACTTTATTTTTTCTGCAATGATCGGCGGATTACAAAAATGTGTGGATACCAATTTTTTTTTCCTTTATAGAACTGCGGACAATTAAAATCAGCAATAGACGATTTAGCTCTACGTATAACAATTTTCCATCGAAAAATATAATGATTAATTTGCTCCGACTCTGTGCTCGGTGACCTACCAATCACGTCAATTGTCATTGCCCTTGTATAAGTGTATCAAATAATAATTATCCGTTCTATTTTTCCCGGTTTGCATCTAGTACAAACCGAACCAAATATGGGTCTGTTTTTCATCCTGTAAAATCGAAACTGATCCGTTCGGTTTGAAAATCCGTTCGGTGGATTGATTCGGCTCGGTTTGACCTGTTTTGATTTTCTATGCACACCTCTATTTTTCTCGGTGATTGTTATTAGCAGCACAGTTTTGGCTAGTCACACTGCACTTTCTCCTAATTTTTCGTGTCTTTTGGAAATACACCTTGTACATGCATTTTTAGGAAAAGTGTTCAACATGAAAGTTGTAGATCTCGACGAGATCTACAACTTTTGTGTTGAACACTTTCCCTAAAAATGCATGTGCAAGACGTACTTTGGAAATACGCTCAGATTTCGCGCCTTTTAAAAATACGCCTTGTACATGCATTTTTAGGAAAAATTTTCAACACAAAAGTTTAACACTTTTCCTAAAAATGTATTTACAAGACATATTTCCAAAAGACGCGACAAAATAAAAAAAAAGTGGTACGACTAACAAAAACTGTGGTGCTAATAACACAAAACTATGGTGCTAAAATAACAATCACGTTTTTCTATACACGCGCCTATAATCATTCACACGCCAAATGACTCCCTCGGTGGTTCCAGCGTTGGGACCCCAGAATCGTAACCGTTACAGTTTTTTTCGTCTTCTTCCAACAGAGACGCAGCTCCCAGATGCTGCTCCCCACGTTCTCCCTTCCTCCTCCTCCCGTCTCGTCGTCTTCCCAGATCCACATTATCGTTAATCAATCGCCCCCTTCTCTCCTTCATCTAACAGGCAGAGATGACGGTGCGCAGGGAATGCCAGGAATCGTTGACAAACGAGTTCGAAGCGAGGGTTCGGCCGCCGCTGCTGGGAAACTCCGTCCGTTGCAGCGCTCCACCAAGAATGAGCAACTTCACCTTCAGGGCGCCGCAGGAAAACTTCACCGTCGACGATTTTGAGCTGGGATCGGTCCTCGGCGTTGGCTCTTTTTCCAAGGTTATGATTTTACCCTAGTACTTCTCAATGCCCGTCTCCCTCTTCATCGTTGATGCCAACCCGAGTTACTCTCAATAGATGAATCCCGTGAGGAGAAAACTAGGTTAAACATTTGGAGATGCCCCGTTTTAGAATTTATTTCTAGGGTTTGTTCATGGATTGTTCGGCATGCTGGAATTTAGTTGTAATTTTGCAATTTCCTTTTGTCGGTGGTGATTAGTTGCCAGCGATTATGATGGAAAAAGAGTAGACCCGGTAAAATTAATTGAAGTCAACGACATTTGGCTCTCTATGGAGTATTCTTAAGGCCCCTTCGTTTCACAAGATTTGGGAGAAATGAATTGGTTTTTGGCCGAAAACAAAAAACTCGTAGGTTTTGGAAATGCGTCAAAACCAATTCCTTTGTTCATTTGCACAAAGGTTTTGAGGCACATGAATTGAATCTGTCAATTTTTTTCTGTTCAATTGCAGCCTTGTAGGATGAAATTCAAACGCAAAAATTGATGTTTAAGTAATGATATATACACAAGTAGTCGGAATTTCATGAAACACTTGATTTCTTTAAAAATCATGTACAACTAGGGCATCCAAATTGGACGGCTCATAGCGTCCACCGATCCGTACGCATCAGTGGATTCAGATCTTCCAAACAGATAGCAGATCACTGCCTCCTGCGAGAATGAACGTATATGGGTTGGCGATCTTCATCAACTCCGCCGACTTGAAAATACTCATCTCTGGTAAGTGAGAATGGTCATACTTTCGGTGTAGCTTAAGCGCGAGACGCTCAAGCTTCTCCGGGTAGATTCAAGTATCATTTGAGGTCGGGCAACTACTCAAGCAGACAAGATATCGCAGTGTATCTCGCCTGCCTACGATTGTGAAGTCATGGGAAACAATATGAATTATGCTTCCTGGAGTTGCGGATAACTCTAAGCAAGATATCTCCTTCTGAAAAATGAATTGGTTTAACTGTTGGTGGTGTGACGTGGCTCTCATGGTGAGACTCATCAAGCTAAGGCTAGGGCGGAGTTAGGAGGAAGTAAGGGATGATGTGGCCCATGCGCGGGAGTGGAGAAAGGATCTACATATGTGCGCTTCTCGTAGTAAAAAGTCAGGTACGCTACATTGAATTCTCAGTTTATTCCCATATTTTGAGTGTATAACCCGTACTCATCGAGGGCAGTCAACGACTCAGAATGGTCAACGCAAACCTGCAACAGTACTATCAACACCCTGCTCAAGTCGCTAAGAACTTGCACCTGACTCGCACAAAATACATTCCTCAACTTGCCAATCATACAATCAACTCGCGGTAACTTGCCTACTATCTGGTCAAATCCGCACGTGGGTAGGGGAGTTGACCCTTGTCACTAGACCCCCATCTAATTTTTTTCTATAAATACGACATGTTGTCAAGGGGAGGTGCAGTGCTAGCGACCCACAGGTGATCTCGCCTAGAATCAGCGAGCCCGCCAGTGCACCCAACTAGTTTGCCCCTCCCCCTTTAACCCATCACATAATTTGGTTTAGGAGGGGGAGTTCATATGCCCTCCTGGGTGTGTGGTGGGATCTTCTAGTTGTCGTTATTCACCTTCTTTATTGACCTCTCTTGTTTGTGACGTCTGCTTCCGTGGGTTAGTAACCGTTGCCCATTCCCAAGTCCAAATATTGAGTCTGTGTTCCTGGCTTCAACATGGAGGGATGTCAATTTCATATGTGTTTGTACCGATACTTCGTATGACTGTATACAGACCCATTCGTTGACCGCATAATTTTTTTGTTGTTCCTCAGGGAACCTCTCAGATCGTATGTGAATCATCACCTGTTATCCAACTTCAAAAATCTTCTCCCTCCTGTACTGATCTTTTTGAGCTTTATAGTAATTTGTTATTCAATGTAATTTTCTTTCGGACTGATTCATGAAGTGCATGCAAATGCTGAATAAAATAGTCGTCAGACTTACTGAGGAGGGCTTCTGAAGGGTTTTGGATCAAGTCAATGGGCCTCCTAGGTTCATAATCTGACATGATATGAAATGGACTCAGAACCATAGTTATATTGATGTAGACTAGGGTTAGGGTTTTCAAAATTAAATATTTTAAATCAAAAATATTTATTTGTTTCAAAATAAAATTAGGACATTGAAAATAATTTGATTTGTTAATTTGAAATAGAGGCCGAGCGGGCCTAGTCGAGTCTTTCGTGCAAAATTACTCTCAACCATTTGAGCTTCACGAGATCGTTAATCATTATTAGAAAAATATTTCATAGTGCCTACTGAATTGATCCGTTGCGAGATCCGTACAACCACAAACACATCACACGCAATAATTTATGGATAACAGTAATTAAAAATAGCGAGAATGTCGAGGCAAGTTTAAATTAATTAATTTAGGATGCATAAAACAAAGCTAATATTGGGGAGCAATGTCTGTTGAAGTTACCCAGGATTGGATCAGCCTAACCCAAGCCCAATCGACACAACAGGAGGCCAGAACGGTAGGGGCAAGAAACAGTCCAGCAGGGGGACGAAACCGTAGTGCTTGATCTGTCGTTTGCTACAAACCGCAAGCTGAGCGAGAGAGAGGGAACACCGAAACAGGGACTGAAGTCGATGGTACTCCCACGCAACTGGAACGGTCGGCGCCAGAGGAGGGAGGTGGGGTCGACGGCGTCAGACGGCTTGGTCGTGGGCTGGAGCAGTTGACGGGGCTCTTCGAACGCGTCGTGGAGGCCGGTACTTCGGGAGGAACCGACGGCACGCGGCTGGGGCTGGATGGCAGAGTAGTGCGGGAGGCGATGGCTGTACGGGAGGGCTATCGCCGGTAATATAGAGGGATCAAAGTTAATTCGATCCTCTGTTTCTTAAATTATTCCTTGTCTTTTTCCAAATTTACTAACCAAAATTATTCCTTGCCTAATGTCTCGTCTGCTTTATTTCTTGCCAACAGTAGCAAAAATATTGGCTATTATATTGCCAACAGTAGCTGTTTTATTTCTTCCCTAATAATTATTCTCACAGGTTTTTTTCAAATAATTATTTTCCTAAATTGTTGTTGCATATGATTTTGATTTTGATTCTCCTCTCCTTTATTTTATGCGTTATTAAATAAGTTTAAGCTTGCCTTTACCGTCCTAGCTACCAAAATTACCGGACCTTTTTATTCAAGGTCTCATCGGACGGTCAACCCGACGAGCCAACCAACTTTAAAAAAAATGCGCGAAAGAAATACATGCTAATAAATAAATGCTGAAAAATAAAATGTGAGACTTAGAATGCGACGAAGGATGCATCAATTCTCCCGGGGTTGAAAGAGCTCGACCCCGACGAGGCTTCGCAAAGGCTGACAATAGAGAGATCTGACTTTGTTGTTGGTGCTGGATCAGGTGGAATATCTGGGTCTTTGACGGGTGGCTCAACTGGTGGCTCAATGCGCTTCTGAACATGAACTAGACCAAACCTCATGCAATAAGCAATCACCTGACCTCCCTTTGAAAAGTACAACTCTTAGCGATAACGACCGATCGTGAATTTGTAATGTTCAAAGGTTGCTCGTAAAATATTAGCAGTAATTTTATGCATTTCTTTTAAATAATTAATATGAGCTTGCAGATCGAAAGAAATACGTTCATGAAATGAAAGATGATGGCGGTCAGGTGGGCGGGACAATGTACAGAAAATCTCGGAAGGAGATATATTATGAGAGTGACATTTAGAGTTATTACAAGTGAAATTTGCCTGTAGAGGTACAATGTCTCATTGCTTTAGATTCTCTTAGCTCAAACGCCTAAGAAAGTTATCCAAACTCTGATTATTAATTTTAATCAGTTCATCTATTAGAGAGTGATAAGCGCCACAAAACTCGAGTTTGTTGTCCTCTCGACCTCATAGTACGTTCCAAAAATACAACATAAAGTAGTTAATATTGTTGCAATTTCGCAAATCCGCGCACATCTAACTTAATATTACAAATTTTAAAGTTGATTTCAATTTTATCTTTTGAAAATTTTCAAAGAAATCATTTAAAACGCTTGTCTCGTTTGGAGTAAAATTTTTGGGCATCCATTCTATCTCTTCAACTATAATTGACAATAAAGTTCATCAGATACATTTCTATTTAGAGGATAATGCAGTGGTTTAAAATGATATTACCCAAATATAAAATCAATATATTGTGATGACTCTAATGTGAGTGATAAGTGATCGTCAAACAAACTTTTTGCGGCCTCAGGAGTAGGCAACGGTAGGAAACTCAGTGACTTGAGAAATACGGAGTTCGAGTTTGTGTCATCTAAGGTGAGTGACACGTTGCTAACAACTTCTTCCTGGAGCAGGGGTTCAGGAAGAAACTTCGTTACTGCAGTTGGTGATTCAGTGGGGGAAAGTGAAGTTGCTACTTCAATCGTTATGTTATAAATAGGAGGAATAATCTCTTCTTTTTAGAGTTGGGGCTTAGGAAGGGACTCCTTAACTTGAGGGAGTGCTACTGTGCAGCTAAGTGGAGTAAATGTGCTCGTGGGGAAAATGGCGTTACTCGTAGGACCACTATTAAGATTCCGAAGCTCGGGTTCCCTTAGTTGACACGTAGTTGAGAAGTGATCAGGAAAGACATATTGCGTGCGCATTGTCATCTCAAGGTTGTGTACATCGGTGCATAACCCATCCAGATTCTGCGTGAATTCTGCAGTGACGAACTCAATGTTTTTCGTTAAGGTTTTCATGCGCTTTTCAAAATTTCCATTTTAACTAAGGATTAAAAAAAAAATTTATTATTATTATTTTTATTTAGTGATAAAATAACATAATTAATTTTAATTTTTTTATATAATAAGGTAAACAAATTAATAATTTAAATAATGTTTTTTAAAGGATAGTTGACAATTTTAATGAGAGACAAACAATTTTATTTTTGAAACTCGAAAGCATCATAGTGATTTTTTTTGGTTCAATATAATATTTTCATTTTTTTTGTTAAACTCAAGGGAAAATATATATATGTAAAATGAGAGAAAAATATTTATTTTAGAATGATTTAAAATAATTCTTTTTTTTAAACACGAATTGTTCGATTCGCGATAAGAGCGAACTGAACCGCCTCTGATACCAAACTAATTTAGACTAGGGTTAGAGTTTTCAAAATTAAATATTTTAAATAAAAAATATTTTATTTGTTTCAAAATAAAATTAGGACTTTGAAAATAATTTGATTTGTTAATTTGAAAGAGAGGCCGAGCGGGCCTAATCGAGCCTTTCCTGCAAAATTACTCAACCGTTTGAGTTTCACGATATCGTTAATCATTATTAGAAAAATATTCCGTGGCGCCTACTGAATTGATCCGTTGCGAGATCCGTACAACCACAAGCACATCACACGCAATATTCCTGATCTCGGCTACACCATGCCTCTTTCTAAGGAGTTCCAAGAGAGGCTCAACCATACGAGGGAGCTCAATTTCTCCCGCATTACCGAACTCATGTCTTGGCTTACCAACCAGTCCCCGAGTAAACTGCTGAAGCGCAAGCCTGCGAAGAAGGCTAGACCCGACTCAACAGTCGGTGAGCCCGTCCTCGGCGATCCGCCCTTCCACGCCAGACCATGGACTCGCTTCCTTCTCTTCGATGCAGGTATTTGAAGATTCTGCTCGCTCCCATTGACTTGCATCCCGGACACTCTAAGGAGAAGGGGGCCGATGACGCTCTCGCCGACAAGGGTGCTCTATCGCGTGATGACGCGAGTCTCCCCCTGGTCCAGGTCACCCCCACACCCACAGATTCGCAACCCCGGACCGTTACTGACAATCCTGCGAGAATTTCGGGTAACTCATCTTCTCCTCCAGTCCTTTCTCACTACCCTTCACATCCGTATCGTTTCATTCCAGCTCCTACCTTTGGGATCACCGGCCTGAGCTCTCTGTCGCTGAGGTCGCCGGCTCGTGAGCCCGAGTGTGATCCTGCCCCTGACCCTTCACTGTCGGTGGGAGGCACTAAGGGCATCCCCGTTCCCCCCTCCGCTTTGATCTCTGACCCAGGCTCCTTCCGTCCGGATCATGGCTCACCACTCGGTCGGCCCCACCAAGGATAGCCGAGCTTTTTCTGCCAGCCTCACCACCAGTGGATCTCCACCTCGCACGGTTAGTTGAAGCACTCGCCCCCTTCCTACACTTCGAGTCGCGTCTTACTAAAACTATCATTGTCACAGGCCTTCCCGGAAACTCAGAAGCTGAAGTGTCCTCCGACTAGGGGCTCTTCTCGTCGTCCCCCTCTCCCAACTCACTTGACGGACTTCTTAGACGTCCCGAGCGACCCTGCCGAGATGAAGAAACGAACAGTAGGGGTCCTCAAGAAGTATGAATTCATGCTGCGGGAGCTCTACGAGGAGAGGACTGTCGGCGAGCAGCGATTGCGCGTCCTTGAATAAGACTATGCGAAACTGGCAGACGAGGTGAGGCGAGGGTTGGGCGGTGAGATGACTTCCCCCGGACTGCTTAATGCTTATAGACCGGATACAAGAGAATATTCGCCTCTTTCACCAAGACCTTGAAATGGTCCGCGAGTTCAATAATCCCCGCCGACCACCGAGGACGGGGGCGCGACGCCGGGGTAGATTGAAATGGCTCCGGATCTGAGTCTACCGGCACTCGTCCCTTGGCCCCCTCCCTGTCTTCTCGTGCCTTGTAATAATTTTTCTTTCTCCCCGCTTTATTTTTGCTTGAGGACATTCGCATAACTATGCTTTGTAATAATTGTAATATATTCAATATTTGATGCTTGTTGATCTCGCGCGAGTGTAGGGTTTCAATTTTAATTCGGCTCGCTCGCTGGTAGAATAGGTCGCGGGAGGTCGACGCTGAGGCTAGCGAGTCTGCCTGAGAGAGCGGCTCGCCTTACCCTAGCTCTTTCTATAAATAGGACCCCCTACCTACCCGTACCCCATCGCATTTATTGTAGCCACACCTTCTTGACCCTGGACTTCTCGCCCCTAGCACTCGCAATAAACAACTATTAGGATGAGAGACGAGAACCGATGCCGACGGGAGATCCAAGTGCACAAAGCAGTTCGCCGAGCATCCTTTCTTCGATGGGAATCCCTCGGAGGAGGAATATCTCGCCTTCGTGGCCGACTACGTCCCTCCGGGGTTCACTGCGCGCCGGCCGGGGAGGGGCGAGGCGATAAACATCTCTCTCCCCGATGAGCTCGCCTTCCCCATCTCGCACTTCGAGGTGGGGTTGCGCCTTCCCCTCTGGCCGGAGGTTCGCCGGGTCCTGAAATATTTCGGGGCCGTCCCCGCGCAGCTCAACCCCAACACGATTGCCATGCTGGTGGCCTTCGCGAGCTTCCTCCGGAAGGAGCGGATCGAGTTCAACCTCATCGTTTTCCGAAAGCTCTTTATCTACCACGCCACCAACGATGGCGTCACCTTCTTCGCCGGCTCGCAGTTCAAGGTGTGCGAGACCGCCAATAAGAACCATCACTTGTTCACCAAATTCGTCTTCATAAAGGGTGATCTCGGCAACATCCCCTACTCGCCTATTCAACGGGGCGAGGAGACATACTGGGCGCCGACAGTATCGGGTGACGACGCCAACCTCCACCAGTTCTTCCTCCATAAGGACTTTGAGGTCGCCTTCCTGCGAAGGGGCCTCGGCTCGCTCCCGTCGGTTCTCCCGGGAGAAGGTATGCTTCCTACTCGCTTCGCTTTGGACTCGCCAAAAAGCTATTTTTCTTGATGTGGCTAAGTTCATTCCCTGCAGGGGAGAGACTGGTCCCGTAGCACCCTCCCTTTGCGGATGCTGGACTGCATGCCGACCCACTCGCCCGGGAGAGGGCAGCCGCGGCTGCGTGCATGAGAGAGCAGGATAAAACCGGACCCTCCAGCAGCCAGAAGCGACCCGCCCCCGCTGGCTCTAGCTCGCCTCGCCCTCCACTGCCGGGAAAGAGGCTAAAGAAGGCGGTGGTGTCTAAGGGCAAGCAGGTCCAGAGGGACTCGCCAGAGGGGGGGCGAGGTGAGAACGACCTCCCCGCGTCCCCTTGCCGAGATGTCTGAAACCTGCGTGGCGGGACCGCCGAGTGCCCATCGAAATTTTGGCCTTGGCGGGAAGGTGAAGGATCAAACCGGCGAGCCCATGGTGTTATGGGACAAGAAGGCCAACTGGGTCTCCATCTCCTCGCTCCTCCCCTCCTGGTCCGAGCGCCGACCTCCCAGTGGGAATGCCTTTGCCCTCGGCTTCAGGCTCTACGGTCGCGAGGACGCAGAGGCCTATGACGACATGACGCAGCAGCAGCTCGCGGCTCGCCCATGAGAGTACGCGAGCCCAAATGCGCTCCCTTGATCTCGCGCACATGTCTGTCCGTCGCGGATTCACCCTCATCCGCAAGTGGTCAGATGCCGAGGAAGCGTGGGCTCTCGCCGTGGATAAGGCAGCAGACCTGAAGCGCAAGCTTGGGATTGCCGAAAACCTCCTTGAGAAGAGCTCCGACGGGGTGGTAAGTGTCGATCAGACCCGCCCTTCCTTCTTTTCTTTCATTCATCATGCTTAACTCCTTTCTAACTTCCTCCTCGCAGGACACTGCGACCGCCGACCGCCTGCGCATTCGCGTCTCCGACCTTGAGGAGAGGAACCAACTGCTGGAGGGGCAGAATAAGCAGCTCAAGGCTGAGGTTACTCACCTGGTTGATACGCTCCTTCCCCAGCTCGCGGCGAGTCGAGCAGCCAAGGAAGAAGGCCGCGGATGTTCAACGAGGCGGAGGTCAATGAGATGATGAGGGCCACCTCCATCAAGGCCGCTGACCACACGCTCCAGATCATGTAGGACCTCAAAGTGCTGACGCCCGACTGCGAGAGGGTCACCACCAAGGATTTGGTCCCCGAGCTGTTCATCCCCATCCCAACCCCTGGCGAGGAGGAGGACGAGTTTGACTCGCTTTTTGACGATGTGGAGGGCTGGCAAGACGATCAGTCTTGGGGAGGCGATTAGGGGACTTGCTGTAAACCTTTTCTTTCTGTAATGGTTCCCCCCCCCCCCTCTTCTTTTTACACTCGCTCGCGAGGCGATCTTTCTGTAATCAGATAGATATTTTAATGAAATTCTACTTTCTGTAATTCACACCTTCTAGTAATGTTTCTTTGCCATGTCGCACTCGCACGCACACACCACTTTTGAGGCGCGATTTCTCCAAGGTAAAACACATTGTGCTAGAATCTCTCCGAGTTAGGCCAGTTTCGAACGATTCGCTTTTCATGAACGCGCGCTGCATGAGTGCCTCGAGATCTTGCCCCCTCGGTGGCAAGGACCGAACTACTCGCTGCCCACGAACCCGCGACCTTCAGATGATCGAACGAGTAATTAGGAAGCATGGTTTCTCTAAGGCGAAACGCGATAGGGTAGCTCGTAGTTGGAGAGGGTCGTCTCGCATATCACGCGCATTCGCCTACTACGGGGTTACCTGTTCTCGCCACCCTGGGGACTTGGCGTGAGTGGAAGGCCAGGTCTAGCTCGGCTTCCAACTTCTGACGCCTGACGTTGGCTCTTCGAGGAGGCGTGCGAGTACCTGGTCGGCGAGATCCTCCCCAGAACGATTGTGCTCGCCTTCCCCCTAACCTGCTGTCGAGTAGTTATTAACCCCAATTAGCTAGCAAGATCATGACTAGTGCGAGCCTGGTCAACGGGATCTGCTCGGAGTCAACATCTCGATCCATCTCTGAGTGACTTCCAGTCCTTCCAGCTAGTGGGACCCTGGTCAGCGGGATCTTCTCGGGCCAACATTTCAATCTATCTCCGACTGACTTCCAACCCTGCCAGCTAGTGGGAGTCTGGTCAACGGGATCTTCTCGGGCCAATATTTCAATCCATCTCCGAGTGACTTCCAGCCCTGCCTGCTAGTGAGAGCCTGGTTAGCGGGATCTTCTCGGGCCAATATTTCAATCCATCTCTTCCAGCCCTGTCAGCTAGTGAGAGCCTGGTCAGTGGGATCTTCTCGGGCCAATATTTCAATCCATCTCCGAGTGACTTCCAGCCTTGTCAGCTAGTGAGAGCCTGGTCAGCGAGATCTTCTCGGGCCATTATTTCAATCCATCTCCGAGTGACTTCCAACCCTGCCAGCTAGTGAGAGCCTTGTCAGCGGGATCTTCTCGGGCCAATATTTTGATCCATCTCCGTTCACGCACACAGTTCACTCGCAAAAGATCTTGAGAAGCAAGAGAATTAATAAACAAGAATATTTTATTTACAAGGTTCGAGGATAGAAACATTTCAAATCATCACCGCTCCAGGTGTGACTCAAGGTCTCCCCCTCCACATTCTGGAGGCGGTACTCTCTTGACTTCAGTGTTTCTTTGACGATGTACGGACCTTCCCAATTCGGATGGAGCTTTCCCACTGCTGCCGACCTCCCGACAACATCTACCTTTTTTAGTACCAGATCCCCTTCTACGAACTGTTTGATTCTGACATGCTTGTCAAAGTACTTGATCATCCGTCGCTTGATCTTCTCCTGTCTGACAACGGCTATATCGTGGAGTTCTTCTATCAAGTCCAGTGAGAGTCGTAGCCCCCCTTCGTTCTCTATCCTCCATTCCTCATCTCCTTCCTTGACAGCTACTACCTGAGGCGACCTGAACTCGAACTCAACGGGCAGAACGACTTCACAACCGTGATAAAGTTTGAAGGGGGGCTCTCCAGTGGCCGTGTTGGGAGTAGTCCTCAAGGCCCATATTACCGAGGGAAGTTGTTCTACCCAATTTTCCCTTAGGTTCTCCACCTTCTTCTTTAACAGGTTCACAATGATCTTGTTTGCCGCCTCCACCTGCCCGTTGCTCCGAGGGTGGTGGACGGAGGCAAACCTGAGGTATATCCACAGCTGAGCGCAGAAGCTGATAAACTCTTCACTAACAAACTTGGGTCCATTGCCAGTGACTATGGCCCGAGGGAGCCCATGATGGCATATGATCTCTTACCATACGAAGTTGCGAATCACCTGGGAGGTTACTTTGGCCAGCGCCTTTACTTCCAACCACTTCGAGAAGTAGTCGATCATGAGTAGGAGAAACCTCCTTTGCCCACTTGCCTGGGGAAAAGGTCCGACCAAGTCCATCCCCCAAATGGCGAAGGGTCAGGGCGCCGTGATGCTCCTAAGTCTCTGGGCTGGCAAGAGTTGAAGTGGAGCATACAAATGGCACTTTTGACATTTCCTTGCGAATTTTGTCGTGTCCTTTCCTAGAGACGGACAGAAGTATCCCTGTCGGACCACCCTTGCCTCCAAGAGTCTGCCTCCCGAGTGGCTGCCACACTCGTCAGAGTGTACTTCTTCCAGGATCTTCGGAACTTATTCTTCCGTCACGCACCGAGCTAGTTGCCCCGAAAGTGTCTTCCGGTACAACCCTCCTTCATGCATCAGATAATAAGCTGACTTGTGCCTGAAGCGTTTTTTGTCCCTGATCTCCTCCGGGAGTTTGCTCGTGGTAAAGAAGGTTACGAAGGGATTTACCCATGAGGGGCGCCGATCCACCTCCATCAAATCACCCTCATCGATTGACGGGTGAAACAGTTCTGTTAAAGTACCGCCGGCCCTGGGTCCGAATTTGGCCAATCGGTCAGCTGCGACATTCTCCTCCCGAGGAATATGCTGAATGGAAAATGCTTGGAAACCTCCGATGAGCTCCTTTACCTTGGTCAAGTACCTTATGATGGTGGTCTCCCTTGCCTCGTACTCGCCTTTGATTTGCGACGCCACTACTAATGAATCTGTGAACACCTCCACGTCCTGTATACCCAGCTCTTTGACCAGACGTAACCCTGCTATCACGGCCTCATACTCCGCCTGGTTGTTAGTGACCGGGAAATGCAGGGCCACGACCTGCTCTATCTTGGCCCCCTGAGGGCTTACCAACACCTCTCCGCCCCCCAAAGAATACTTCCCCGAGGCTCCGTCGACCAGCACCTTCCGGGCAACCTGCTGCGGGGGCCTTTCACCTTCCACCTCGACGGCATAGTCGACCAAGAAGTCGGCTACCGTCTGTGCCTTGATCGAGAGCCGATGTACAAATGAGATGTCAAACTCGCTCAACTCGATGGACCATTTGGCCAACTTTCCTGAGTGCTTCACCCCTTCAAAGATCCTGCGAAGAGGGTGGTCAGTCACCACCTTGATCGTGTGCGCTTGAAAATATGGTCTGAGCTTTCTAGCTGAGATAACCAAAGAGAAAGCCAACTTCTCTAGAATCGGGTAACGGAGTTCTGCCTTCTTTAAGATCCTGCTGACATAATAGATGAGTAGTTGTTTCTTACCCTCTTCTCGGACCAAGACGGAACTTACGTCCCCAACTCTCCTGTTCTCCAACCGTCTCCACTTCTTCGTGTCTACACTCGTCGACCTACTCGTTCCGCCTACCCACTGCAATCGGCCTCCACCTCTGGCACTCTACGACCTGTTGATCCAACTCCTGCCTCCACAACTCATCCAATGACAAATTATGTATCCTTACATCGTCTGTCCATGGCGCTTCAGAAATTTGCCACTATATTATCCTCTATTTTTGTCTCTAACTCTGGCAGGAGGCTCTTCAGCATCCGGGTTGGCGGGCGACCATGGATGAAGAAATGACATCCCTCTGGGCTAATTACACTTGGGATCTAGTCTCTCTTCCTCCAAGACAGACTCATGTTGGCTGTAAACGAGTCTTTGTCATTAAGCATGTTGATGATGTGACAATTGACCGTTTTAAAGCCCGCCTGGTGGCTCGTGGCTTTACTCAACAATAGGGTCTTGATTATGAGGAAACGTTCTCTCCGGTGGTCAAACTCAATACGGTTCGTGTACTTCTCTCAGTAGTTGTGCATCGTCACTGTCCCCTACATTAGCTGGATATAAAGAATGCCTTTTAAAATGGAGATTTGCAAGAGACTGTCTATATGCAACAACCTTCCAGATTTGAGACGACGGGGGAGTCTCGAGTTTGTCACTCCAAGAAGTCGATTTATAGTCTCAAACAATCTCCTCGAGCATGGTTCGATAAGTTCAGTAGGGCTGTTCAGGAAGTTGGCTTTACTCGGAGCTCGGCAGATCTCTCTGTTCACCTGACATAAGACAACATGAACGATTCTCCTCCTAGTTTATGTTGATGACATCCTAATCACAGGAGATGATGACAAGGGAATACAAGCAGTCAAACAACATGTGTTATGTATTTCAAACAAAAGATATGAGGAACTTTCGATATTTTTTAGGCCTTGAGATTGCAAGACGGTCTGATGGCTTTGTCCCATCCCAACAAAAGTACTGCCTTGACCTTCTTCAGAATGCTGGTTACTCTAGATACAAGCTGGTTAATACTCCTATGGATGTCAATCACAAGCTTTGTGCTCATGCCTCTGACGAAGATCTTCTCCTTCCAAATTCGGAATACTATCGACGTCTGGGTTGAAAACTGATTTATCTAACAGTCACCAGACCAGACAAATCTTTTGTTGTCGGGGTTGTCAGCCGATTTATGCATTCTCCTCGGATGTCTCATCTACAAGCTGTCAAATGAATTCTGAGATACCTAAAAACAGCCCCTGGTCAAGGGTTGGTATACAAAACTTATTCATCTTCTATTCCTACATTAGTTGCATATTCGGATGTTGATTATGCTGGCTCCATTGATGATCGACGATCCACCAACGAATTATGTACATACTTCGGAGGTCACCTTGTTACCTGACGCAGTAAGAAACAGTCTGTGGTGGCTCAATCTTCAGCCGAAGCCGAGTACCGTTCGATGACATCTGATGTATCTGAGCTCACATGGCTTGAAGGTTTTCTACAAGATGTGAGAGTAAAAATTTTCTCTCCAACTACCTTACTCTGTGACAGTCAAGCTGCTATACATATAACAAAGAATCATGTCTTCCATGATAGGACAAAACACATTGAAGTTGACTGTCATTTCATCCGGGAAAAGTTCAAATGATGAAGCTGAAATTGAAACATATTTTAGCTACAGATCAAGTTACTAATATCCTCACTAAGGCGCTACAGAGTACCCTGTTTTATCAGTTCTTGTCCAAGCTAGGTGCCTACGACTTGTACGCTCTAGCTTGCGGGGGAGTGTTAGAAAATAATGATGTAAATTCTCATAATGGAGCCCATTATAGACTCTCTTTCTCTACTTGTAATAATCCTTTTCTTGAAATTGAGATTTCCCTCTCTCTTGTCTCCCTATATAAATGTATTCATACTTGTTTTTGTACATTGAATAAGGATATACAAGGTTTCCACAAGTATAAATACGAGTAATAATGAAGAGCTGCGAGTTCAAAAAATTAAAAGGTCCTGGCTCCTCGGAAAGTTGGGAAAAACACTCCTAGGTAAGAGGAAGGATATCTGCGAAAGAAATTCATTCTTGTATCTCATTATTGAGCAATTTCTTCCCAAAGTGCTTCATAAAAAAATTTGAATTCAATACCCCCAAAGGTGTGGTGAGCACAAATTTTTTGGGAAGGATAAAAAACATGTCTAATCTCGATAATTTGCCGACCCCTAGCACTGATGGACCTTCCACCGTCAATGATATCCACCAAGTCAGAGAGAGTATAACTCACATGGCAAATATCATCTAGGAGCTTACCGGCCTGCACAAGCGTTGGTTGCTCCAAACACTCAAGCTCAATTTGTAATTGAAAATTCGAGAAATACTGACAAATGCCTATTAAAGCACGAACACAAAAAGGTTTGTATTAAAGATCAGCGACATATGTGAACCGGATTTTTGCTGTGAAGATGATGATAACTGTTAGGGGTCCCACCCCTCAGTTATCTAGCGGTTATATTATTATGATTCTTTAAGCATGGAATCGAGTTGTATCAAGCTGAGTTGTATGAGTCAAGTCACTGTTATCGAGTCGAGTCTTCATGAGTTGAGTCTTTTCCAATCATTTGTAATATTATATATAGACCCCTTGGGGAATGAGAATGGTATGAAATGAATTAATTCAACTTTTTCTTTATTTCTCTAATTTTGTCTCTTCTTCCGCAATTCTAGGGTGAGCATGACTCCCTTCTTCCTCACCCTTCGCATTCTCCGCGGGTTGAGCTCGACTCCCCATGTATCTCCGCTTCCACCGCCACCACCGACGATGTTGCCGAAAAAGACCGTAACATCTTGGTATGAGAGTAAGCTGTCCTCCTCTCTTCCGCAGCCAACATTGGTAACCGCACGCATTTTCCTCATCAAAAATCGCCAGCCCTTGCCTCATTGACGTCTTCATGTGCTATCAACGTCTTTCAATCATCCTCCGATCGCGCACCCTTCGACTCCTCACCGACTCTTAAGGAAGTTGACCGAGACATCCTGAACCCTGCACTGACATTATCAACTGTTGAACCTCGTCGATCTTCTATGTTGCTGTCCCCACACACAATAACTCTTGCTCATCGATCCTTCAGTTGTTCCAAGCACGATATTCTTCGACGAGTTCTGCGCATCGTCGTCCCCCTTATCGTGAGTGTCCAAGTACAGGGCTGCTACTTCACCAATGGGAGGGATCCAATCTCACATACCTCTCCTTTTACGACACATTCCTTTTTTTATTTTCTATCGACCACAGCTCGCCCATGCATCTCTTCAGTCAATCAGGTCGCGATGCACCGAGTCCCGCACCTTCCTCCATCGGCCCAGTAACTTGCATACTGACAAGTACTTAATTAATTCTTAATAGAATTAATTGATTAGTTCATTACTTTAACATGAAGATAAGCGCCGCAAAAAGTTCGCCCTCTGTTCAATGCTATTGGAGATATCAACATCCTTTGACACCGCTCTTTCATGTTTCATCCCAACATTGATCGACACCTAGGGGCCCGATCTGACCATAGTATCCACCGATTCCACTAGCGCATCCTTCATCCTAGCCGATACATGCTACCGTCCCTTCCATCCCAGCTTGCTGGGTCCCACCACCACCTATGTTTGCTCCATCGAGGCCTCCGATTACGCCGCTGCAACCCCTGCCACTGTCGGACCCTGCAGGCCGCCTTCAGACACCGCTTCCACCTTACTCGCCGCCAATTCTACTAGAGCATTCATCGCTCGCACCGATGGCCGCAAAAGCTCCATCGCCCTCCGCAGTTCTTGTCGCCCCACCGTCGCCGCCACTTGTTCCCGCCCTGCTGTTTACACCACTGAGATCGTCGCCTCCAAACCCTCTGGTGGTGTCATCCCAGTTTGTGTCGTCGTTACCAGTCCCCGCGGTTTCCATATCGTAACCTCCGCTCCGAACACCTGCTTTGTCGAAGACTCTAAATCCATTCCTTTCGCATACATTCCCCCGTCGGCTGTGACGCTTCTCATTACCACAACTCACCTACTTCCTAATCTTTCATCGCCCTAGACTGTCCTCCGAGCACACTCGCCCCGACTTGATGTTGACTAAAATTATGGCAGAGTATGAATGATTGGCAACCACAAATATGAAATTAACGATAATTAGAAGTCAAAATTAGTTCGTACAAGCTCGTAATAATTAACTATTCATTTAAGTACTTGAGCACAAAATCACTAGTGGCGGAGAGCAGGGAAGTCAAGAGGAATACCCAGGGAAGAGTGGCAGCGACTGACGGGTCTTCTGGAAGGTGAGGAAGAAGGCTGTAGGGGGTTGTTGTACTCAAGACTCCAAAGGGGGCGATTGCAGGACTCGGATGGGCCTGGAGGCGTTGGAGAAATGCTGACTGGAGGTGGTCGTGACCTCTAGACAGAAGTGCGCTCAGCTGGACGGAAGGCGAACAGAGGAGGCTCCTGGAATCGGCCGGAGGACGGAGCATGAGGGGTCGTCGGAGCCTAGGTATGCTCAGGCGAGCTCGTCGGCGGCGGGAGAGGGCTTCCCTAGAACTTTGTCGATGAAGACGAGAGTTGGAAGGTGCGGGGACTGCATGTGACGCCGTCGAGCAGGGAGGAGAAACCGGAAGGCAACGGTAGAGGCTTCTGGAGGTTACTTTGTTGGAGGAGATGAGCGATGGGGTGGCAAAGACGTTGGAAGTTCCGGTGAGGAAGAAAGCCGCTGGAAGGTGCGACTTCAGGCGTTTCGTCGGGGGGGGGGGGACAGAGGGTGGCGCTGGGAGAACCGAACGAAGCCCAACACATGTCCGCTCAATTCATTTCCCAGCCGGAGGAGATAAGGAATACTTTTTATAAGGAGGAATTAGGGTTTGTTTCATTTTAGAGGATAAGTGGGCTGGGCCGAATGGATGGGCTTTGCAATCGGACCGACAGTTTCAAAGTAACATAAAGGTGAAATTTAGGGAGGAGGGGGCTGACAGTTAAGCTACCGACTCAAAACCCAAATTACAATTAAGTCATTCATAATTTCAGAACTTATAAAACTCGATAGTTAATTATCTAAAGCTTGCCCTAAAATAATTTATTTCCAAGACTACCGGATATATGCATTTAGGTTCTCGTTAGCAGGTCACACCAACAAGCCAAACAAATTGCGCGACAGCATGCACGATACAAAATAACACCCAAGTATTTATAATACGCGCGATACAACTCAACACATAACGAAGCCAAAACGCGTCAAGACATGCGCTATACAAATAAACAGGTGCAATAATAATAATAAAAAGGAAGCGACTCGGGTTGCATCACGTCTCAAGCTTTGCCTGGAAGTCTCTCCTCTGCAAGTGCCTTTGCCACGCCAGCTCCTTTTAGTCGTTTATGACACTTGTGAACATGTTGACACCCTGCCACTCGACGCCACCTCCATCGCAGCGATACACTGCCAGGAGTTGTTCTGGAGGGAAATAAAAAAGCCCGATGATCAGATCATCCATGAACGTTCAAGCTTGAGGGCAAGCTCAATTTGAAGGACAGGTGGATTGTTAGGGCTCCCACGCCGTCAGTTATCTAGCAGTTATATTATTATGAGTGTTTAGGCATGGAGTCTAGTTGTATTGAGTCGAGTCATTGTTACCGAGTCGAGTCATCATGAGTCATTATTGATCGAGTCTTGTCAAGTCATTTGTAATATTATACCTTGGTTCATGAGAATGGTATGAAATGAATTAATCCAACTTTATCTCTCTAAATTCTTCTTTTATCTTTCTATACTTCTCTCTTCTTCCCCAATTCTAGGGTTAGGGTTGAGCACGACTTCCCTTCTTCCACTCCCCTCGCATTCTCCGCAGGTTGAGATCGACTCTCCTTGTATCTCCGCCTCCACCACCACCGCCGAAGACGTTACGGGAGAAGTCCACAAAAATAACACACAGAATAGTCATTCAATGTGAGGATTCAAAGTCACTATATATCAACATGCTTCAAGTAACCAAAATTGCTAGTATGTACTGCAACCAAGTCTCGAAAATTCATTTATGTAGATTCGAGTAGGCGATTAGAAATCATCGTCTCCTATGCAATGTAAAATGTCAACTGTTGTAGAAACATTGGAAAATCCACACTATATTGATTATATGACCTACCAACGAAGAGAATCAATAACTCTGAAGAGTTTAAGTGCCTAATGATGAAGTTCTCTCCAAGAAAGTGAAGAGGGGAGTTACGCACCTCTTCAACTTACAACTATGGGTGAATGAGCCTTTACATGAGTTCGTCTCTCATCGAAGTTGCAAAACTCGAAATAAAGGAGATCGGCGATGTCATTGCAAAAGTGTCCCCCAGCGGGGGCTAGGAGATGGGTTGTTCAAGTGCCAACTCAATGTTACTATGCCCTCGTTCTACATTTAAATGCTGTAAATGGTCTGCAAGCATATCAAAGACAAGGACACCATTTCGAGATGGTCAAGAGAAGAACCGGTGGCTTTGTCATTGACAGACTGCTGGACGACCAGGTCATAATGTAGAAATGAACAAGAACTGATTTTTTCTTATTAATATCGACCCTTGAGTACAAGGGAAACAAATCAATATACATACTATGGGTCATTTACCGGGGCCCCACAGTAAGTTTGCTAAATCATAGGTTGCACCTTCTATCTTCTGAAATTACTGAAACTCCCCTGTAAATTTTCATTTCATAACATGCATTCACAAAAATACTCCCCTTGAGTGGTGCCTCTTGGCTAGTATATTCTAGCATGCATGTTATCAAATGTAAACTTATAGGGGAGGTTTTTCTAACTTGAGAAGATAGAGGTGAAACCTGTAATTATGCTAACTCCCAGGGAGGTTTGAGTAATTAATAGTAGATGATAAATTTGCGAAAGGAACAAAAAGAAAACTATATTCTTACAAATATTACACTTTACACTTATAAATAAGTCCTTTATTAAATGTTTTCACTTGATTGTGATTTGACATTAATCTACTTGTTCTTATACACAATTTATTAATAAATATCAATATTTTTCCTAATTAAATACCAACCTTATTTTGTAATTCATGTCTTCAGGTAGTAGGTGCAAAGAAGAAAGATACTGGGCAGGTATATGCTTTGAAGATCATGGACAAGGATTTCATTATGAAACAAGATAAAGCTTCTCATGTAAAACGGGAGCGCATTGTACTCGATCAATTAAATCATCCTGGAATTGTTCAGCTTCTGTTCACTTTCCAAGATTCTCATTCAATTTGTAAGCCGTGTCCTCCAACCAACTGTCACCTGAGAACATTAAGTTGGCGTTATAGTACTTTGCTTTCGAACCACACTGAATAGAGTAGTAAAATCAAATACAATATCAGTTTTTTAAAATTTTGAAAGATTTTCCTCTAAAAGATGTTTTTTGTCCTTACGTTGTGAACTATGTAGACATGGCATTTGAGGCATGTGAAGGAGGAGAGCTATTTGATCAAATAACAAGGGTACCACTGAATAACTAATATTCGAATTTAAGAAGTTTTCAAAAGATTCTACTTTTGTGAAGGTTGACATGCTAAACAAACACATTATGTTCACTTTTGGTAGAAAGGGCGTGTCATCGAGAGTGATGCTCGCTTTTATACAGCAGAAATCATTGATGCCATGGAATATCTACATGGCCTTGGATTGATTCATCGTGATATTAAGGTTCGAGGCTATGATTTGTGAACTTGTACTTAACCCCTTCCATTATGCATGCTAACCTTCTTGCAAATGTTAGCCAGAGAATGTGCTCCTTACTGCAGATGGTCATGTCAAGATTGCTGATTTTGGTAGTGTAATGGTAACAGAAGGCACCAAAATCATATTACCTCCACTTGCAGCAAGTAAGTTGTGGTATTTGAGTGGTGGGGGCAAGAAATTGTGGTAGTAAATGCAGTGGTGACAATTTACTTGTATTTTCAACTTTCATGACAAATTTTTTTGGCCTTAATTTCACTTTCTAGGGTCTAGGCACTCCTGAATTGCTAAAGCTTGACTATGCCTGCATGACCTCGGTGGTGTTCTTGCCTAAAACATCATTTTGGAAAAATAGCGCTTTTGACAGCACCTACCCAACAACTACCTACATTTTCATAACTGCGTTCGCAACCGTCACCACTGTTTTCCCTCCGTTATCCCAAACAGTGGCCTATAATCTAGATTTCCTTCAGAATTCCCCTTCTATGATGATTGATGAATGAATGGCTCACTATATTCGCTTTGAACTATGGGTGACTCAGGTGAAACAGCTTGTTCTTTCGAGGGAAGTGCTGCATATATTCCTCCAGAAGTACTCAACAATTCTACAGCAACAATTGAGTAAGTGAATTTTTTGGTTTACGGAAATTTGAAAAGCTATATCCTTGTATGAAATTAATGCTGATGTATATATTTCAGAAGTGATCATTGGGCTCTTGGGTGCACCTTGTATCAGATGCTTTCTGGAACTTCACCCTTCCAAGATTCTAGTGATTTTCTTGTGTTTAAGAGAATCAAGGCGAGAAACATTAAGTTTCCATCTTATTTTTCTGATGAGGCAACTGATCTGATTGATAAATTATTGGTAAGCTGATCCCTCCTTGAACTTATTGATGGATTTTTTAAAGCTTTAATAAGTAACTCCATGTTTCAAAAGCCTTTCCATAGAGCTAGATTAAAATAGAATACTGTTTGAGACGTGATTCATTAGTTCATAATAGGGTTGTTTACAAACAAAATAGTTCATGATTTGTTTGAAAATTGATTCGAATTTGATTTTTTTTCAAATTCACTTAGTAATCAAATTTGAATTCAAATATTAATATTCCTGTTTCATAAAATTCACAAATAGTTCACAAATTATTAATATATATTTAAATATTTTATTTTTACTATAATTTAGTATTTTTGTGGAAATGCTTTATTAGAAAAGTACAAAACTTTAAATAATGCCAAATCTGACCCCAAATTTATATTCTAGAACTAAATTTAACACGAATCTGAATATCAATATCAATATTCAAACAATTTGAATCTCAATACTTATGAGATACTCAAATTGGATTAAAGCGATATCATGATTTAAAATGTTAAATTTTATTCAATTACTTGCTAAATACTCCAAAAAAAATTTATTACACAATGCAAAGGAGTAGATGTTTCATTATGGTGTAAGTAGCCACCATACTGCTACGCGACCAAACAGATTATACCGTTTCTTTGTTCATGATTGCACTAATAACACAGTTCATCCAAGTTTGTGACTACAATTTCTCCCTGTGTTTGTGACGACAATTTTCCACCACTGCGTTCTTGATGACAATTTCCCTCCACTGTGTTAGTGATGACAATTTCCCACCACTGCATTCGTGATCACAATTTGACCACAGTTCTTTACAGCTGCATGCATTACCCCCACAACCACACCAAACAGGGCCTAAAAAATGTGGACACTCAATTTGAGATGAAAGATCTCAATCATCTTCATTATTTTCTTTGGTTGAGGTTGATCATTCTCCTTTCGGCTATCTTCTTACACATAAAAAGTTTATTAATGAGATACTTGACAGAGTGGATCTTAGTGATGCTCGCACTGCTCCTTCACCATATGAGTTAAACCTTAAACTGCACCCCTAGGATGGTGATTCTCTTTCTAACCCCTCAAGATATTGTCAGCTTGTTGGCATGCTCATTTACCACACTATCATACATCCTGACACCTCTCATGCCATTCACTTCGCTAGTTATTTTGTTTATGAGATTTATACTAGTCACTATACTGCTTTATTGTGAATCATCTGCTACCTATGAGCCACTAGATCTAGACCTCTATTCTTTTCTTCGGCCTCCTAGCTTGAGGTTCGTTCTTATTCTGAGACAAACTCGGCAGGCGATGTCTCATGTCGATGCTATACTACTGGGTAGTGTGTGTTTCTTAGCAATTTTGATTTATTAGAAATAAAAAAGCAGGATTTTCTTTCCCGATCTAGAGCATGGAGCTATGACTACTACTACTATTGCCACTGAGTCACTTAGCCACGATGACTTTTTAGTGATATTGCCATTCCTATTTATGATCCTACACCATTATACTGTGACAATACAAATGCTATTTAAATTGCATCTAATTTAGTTTTTCATGAATGGACACGACACAAAGATTGATTGTCACTATGTTCAGTAATCTCTTTGTAAGACTATTTCGCTATCACACATTTTATTTCAATTACTAATTACTGACTCCTTCACCAAAGCTTGCACTGTTCAGAGATACAAGTTCCTTGTGGGAAAACTATCTCTCATTGATTTTAATGCTTTTCAAGAAGAACACTTCTTTATACTTTCCTTCTTTTTTTGGTTTGTTCTCTTGTATAGTCCTAATTTGTCACATTCTGAGTTTGATGGGACCGTTAAATGCTAGTTAGTCCCACATTGTACACTAGCATACTTATATTTAACTCTCATCCTATTCATACCCATTCAAGAGAAGAATAAAGTTGCTCTCCATGCCTATATACATATATGTGTATGTATGCATATATTCATATATGTAGGAAAGTAGAAGGAAAATATCAAGACAAAGGGGATATTTAAAGGATTACATGAGGGACTCAAATATGGACAGACAATGTGGGACTAAACTAATTCCCACTCTCACACAAATATAATAATACTAAAACTAAGAACTCCAACACTCCCCCTCAAGCTGAAGGGGGACCCTTCAGCTTGGATTCATCAAATAACGACAACGGAGGTAGGTGACTTGGGACAAAACAACAGACGAGCCACCAGGGAAAAACCAAACCGGGAAATCAAGTCGGGGACATAGCCACACACGGCGCTGACTTACACAGGACGTAGGACCCACACATGGTGTGGACTTGCTGGAAACCGGTCAACCAACATCACCTACACACAACATGCGAAAGAGAACAAAAGATATAGAGCAAATCATCAACCGGGCAACCGGAGATAATCCGTTGGGGATAATCCGTCAGGGATAATCCCCATATAGGGCGGTCCCTCACAACACGGTCCCGCACGACATGATCCGTTGAGATTAGAACAACCAACACAATTGCGCCCCAACACATGACCAATCGAAAGACAAACTGGGGAGGCGCTAACAACAAAAAACCCAGAGGCTGTGTGGAACGAAAGCGAAAAAATCGGGAAAGATCATCTGAGTCACATTCGCTCCAACAATCCCCCTCACGTGGAAAGCACGTGCATATAGGCATATGACACAAAAAACAACTAAGATGACACAGATAAAACATTAAAAAAAACCCGCAAAAAACACTCCAACATCCCCATCATCGACTGGAGAAGCGAGAAGAGAGAACAATAACTCTAGCAGGAACGGTAGTGGAGACCAACGACAGACCGACAACAGCAGGAAGCATGCAAGGAACCAGAACAGTGAAAAGATCAGCTAAAGAGAACATTTATGGGATCAGAATCATCCACGTCAAGCCAGAACGGGTCGAAGGCAGACGCACGAAGCCGCATGATGAAGAGGCGCAGAAACTGCAACCATAGAAGATGCATTCGTTGAGATTGGAGAAGAGGAATAGGCGCAACAGTCTCTCCACATGTATTTGACAACGATCTGCGACAACAGAAACACAGACGGGAGCGCCGGAAGAGGTAGCAGAGCCCGTCGACGGAAGCGAAGCAAGACAAAGATGTCCACGACAAACAGAATTAGGAACGGTAGCGAGAGATTAGCCGAGAAGCGGAAGGCAGGAGGACTATGGAAACAACGCTGTCGATTAACATGCACAGTCGGCAAAGAGGAAGCTCTACAACAGGCACAATCAACAAAGAGGAAGCACTGCGCCGTCGATGGAAGCAGAGAACCACACAGGAGATTGGCGAGAAACAAGATCACCAGTCCCGGGCGTCAATGTTTTTGGGATCGACGAGCTAGAACAACAGACACGCCGACGAGATCGTGGAGGAAGGAAGCAGAGCCTCCTGTCGACGGAATTAGAGATTTGTCCCGTCGACGGGAGCGGAAGAAATCCCTGTCGGGATCAGTAGCGGCGGGACGACCACGGGAAGCAGAAGCGCGAGTAAGTGGCTGCCACGGGAAAATATTAGGGTTTCAGAAACCTGACTTTGATACAATGTAGGAAAGTAGAAGGAAAATATCAAGTGCATATTATTCTTCCACAAATGAGATATTTAAAGGATTACACAATAATATAATAATACTAAAATTAATAACTCCAACAATATATATATATATATATATATATATATATATACATATATACATATATATACATATACATATATATATATATATACATATACATATATATATACATATACATATATATATACATATACATATATATATACATATACATATATATATACATATACATATATATATACATACATATACATATATACATATACATACATATATACATATACATATATATATATATATACATATACATATATATATATATATACATATACATATATACATACATATACATATATACATACATATACATATATACATACATATACATATATACATACATATACATATATATATACATATACATATATACATATATATATACATATACATATATATATACATATACATATCTATATACATATACATATATATATACATATACATATATATACATATACATATATATATACATATACATATATATATACATATACATATATATACACATGTGTGTGTGTAGCATAAAAAAATATAGCAGCAGAAAGTTATGTTACTGCTAGACTAACCATAACTATGTTACAGGATATTGATCCCCGAAGAAGGTTAGGTGCTGCCCCTGGTGGTTATCCTGCCCTAAAAATGCATCCTTTTTTCAAGGGCATAGAATGGAGCAAGTTAAGAGAGGCCTCACCACCAAAGATTGCTCTTGACTCAAATGTAGTGCTCTACATTTGAAATTTATGTACTTAAAAGAGTACGTACCTATAAATATGTAATCAACCCGTTTTTCTATGTCCAGGATTCTACGAGGGACACAACGAATATCTCAGATGGCTTCTTTCCTAAAAAATCAGCTTCAATAGACTCTTCTGATTCTAAACGAGGGACACGACGAATATCACCAACATTAGAACTTAATGCTGCTAAGTTTGCTTCAGTAGACTCTTTTGATTCTAGATGGTAAGCAAATTTATGCTTAAAATTAGACATCGTTCGGGGCGGCTTTTGGGGCGTTGTGGGACGTCCCCTGACCGCCATCACGGGGCCAGCCTCGTTTGGGCGAGCACAGTGGCTATCAATTTTTCATGCTCGTTTTCTGCTTTGAACATCTACCGTTCAAGTGGGTGGCGGCGGGAATGGTGGGGCATGTTTTACCAAATCCGCACGCTAGCTTGTATTTTATTAGGTATTTGTTTTTGTTTGCACTAAATAGTACACTCTATTTTTAGGCAAGAGTTTCTAGAGCCTGGGGAGTGCATTGTTTTGGCATCAAAGATTAAGAAATTGCGTCTACTCACAAGCAAGAAAGTGCAGCTCATCCTCACCAACAGACCCAGATTATTTTATGTTAACACTTCAAAGTCAATGGAGAACATGAAGTTACTTTGGTCTGATAACCCTAATGATATTACAATCCAGGTCTTGAATCCTTCGCATTTCAAGATTTGCACGGTATGTGTTTTCTCTTGGCAATTTTATGGTCTTTACATTGCTAAATTTTAAACTATATTTTCAATCTACTTAAGGTGGAGAATAGTCCCACAGCCGGTATGAAAAAATATTAGTAGTTACCTTTAGTCAATATCTTAAATGTTTTGGTACATCAGGCTCAATTTATGCTAAAAAAAAAGCTCATCGCCCTTTAAGAATTTGCAGAGTTGTTCCTTTAGTGTCTCCAATACTTGATGCAAATGGCCTGTATGATCTTCCATAGATTATGAAAATACCAAAATATAATTTACAAATACCATCTATTGTGAAGCTAAAACATAGAGGGGTGGTGGAAGGAGAAGATGAACTCACAAATTCACCAATATAAGAGAAAGATACAGATCAAGAGAGATTTCTTGGCTTGCCCAACCAAATACTCCATTGATCAAAGATCTTCAAACTCATACAAACTCTCGCTTGCATAGAGTCGTAGGACACACTAATTAAGGCAAAATTATCCCTTGCATAGAGTCTTAGGACACACTAATTAAGGCAAGACTCTTCGCTTGTATACAAAACTTTTGCTTGTAACAAATACTCTGCTGGCATTTTCATCACAAAAATGGAACAAAAGCGCTTAAAAAAACTGGGCATTGATCTCCTGGCAACCACGGAACTAATAGACCCTTGATCCCTCCTTCCGTCTACCTCTCGATCTCAAGCGGCAAGTCCGCCTCCAGTGCAACATGGCGGTCTCAAGAGGCAAGTCCGCCTCCAGTGCAACATGTCTGTGACACACTAGGGCATGACAAAGGAGCAACTTCACATGCAGGTAGTGACTTTGTTGGTTGCATGCAGAGCAATTGTGTACTTTTGCGCAGGAGCTGGAGCTGCAGTAGGCAGCATCGGTGAGCAGAGCTTCCACGGGCCATAGTAGTGCAATTGAGCAGCGACAGAGCGGCGGAGCAGCCGTAGGTGTGCAAGTGCAAGTGGCTGTAATTGACAGATGCAAAAAGAGGCTAGCGGTCTCGCAAAATGAACATGGGTAGCTAACGGTGTGCAAAAATAACTGAAAAATAGAGAACCGGATTGAATTCAAACCAAATCAAGCCGAGCAATTCAGGTTGATCCTAACTATTCTTGGTTCGGGTCCAAAATTTTTTAGAACTGGTTATATAGAACCAACTTATTATAACAACAACACTCAAGCTTTTATCCCATTATAGTGGGGTCGGCTATATGGATCCTTTTTTGCCATTGTGCCCTATATATTGTCATAATCTCACTAATTCCTAAGTAGATCATGTCCAAGTACATCATTATAGAACCAACTTATTATAATTAACAAATTTTGTGTGTTCTAAGTGTCAGCACACATCCATGCTTCCAAGGTCCATTCAGCATCCTGTCCCTCCAGGCCTGAGTATTTCCCTCTTGTCAAAGTTATATTTTGTCATAACTTTATCAAATTTCTCATATTATATATTTATGCATACATTTTATATAGCATATTTGCATTCTTATACTTGTTAGGTAATAAATTATGACTTATGATACATATGATATTATTTTGTTGTAGCTTAAAATTAATATAATGTGTCCATGTGAAAACTTTTATGAGATTCGGGTCGAACCGAAAACCGAACCAAACAAAGATTTTCGGTTCAGACATGATTCTAGACAATGAGCACATTGATTGGTTCCGGCTCCAAAAAATTGATTTTAAGAGGCACCAATTCAAACCGAGCCAAGTTGCACCTCTAGGTCTGCCGTCAGTTGTATTGAGAGAGCAGTGCTTAGGCGTAGGTTGAAGCAATCATGAGCACGATTGAGGGCCAGAGGTGCTGCGGGCGCTGATAAGCACACATCAAGACGATATTGCATATGCCGATAAGGTTCTAGACTGCAGTTATTGTCTGCGGGGGCAGCAAGGTGACAGTGGTCGCAAGACGTAATTTAGTGCAGTACTCTGTGGGGGGAGTAACCACCGGCTTTGGCTGGAGGGAGCAGCATGTCACATCTACAACTAACGCATGTTCAACACAGCAAGAGACATATTCTCCCTAGTTTGAGGAGGGTACGGGACATCTTCTCGCCTCGGGCAAAAGTGACATCGAAATTTTTTATTCCTTGATCTTTTGCTGATATCCCGACCTTAGATCAATTTTTTAGAATAGTGAGGATCATCACAACTGATCAATGATCATGTCATCTAATTTCACTTGTGGATACTCTTCACAATTAATTTATTCTACCCTTCATAATCCTTACCCATCCACATACTTCCATCCTTTCATTTGATTTACAAATAAGAAAAGTTCACACCTCACAAGTGTTTCATGTATTGATCCAACTAGTCTTTTACTAGTAGCATGGTTTGTTATTATCTATTTACATGGTTTGTTCAGCCAATGAAGGTCTCATCGTTTGAGGACAAGAAGCAGCTTGCGTGGCACTGGAAGAAGGCGGTTGAAGGCCTTGTAAGCCATTGAATTCCCTTCTTGGCCTCTTCTCTGTAGGGCACTCGAAGGGGCAATGTATTCCTTCTTGACCTTCTAAGGCACTTTAAGGCCATCAATTCATTTTCATAAGAGCGATTATGACGTGTAGCGCACACAAAAAAACTAAGTTCCTGTGTGTGTGTGGCTTCCCTTCTTCTTTACCTGCTCCATGCTATCAAGTCTGCCATATAGACTGCACTGGATTTTTAAAGGTTATCCTAGCTAAATGGTATGTGGGCTTAGTTCTGTGGTAGATTCAGGTATAGTTTTCTAGCATTTGTTTGTTTGTGTACAGCAGCTGCACTGTATTAGATTAATGTGAATGTAATCATAATGGTGATTTTATTTATGAAATTTTGTATGTTTGTTTTGAATTATATTGATGAATATTATTTATTCTATAAATTATATGAAGCATGAGCTATGCTATGGGTATTCAGGTGGCTCACAATATTTCTCAATTTGCCCTCTTCAATTCCCAATTTTTTACTTTGAAAATTTGCCTTTTAGTTTTCCTCCCTCTTTGCCCAGCCCTTCATCACCGCCCCCGATGCCCTCGGCTCTGTTTGGGGGAACTTTTTTTCATAGGTCAAGCGGTTACGATCACATGAATTAAGGTCCGGTTCATGCGGTCGTAACCGCTTGACCGGTGAAAATAAGTCCCCCCAAATAGAGCACTCGTCTCCTCCATTCTTCTGTTCTACCGACTGTTCCTAGGTTATTTTTAAATTGAATTTCTGCATCCGAATCAGCATTTATATGCCCTGCAAGTGAAATGGCAGCGGCGGCTGGTAGTTGGTGAGGCTAGGTTTAGGGTTTGAAGGGATTCCAGGGAAGAAAATAAAAAGTAGTGCTAATGCTAATCAAACTGATTATGGAATTAGATGATAATTTATTTTGCAGATTTGTGTTAAGTTCTTCCAGCTGATGAGGGAATTGTAAATGAAAACACCAATTTCCTATCAATTACATTTGAATAAAACACCAATTTTCCTGTCAATTTTCGTTGTTAACACCACTATTTTTGATGTAATTCATGTTTCGGTCGTCTATTACTTATTTTTTTTTAATGAAATGATACAACAGTGAATTGGTATGCTTGATTTTGATAATGATTTGTTGTTAAAAATATATGCGGTGCACCTAACAGTTTTGTGTGCCCTTAGTGTGATGCGTTGCTTCTAACAAAAAAGTGCACATAACTAGAAATGAAGTGCACGTAACAATTCCCTTTCGATACGTGCATTAAAATATATTATATACATATATATATATATATACATATATATATATATATATACATATATATATATACATATATATATACATATATATATATATATTAAGGCTCCGTTTGGGAGGACTTATTTTCACCGGTCAAGTGGTTACGACCGCATGAATCGGACCTTAATTATGACCCGATTCATGCGGTCGTAACCGCTTGACCGGTGAAAATAAGTCCTCCCAAACATAGCCTAAGTTAACTACCGAGATTTCTCATACAATTGCATCTTAACATCATCAGAAATCCCCCTCTTCATTTTTTTCTTTATTTAATAAATTTGCCTCCCAATTTTCTGAACGTGTAACTTGAGATCAGTTATTAACCGAGACTTTTTACAGAATATAAGAGCATGCACATAAAATTCATGTAGTATAATTGTTTACCCACAGTATTATACATATCTTTGTATGAGCAGGGGCAGATTTAGAGGGGAACCGAAGGGATACTGACACCTTTTCTTTTGTGTATTTTATTATAAATAGATCAAAATTTGACTATTCGCTAACCAAAGTTGGTTATTCATATATCAACTTTAACTTTTCGTAGATGAAGCCCAGCTAACTCCGCCCCAAATTTTATTTCGAACTTGTGACCCGTGACCTGCCTAGTCACCCCCGTTCAGTTGCGAAATAGATCACAGATTTAGGAATTAGGGTAGAGCCTTCGATTCGCGAAATAGCAAGTAATGAAATATTGCACCCTCATATGTAAATTCTTGGATCAGTCACTGAGTATGAGTGATAGCACATTGGTTGTATAGCCGTGACAGTACCCCGGTTGCGGCAATGCCACGACACGACAACACTCTTGTGACTCGCAACCTCAATCACATGTGACGCTCCCCTCTCTCCTCTCTTTTCTCATTCCTCCTTTCAAAGTCACACTTATGTATTTGATTTGATAGTCAGGAATAGATAGTATAATAATTACGACTACTTAACCATTTGATTTTGACAACTTGTTAACAATTTGATTTTGACAACTTAGCCAATTTTTCGTTCCAGAGGAAGCTGTAGCGGAACACTTCATTCGTAAGAGCATCGTGGACTTAGATTATTTTCCTGCTCTTCCTATACTTAAAAGTTGTAATAGAGATGTGACATGTCACCCTATTTCCAGTGTTTGTAACCTTAAAATATAAAGTGGATTTTGGCCTGTCACAGATCCTGTCACATCATTTTTCACTATTTCTGGGTTTTTCACGATAAAAAAAGCCTCCGGTCATTGTTGTTGTTTTTCATATAATGTTTGCACGTCCGGTCCAATTCCAAATTAAGACGGTGCGAAACTTTGAACCAGGTAAAACCGGGTGACCAGCAATAAATGTAATACATGAATTTATTAATATAAGGCAGGAGCAATGCCTATAACATTTTATATTATCATGACAAAGACATATATATTAGCAAAATAACAAGCAACAACTTATTTCAAGCTCTAACAATTCGTAGAAGCTGGCAAACATTTCGAGGCCCGTTTTTACTCATAGGATTTCTTTATGCGGTGGAATGCGCGTCAGGGACACTTGGGCTTTCGTCCATGAGTGCGGAGGCCCGCATAACATGGGCAAGCGTTCTTGTTGCCGTAGGTGCCAGGTGGAACACAGTGGCACCTGAAGCAGCACGTGCCGCACGCACGCGTGCACACATTCTTCCTCGACGCCTTCCTGCACCTCATGGCGCACGCGTAGTTGCAATCTGGTATTCATGGATTACATAATTAGAAAATTAGCACATTAAGGCTCCGTTTGAGGGACTTATTTTCACCTGTCAAGCGGTTACAACCGAATGAATCAGACCTTAGTTAGGGTCTGATTCATGCGGTCGTAACCGGTTGACCTGTGAAAATAACCCCAAACGGAGCCTGGCACGGTGGTGGCGGTGATGAACATGAGGGTTAAATTGTCATTTGTTAATGCCCATCTAAGAAACTTTGTCCGCTTTTATGTTCAAATGAATGATGTTTGTTGAGTGATCCTTAATGAATGACAGTTTAGCCCACACGTTTACGACCGTCACCACCGTGCCAAACCGAGCCACCGTCCTTCAAATGATTTGAAAAATCATAGAACTTGCAACTAGGGATGTTCACAAATAGAACCAAATAGAATTGAGTTACTTTTCATTTGAATCAAAATTTGTCATAGAATGAAGATATTCGTATTCGTAATTCGTACCAATATTTGAATTTGAATTTGAATTCGCTCCAAAATCATGCATTCAGATTTGGATTTGAATTCGTATTCGGGCGATTCGAATTCAAAAATTTTTAAGATGGACCAAATAAGATTGATCGAACTGGTATGATCGTCTTCATATTTAATATAGATCGATATTACTATTTTTCGTGAATCTTGGCAATATAAACAATATTATTTGGATTCAGATTTAAATGTCGTTAGAATTCAAATTCGAAAAATATAAATCTTAATCGAATATTTATGAATCCATTTTTGAATTATTGACAAAATATTTAGTTTTTGAATTATAAAAAATCTGATCAAATAATTCTATCCGAAGAAAACAATTTCATTATAGAAATACACGTTAAGAAAAGTATAATGTGTTGTTATTTAATAAGATTACAATTTTCCATTATAATTGGCATGAATTAAGTAATATTAATTTATGGTGTTTTAATTTTTAAATATATATTTGATTTTACTAAAAATATTTATTTTGTTCACACAACTAAATAAAATCTTAATTTTAAGATTCAAAAATAAATTCCCTCCATGCAATAAAACAATATGTATAAAAAAAAATATATGCACGAATTCAAAATACATACTAATTTTGGGGATCGGCCTCCCATGGGTTGCTTTGTAAAGAGAAGATGCATTTCCTGCTATCTGAAAACAAACGTGCAAATGAAACCTGCATTTATTTGGTACGCCCAAAAAATTATCACAGAAATAATATTTATATATAGATATGAAAAAAAGACCCCACTTTATTTGGCAAAAAAAAATTGTAGTAAATTATCGTGCATTAAGCGCTATCAGATTGTCGATTCCAGCAAAAATCATGATTGATCGAAATGCGATTGTATATCATTAAATATCATTGTATTTCAAAAGGGCATTATTTTCGTCAAAAATGCTTTGTCGTAGGATCACAGATCGGACGGTTGTACGAGTAACGCACCATATTTAAGGTGCAAATATGTACCTAAATATTTCTCCTTTATTTGGGATCTCAAATGGAGGTCTACTTTGCGATAAGTATTGATTCTCACTTTATTTAAATGTGCATAGTTTTTTTTTATTAAAGTAAAAATAGAAAAAGATGAGATTAATGAACTCCTAAATTGATTAGCCACAAATTAATCAACTATCTTTTTGAACTCGAATGGAAACCAACTTCATACCGGTTCGGAGGAGTGGTTTCAATATGGTGGTGGTTGAAACTTGGGAGCATGATTATGAAACATTGCCACTTTTCATAAAAGATGTGTTATATCAAAACGTTCGTTTTTGGTACGTATACGCATCTATGGGAGGCGCGGGAGCAGATTCGGCCGAAGGATCTTAATTTCAATGACCGGATTTCGGTCGTATCTGCAGGATATACAGCCGGATGTACCGGCAAACCAGATACAACCATTCTCAGCCGTTGAAATCCAATTAAAAAGCATATCCAACGACCGAATCTATGTGTATCGAACCTATTAATAAATGTGAACACGCACACAAAAAAGTTATATCAAAACACGGCATCATACTCATGCAAGTGTATTGAAGTTTTAGCGGTCATAAATGACTAAGAACAATGAAGTGAACTTATGAAGAATAAAGTGAACTTATCGTGGACAGTACCCGCCTCTATTGGCTCGCGCGACAGTATCCGACCGATGACGGCGGGCTTTGCCCGCTCCCGGCGGGCTCCGCCCGCTCCCGGCGGGCTCCGCCCGCTTCCGGCGGGCTCCGTCCGACCCGCAACATATACATATGAGTACTCAAAATGACCGTAAAAAAATATAAATCAAGAATACAATTTTTATTTTGTAAAACAAATTATATTTTAACGTTAAAACATTAATTTTTCACTTGTCATTCCTAACTATAGACAATAGGTTTAGGGTATCTAGTGTTTTTATTTTTTGTATTTTAATATTGTAAAGTTGTGTAATTACCTAAAAGGATATTGTCTTTATAATATACTAATATAAAGTTTGGTATAATTGTGTAATTATGAATACAATTATAAGGACAATATAGAAACATCACACAATGTTTCACCAAAAAATAATTTTCGTATATTCGTAGAGATAAAGCAAATATGAGATTTCTATAGTGCATGAGAAGTAAAGTTTAGAAGTATAATATAAGCAAAAAAACAAATGTTTTTTAGTGTTGAGAGTGATTTGCCAGCAGGACACGTGTGTGTGGGACCGATCCCGTGGCTTTCCCCATTGCGTTCCTGGTCCGGGTGTTGAACCCGGTGGGCCCCCCCTGTGGCGGAATATCCCCGCGGTCCTGTGGTTGGGATTAGTCCCACATCGCTCGCAGCGCTCGCTCCTCCGTGTTTATGTACCCCGCCACCCTTCATCTCAATACCTGGGTTTTGAGATGAACTGTTGGGTTGGCGGGTTCTCACATGGTATCAGAGGTTGTACGGTTGTCCTGCTGCGGGGGTGTGTTGAGAGTGATTTGCCAGCAGGACACG
Source organism: Platanthera zijinensis (assembly GCA_039513925.1). NCBI lineage: Eukaryota > Viridiplantae > Streptophyta > Magnoliopsida > Asparagales > Orchidaceae > Platanthera > Platanthera zijinensis. The sequence continues at coordinate 34,485,974 of CM077080.1, read as the reverse complement.
TGTGTGTGGGACCGACCCCGTGGCTTTCCCCATCGCGTTCCTGGTCCGGGTGTTGACCCCGGTGGGCCCCCCTGTGGCGGAATATCCCCGCGGTCCTGTGGTTGGGATTAGTCCCACATCGCTCGCAGCGCTCGCTCCTCCGTGTTTATGTACCCCGCCACCCTTCATCTCAATACCTGGGTTTTGAGATGAACTGTTGGGTTGGCGGGTTCTCACATTTAGTAAAACATTTATATAAGTTTATATAAAAAATGTTTTTAATAAAATATATATATGGACCAGTATTATATAAGGGATTGTTAACCGCAACTCATTATTTGCTAGTCGCACCTCAAAATCTGTTAATTTTTCACGTCTTTTCGAAATACGCCTTGTACATGCAATTTCAAGAAAAGTGTTGAGATCTACAACTTTCGTGTTTAACACTTTTCCTGAAATTGCATGTACAAGACGTATTTCTGAAAGACGCAAAACCTGAGCATATTTCCAAAATATGTCTTGTACATGCATTTTTAGGAAAAGTGCTCAACACAAAAGTTGTAGATCTCGACGAGATCTAAAACTTTCGTGTTGAGCACTTTTTCTAAGATTGCATGTACAAAACGTATTTCGAAAAGACGCGAAAAGTTATGAGATTTTGAGGGACGACTAGCCAATAACGGGTTGCGGTTAACAATCGCCTTATATAAGGGTATAAATACGTTAGAGCGCTCTGGCCACATGTCGGCCGCAATATGACCATCCAACAGGCTCTCTCAGAGTGAACTGTGAACCTGTATTAGATATCAGATTAAACCACCACACTCATTTTTCATTTCAAAACCCTGGCCTAAAATAGGAGAGGCGGGGCCTATTATAAGCACCAGTGGACCGTCTGGACATGCGGTGTGAGACCATCCAACAAACACTCCCACCACTCGCCGCCCCCAAGTGCATGACTGTCCTTAAGAGACTGCATGCAGCCCGTCACGCGAAAGCACTGTTACTGCCGTATATGGGGCTGTGCACTGCCTTTTCCTAATACGAATATGTGCCTTGAGAATTGTTTGCGTGCACGCGTGTGTTTATATATATAAACAATAAAATTTAAAAAAAAAGTAAAGAAATTCTCACATTCATGTCATCTGCATCATCTTCCAGATTTGCTTCTGCAATCGCCTGAGGAGGTGCCAAAAGCATTTTTTTATATCAAAATTTTTAAATAAATAAATTACTCATAAGAATACTTTGCAGTTTAATTATTGCAATATTACAAAAGAAAAAAAACAAATCACAATAAATTCAAGGGTCAGGATTATACTTGGAGAAATAATAAGATTATAATTATAATAAAATACAAGAGCAGGCCCTTCTTCCCTCCAGCCATAGAAATCAAAAGCTTGCTAACAGGCCTCGAGCTGTGGGGAAATGAGGCAATGCAGCAGAACGCCCTCTTATAGCTCTTGAATTATAACTGTTTTAATTCATTAATTATTTTTAATATTATTTTAAAAATATTTATTTTATTCAGAAAAAGTAAGATACTTATTTGCCCTTTGAAGGATCGAATCGAGAAACCTGTGATCTTTGTTAATGCATCTCCCTCCCATACCTGCCCGCCTTTAGTTTTTCAGCTTTTTGGATCTTTTTGTAATTTCTCTCCAATATTTTATTTCAATATAAATTTTTGAAAAGCAAATTATTTTTTTTCACGAAAAAAAATATTACATAAAAATATAGATATATTCATTTATAGACGTTTTCATCATGGAGTCCAGGGGTGCACATAAAGCCCGGCGGGCCCGGGCTTGGCCCGGGCCTGCAGGGCCCGGGCTTTTCCGAACCGGGCCCGGGCCGGGCCTAAGAAGTAACCGGGCCGGGTCGGGCCGGGCAATGCCCCTGGGGGGGCCTGGTAAGGCCCCCCAGGCTGGCCCGGTTATTATTTTAATTTTTTTAAAAAAATTGTATATAATAATTAATTTTACATAAAAATTTAAAAAGAAATTATACAATTACAAATTACCATAAAAAAAATAAAAAACACAACAACTGAACAACCTAATATTGGAAAAAAAATTTATTAATAATTAATGTAATGAAATTATACAAATTTAGGAATGTGTAAAATTTACACTGTAAATATACAAAAATTAGGAAATTCTAAATTTTTAAAAATTACAAATGTCAAATGACAAATATTCTAAATTATTAAAAATTAGAAAATTACAAATAAAAAAAAAACAAAAAGTTGCCTAGTGGCCGTAGTTTAAATTAATCGCGTCCATCTCGTCTTCCATGTCCGACGAGCTATCCTCGATCACTGAAATATGCTGCTTTCTCTTCATCGCATCCAGGTGGTCCTTGTAGCATATGCAGATCTCGAGCGATTCTTCGCTTAGCCGACTTCTCCGTTTGTTTAAAACCCTGCCACTAAGAGAAAAAGCAGACTCCGAAGCTACCGTGCTAGTTTGAATCGTTAGTAAATCTCGGGTCATATAAGTCATAATAAGATAGGTATTTACTTTACCTTTCCACCATTTTAAAATATCGAAAATTTCTAATTCGTCCGTGGACATAAAATCGCGAAATTGTGTTTTTGTGTACAACACTAATTCATTTAAACTACTAGATGTTGTGCGTGCTTTTTTCCTAAAGGCTAACTCTAACATTTTATTTTTAAAACTACTAGATGTTTAGGATTGCGACACATCTTCTCGGGGCCGTGACCCATATAAATTATCGTAATAATTATAACATTGAGTAAAAATATTGTTAAAATTTAAAAGACTCAGATTATCTAAATCTGAATCATTTAGATCTACGTCTATATTATTATTTATTTCTTCAATAAAATTTTCTACGCCGTCTACGCCGAAAAGAGGATTCAAAGCGGCGGCGCATGAAAACATAACTGGGATTTCTCTATAATATTTTAAAAAATTTATTTCCATTATTTTTATTAATTCGATCCATCCGGCGTGTTGTTTAAAATAATTTAATTTTTGTGAAATATTAACAATATTTTCAATAACTAGCGGACTAGTATGATAATATACGTCCGATAAACTATTTGTCGCAGTATAAAAAACTTCTAACAAATTCAAGTAATTTTCTAAAATTGCCCAATCGGACTCGGTTAATTCATGTTGACCTAACAAAATATAAAATTCCATTAATAGTGTTTTTTGGCGAATCGCTCGTTTTAACATTATATATGTAGAGTTCCATCTAATTGACATGTCAAATAGAGGTTTCAAAAATTTGTGACCTTGACCGGTTATGAATTTTTTAAAATCTTGACGTCGTTGTTTAGAACTATAAATAAATTGTAACATTAAACGTATTTTATTAATGTATGGTTCCATATAGGACAAACTATCTTGTACTACTAAATTTAAAACGTGACACGCGCAATGAGTATGAAAAAAGCGCCGTTTAACATAGGTTTCAAATCACGTTTTAACCACTCAATTGAGGTGGTATTATTTGTGGTGTTATCGAAAGAAATACTCATAATTTTATCTTTTATTTTAAATTCGCGCACACATTTTGAAATTATTTGATAAATCGCCTCACCGGTGTGCGGGACTTCGAAACTTTCAAAACAAATTATTCGTTTATTTAGATCCCAGAAACGGGATCGGCCCAGTGACACGTTATAGACATATATGATAATCCTAATTTTATACTACTTGTCCAAACGTCGCTCGTTAAACTCACTCGACCCTCAAATTTTTCAAAAAAATTTATTAAAGTTTGTTTTGCCTCTAAGTAAAATTTAAGCGCGTCGCGTCTAATAGAAGATCGACTTACTTGGTGATATTTGGGTTGTAGTCTTTGGTGAATGTACTCGGTCTCTTCTTCGTTGTCGTAGTGGCTGAACGGCAACCCGCGTCTGATGATGTTCTTCACCTGCAGCTCTCGCTGTCGTCCTTGATCGTACATCCAGATTTGTCCGGATGTCGATAATTGCGTCTGGGTCGACTCGGGAGGAGCTTGTTTGGCTGCGCAAGACTTAACGTGTCTTGCGAGTGTCGAGTTGTCAGCGGTCGAAAGTAATTTCGAGCACTGTTTGCACCTCGCCTTTTGCTCCGCGCCGACTTGTACTAAGTCGAAATATTCTCAAACTGCCACCGTACGCTTGTGCTCCACCACTTCGTGAGCGACAGATGAGAAAGACGACGCCTGCGTTGACGACATGTTCGCGAGAAAATAGAAATAGAGATGAGAGAGAGAGAGAGAGGGTGGGAGGGTGAAAGGAAGAAAGGAGGGGGGAGGGGGGGTTTATAGTTTAAAAAAAAAAAAAAAATTTAAAAATTATTAAAAAAAAAATAACAGCCACTTGGGCTGCAAATAGCAGCCCAAGTGGCTGCTGCCAACTAGCAGCCAACGTGTAACGACCCCATCCGTTAAATGACGTATAGTAGAAGGTCCGGCCGGGGCCCCACACTATATGCCACAAACAGACGGTGAGGTCACAGGATAATACCAAACCAATTACGAATCCTAACTCAGAGCATTCTAGCGGAAGCTTTAAGTTACAACTTTGAACTCTTAACCGGAATGTCCAATATATATAAAACCACATTTATATATAAATACCACGGAATGTACACAACCACAAGAGTTTGGCCTTAAGGCCTTACAGTTCCTCTGAACATACATCATGTTTTACCAACCTCGGCGCGCAGGCCGGCCATACATGAGTAAAAAGAGAAAACAAAACAAAGCCATTCGCTTAGCCTTCCAGGCTAGCCGCAGCAGCAGCAGCAACAGCAGTAGGGCTTCAGCCCATCATTTACCACTTGGCTCTCCAGCACCTGCACGGGAACAATCCACCCAACCGGTGGCAAACAATGCAACGGTCAGCATTCAGCTGACCCAATTATAACAATCCTACCCCTTTCTCGGGGCATGAGCATTCTTTCCCTGCAAGCATGGCATCATCAATAGCAACTATGTGCGCGCAGGCACATTCAAGCCATCACAACCATCGGCCACCCGGCCCGACAGTCCGTGCACTCAGGGCACATTTTCGGTGTACCGGAATACCAGGGTCAACACCACCGTCTACACGGTATTTGAGCATTTCTAGTCTTTCCGGCGCGCGAGCCTAAGACTCTCATTAGGCGCTCCAACAAAACCTATACCAGGCTTCCAAGTCGGACGGACCTAACGCAGGTACGGATCAGCCACCCCCGTTGCTCAAGTCGCCGAGCCACCTCGAATACGGAAGTATCCATGGCATTTTATAGGCGCGGGTCGGTTTCACCTTTCCTGTTCGGCAATCTGCCTTTTCATCGAGTTGCAGCCCAACGGCTCAACTACTCACAAAGTGGCAACGCACGGCCACAAGAGTTGCCGCCAACCCTCTTCATTTCCTGGACATCGTCCAGTACTTCCTGCCGCACCAAGCAACAGGTAGGAACAAGGCATCACAAGCCATAGACATCACAAGCCATTATCACGGAGCCTTCTCCGATATGCAAACAAGCATCACCAATCCAGATTACATCCAGATGGGCTTCACACAGCATGTCTAGAGCCGTACTCCAATTCCAGCCTCTAACAAGGGGGACTTCACATATCTACCCCAAGGGACACCACAACCCACCGCACACTCGCGGGGAAGGGTTTTCCCTATGCAATGCAGAAAAGAAGGACTTCACATGTCCAAGGAGGGAGATCGTTACCCTTGTCGATCTCTTCGGTGCCATCGAAAACTAGCCGGTGAGAAAGAACCGCAGCAGCCTTGCCTTCACAACGCCGGCTTCGGATCACGAATCGGACCACGGGAGCTCCGCCGGTGGCTTGGTCTCCTCCTCCTTCTTCCTCTCTTCCTCTCTCTTTCTCTCTTCCTTAAGGGCAAATGAAGAATGAACCTTCATCCTTCCTTCACGACTTAATCCAGCCCAAGAAACCACCTGAGCCTTTGGATCAAAAGAGAGGAAACTGAACGGCCAAGATTTTCCCAAAACTTCATTTTTTTGGCCGACACGGCCTGTGACACGCCCGTGTCACAGGCCGTGTACCCCTTAAGCGGCACACACAGCTTGAACCGACTGAACAACACGGGTCATCGACACGCCCGTGTCGGACCTGACACGCCCGTGTCAAACCTGAGACACGCCCGTGTCTCCTGCTCCATCGAGCTGCAACCAGTACACGGGTCGGAACATGGCAGCTGACACGCCCGTGTCCAGCCTGACACGCCCGTGTTCCCGGCCGTGTTCAAGGCCGTGTCCGGCTCTGCCTTGAATAGGCCAAATCCGCAAAATAAATCGAACACGCCCTGGGACACGCCCGTGTCCCAGGCCGTGTACACCCGACACGCCCTGGGACACGCCCGTGTCCCAGGCCGTGTAACCTGACCTGCTACTCAAACTTCAAGTTGAGTCTTTTGGGCCTTTTTGGGGTGTTACAACCCTCTCCCCCTTAACAAAATTTCGTCCCGAAATTTGCACGGTAAGGAAACAAAACCAGCAATGCGATAACTCTGTTATAACAAAAAGTACACGGTCTACAGTTTATACAAATAACTCGGGAAATTCAGCTCGCATGGTCTGCTCTCGCTCCCATGTTAGCTCTTCACGGCCACAATTGTCCCATCGGACCTTGACCATCCCGATCACTTTGTTCCACAACTGTTTCTCGGCTCGATCCTCGATCCGAATGGGTCTAACCCTCGTCGTTAGCCCATACTCGACCGGTACCCGATCAGCTTCCACGACTTGAGCTGGATCCTTTACCGCCTAACGAAGGACTGAGATGTGAAACACATCATGTAATCCACCCAAGTCCGCTGAAAGTGCTAGTCGATAAGCAGCCTCCCCAACTCGCTCCACCACCTCAAACGGACCAAGATACCTCGGACTTAGCTTTTTCAAACGCCGAATCCTGGACACACATTTGAAGGGTTTGATCTTCAAATATACCCAATCACCCACCGCGAACTCCACGTTCCGGTGCTTGGCATTGTAGTACTTTGCTTGACGATCTTGGGCTATCAATAGCCTCTCCCGAATAGAGCGTATGAGCGAAGTAGCTTCTTCGACTTCCTTTTTCCCACTCTGCTTCGATTCGCCTGCTTCTGCCCAAGCTAAGGGTGTATGGCATTTCCGACCATACAACGCTTCGAATGGTGTCATACCAATACTCGCTTGGTAGCTATTATTATAGGCAAATTCGACGAGAAATATATACTCTTCCCATCGTTTACCAAAGTCTAGGGCGCACATGCGGAGCATGTCCTCCATCGTCCTGTTGGTTCGTTCAGTCTAGCCATCCGTTTGGGGATGAAAGGCCGTACTAAACGCTAACTTTGTACCCAACATTTGATGAACGAGCCGCCAATCATTCGATGTGAACCGCCCATCACGGTCACTAACGATGCTCCGAGGAACACCGTGCAGTCGAACAACTTGCTCCACATACAGCTTGGCCAAGGTTTCCACTGAATCGTCTCTTCTATTTGGAAGGAAGTGCGCCACTTTCGTCAACCGGTCCACAATCACCCAGATTGAATCATGACCGCGTTGAGATCTCGGCAACCCGTGCACGAAATCCATCGAAATATCATCGAACTTCCACTCCGGAATAGGTAACGACTTCAGAAAACCGCCAGGCTTCTGGCATTCTGCTTTCACCAACGCACAGGTAGTGCATTCAGCCACATAACGAGCCACATCTTTCTTTAGTCCGGGCCACCAGAATAGCTTTTTCATATCCCTGTACATCTTTGTGCTCCCTGGGTGAACTGAGTACTTTGCAAAGTGAGCTTCGTACATCAACTCTTCCCTCAGTTTACCCACACTTGGGACGCACACTCGACCATTTCTCCGTAACAACCCGTTATCCCAAGAGAATTGATCATCCGGCCCATCTTTAGCATAGCGCTGGAGACTTTCATCAAGCTCCGTTGCTCGCCGAACTCTGTCCGTAAGGTCATACTGCACCTCCGTCCAGTTCAAGCACGCATCGGTTGACGCACCCTTGTCAACACACGATATCTCCATTGCTTCCAGTTCCTGGATCAAACGCTGATCATGCCTCTGCAACCAGCTTGCCCGTACCGGAGTCTTCCGACTCAAAGCATCAGCGACCACATTTCCCTTCCCGGGAGTATAGTGAATCTCGAAGGTGTAGTCCCCGAGGAACTCCATCCATCTTCGTTGTCGCATATTCAGATCCTTCTGATCCAACAAATACTTTAGGCTCTTGTGATCCTTATAGATATCCACTTTGACGCCATATAGATAGTGCCGCCACAACTTGAGCGCAAAGATTACCGCCGCCAACTCCAAATCATGGACGGGGTAATTCCGCTCATGCACTTTCAACTGACGCGAGCCATAAGCAATCACTTTCCCAAACTGCAGAAGAACGCAGCCTAAGCCGCTCCCTGATGCATCACTATAGATCTCATACCCATCGGTACCACATGGCGATGTCAACACAGGCGCCGTGGTCAAACGACTCTTCAAGTCTTCAAAAGCTCGCCCGCACTCCGGCGTCCAAATGAACTTTTGATCTTTTCTCGTCAGCGTGGTGAGAGGTAAAGCAATCCGTGAGAAGTTTTCCACAAACCGCCTATAGTAGCCCGCAAGTCCAAGGAAGCTCCTGACCTCGGCCACTGAAGACATCACTGGCCAATCTCGGATGGCACTTATCTTCAACGGATCCACCGCGATACCCTCTCCGCTTACCACATGGCCTAAGAAGGCTACTGAAGAGAGCCAGAACTCACACTTTGAGAACTTGGCAAAAAGGTTGTTTCTCCGCAGGGTATGCAAGACCAACCGCAAATGGTTTGCGTGATCCTCTTCCGACTGAGAGTATACCAAGATGTCATCGATAAACACAATAACAAACAAAGCCAAATACTCTCGGAACGTTCGATGCATTAGGTCCATAAATACCGAAGGCGCATTACATAGGCCAAACGGCATCACCGTGAATTCATAATGACCGTAGCGTGTTCCAAACGCCGTCTTGGGAATGTCACCTTCCCGAATCCTTAGCTGATAATATCCCGATTTCAAATCCAACTTGGAATAGACCGTTGATCCCGCCAGCTGATCAAAGAGGTCATCAATCCTCGGAATCGGATACTTGTTTTTCTCCGTCAGCTTATTCAACTCGCGGTAGTCAATACACAACCGTAAGCTACCGTCTTTCTTTTTCACAAAGAGAACAGGCGCGCTCCAAGGTGACATACATGGGCGTATATAACCCTGCTCCAACAACTCTTGCAATTGGACTTTCAACTCAGCCATCTCTTTTGGCGCGACGCGATAGGGAGAGCGGGCCACAGGTTTCGCACCTGGCACCAACTCAATAGAGAAGTCAATCTCCCGCTGGGGTGGTAACCCAGGAAGATCTTTAGGAAACACATCGGCAAACTCTGACACAACTGGCACTTCACCGACACTGGCCTTTGGCTCAACAGCCTGAATTAGCGTGAAGAATAACTCCGCGCCCTTCCGAACAGCATTGACGACTTGGAGTGCAGACAACAACGTTCCGCCAACTCCTCGCATACCAGCGAACTTCGTCACAAGCCCGGTATTCTGGCCCAGTGTAATCTCTTTGGAGTTGCAATCAATAAAGGCACGCTGCTCCGAGAGCCAGTCCATACCAAAGATCACATCAAACTCCGATAACGGTAGCACAGCTGCACTCAAACCGAAATCCCGACTTCCTATTTGCACATCCACATCGCAAGCCCTATCCGCAAGCATCATACAGCCATTCGGCAATAGCACCCTTGTACTATCCACCGTCACATGACTTGGTACCCCAATGCGAGATACGAAATCCTCAGACAGAAAAGAATGCGAAGCACCCGTATCAAACAGGGCTCTCGCTAAATGATTCCGAATCAGGACAAAGTCTGCAGCACACACACATCATGCACAAGCTAAACATAACCAAAACCAAAAGCACAGCAAGTAAACTAACTCAACTCGTACCTGTGACGACGTCACTTTGCTTAATCGCTTCCTGTTGGCCAAGTTGATAGATTCGGGGCTGCGCCTGGGAAGCAGAGGAATCCACCACCGCTTTGCCCTTCTCAGCATACGACGCACCCGTCTTCTTTTCCCCTTTGGGCTGCACAACCCGACAGTCACGAGCTATATGCCCCACCCGGCCACAGTTATAGCATGTACGAGCATCCGGCCTTGATGTCGCTCCCGACACAACGGTCGTAGTCACTTGCCCAGATGGCTTGGACCTCTTGCCCCCTTTCTTCTGGTAAAACGACTTGCCTGGGCGAGGTGCTTGAAACTCTGGCTTAGACACCACCAAGCCCTTATTCCCTTGCACTCGCCTCATGTCCTTCTCCAACGCGCATGCAGTATCAACCAACGTCTGAAACCCTTGGCTCACAGAACTCGAAAGCAGGAATCGTAACTCATCCCGCAATCCTTCATAGAACCGATTCGTTTTGCTTTGGTCATCCGCGAAGATTGTTCCCGCATATCGTCCCAACCTGGTAAACTCGTGCAAGTAGATATCCACACTATCGTCCCCTTGCTTTAACCGTTGGAACTCATTTTCCATAGCAATACGTTGCGCCGCTGGGACATGTTTCGCCAGAAATAGTCGAGAGAACTCCTCAATCGACACTTGGGTTAATTGCCTGCCCGCCAAATGGTGTAGCTCAACCTCGTCCCACCACAACCGCGCCTCCCCTTCAAGCATGAAGGTGGCTAAGGTGACCTTGAGAGTTTCCTCCGCCCTGATCGCTGTCATTATCCTCTTGACACGCGATAACCAATCTTCCGCCTGCGTTGGGGATCCCATTCCCGCAAACGTAGGAGGACTGAAGCTCATGAATTGCTTCAACTGTCGGTCAGCTGCTCGTGGATCTACAGCCTCAACCGGCTCGGGTCTTACATCAACACGAACTGGCACTACCGCCGGCTGCGCTTGCCCGGTCGGCTGAATCATGGCAAATAGCGCCTCAGCCACTAAGCGAACAGTTTCCGCAGATGGAGGAGGTGTGGGCACCTCAGTTGGTGCCGCACTCTCATCAGAACGCTGGGGCTCAGACTGCCCAGCACCACTACGTGTCACATATAGGTGGACAAGACACACATTAGCGAACGTATGCAAGCAAAACAACACAAAAAGGAACGCGCAGATTCCTCAAACAAGATTTTGTACATTCCTTAATGGACATTCCAGAGTTCATTAGCGTTACAGCAGGTCGCACAAACACGTGCTCGCCACCCCACAAAAGAATTCGACCACGAATTCGAAAGAGGAAGACCGACGAAAAGCTGATACCAAAATGTAACGACCCCATCCGTTAAATGACGTATAGTAGAAGGTCCGGCCGGGGCCTCACACTATATGCCACAAACAGACGGTGAGGTCACAGGATAATACCAAACCAATTACGAATCCTAACTCAGAGCATTCTAGCGGAAGCTTTAAGTTACAACTTTGAACTCTTAACCGGAATGTCCAATATATATAAAACCACCTTTATATATAAATACCACGGAATGTACACAACCACAAGAGTTTGGCCTTAAGGCCTTACAGTTCCTCTGAACATACATCATGTTTTACCAACCTCGGCGCGCAGGCCGGCCATACATGAGTAAAAAGAGAAAACAAAACAAAGCCATTCGCTTAGCCTTCCAGGCTAGCCGCAGCAGCAGCAGCAACAGCAGTAGGGCTTCAGCCCATCATTTACCACTTGGCTCTCCAGCACCTGCACGGGAACAATCCACCCAACCGGTGGCAAACAATGCAACGGTCAGCATTCAGCTGACCCAATTATAACAATCCTACCCCTTTCTCGGGGCATGAGCATTCTTTCCCTGCAAGCATGACATCATCAATAGCAACTATGTGCGCGCAGGCACATTCAAGCCATCACAACCATCGGCCACCCGGCCCGACAGTCCGTGCACTCAGGGCACATTTTCGGTGTACCGGAATACCAGGGTCAACACCACCGTCTACACGGTTGTTGAAGCCGAGAAATTCTCAACCTCAGAAATCGGACTAGGCGACCTGAAGCTACTGGTCGACCGGTCAGGAAGACGATCTCTGGTTAGGAAACAAGGACGAATTGTACGAACAAGACCCCAGGTCGCTGCGGCAGGAAGGTCCCACCACGTACCCAGTTGCTTAGGAGAAGCAACCCCTTCTCAACCAGATTGGCCGAGCTAGGTACGAAGGAGGCGAGCTGAACGATAGCGAGTCAAGGGTAGTTACTGGAACTCGCGAGGGTTCAGGCCGAGAATTGCTTGTCCCCTCCTTCGTACCCCTGGGGTCCTATTTATAGGCAAAATCAAAGAGAGGGGGGGGGGTCTTACTTATACCCCCCCCCCTGGCGAGTTGGCGACCTCCTTAAGGAACTCGCCTGGGAGAGGCGAGCATCTGGCCATAGTCGCCACCTGGCGAGTTGACCTGGGGAGCTCGCCCTACTCGCCCAAACCTTCCGCGGCCCGGGATGCTGGTCTGGATCCCCACCCTGCTTTGTTGACTTTGACCTCTGATGACCTGGCGGTGGTAGGGCCCACCCTCGTCGAATATGGGTTGTACACAATCCCCGCTCTTTTTGGGCGACGTAGGAACCCGGAAAGATTCATCCAACGCTTATTCGGCGAGGACCTCTGCCGAGTATCTGGACCGCTCGCATCATCGCCTGCTGGTTGAGTAGTCTATAAATAGGGGGGGGGGGCTTCGTTTTTTGAGACAATCCCTGGAGCTCGCCGAAGATGTCGGATGCCGAACAGTTTTTGAAGGACAATCTCGCTGCTCTGTCGGGCCTCCTCGGTATAGCTAGGTCGAAAAGACCGCGCGAGGATGATCCCACTGCCTTGCCCCCGTCGAAGAAGAAGAAGAAGAAGACGAAGAAGGACAAGCAGCCCGCCACTACGGTGGTCGGCTCGCCTCCACTGGCGCACCAGGTCGCCGCGGCGACCGACAATCCCGTAGTGTCATCCACCACCCAGAGGGTGTTGAACGACCTAGGGCTTGACGACCTCCCTGAGTCGACCCGGGGCAGCCCGCCGGAGAACGCAGGAGCGACCGAGGAGCCCGCGGTCGTGAAGGAACCTGCGGTGTCCCAGGCCGACGTCGTCACCCTGTCAGGTCGCCACCTCGAACTCTTCTCTGCTGGGTTGTCGCCACCACTTTGCTGACTTCTTTCCTTATGCAGATTCTCCGATTGCCGCGGACGCGGCACTTGATGTCGTCCCTCTCAACTCGGCGCCCCTACTCGCCCTGGCGGCTGACAGGCCGTTCAAGGTCGCCCGCTCGGTCAGGATAGGCCTCAGCTCGGGGAAGGCGTCTGGGGCGGCGTTGGTGAAGGACCCCCTTCCCGCGAGCAAGGATCTGCCGGCGAAGGCCACCCCAGCCGGGTCATCTGGGCTGGTGCGCGAGGTCCCTCCAGCGAGTACGGCGGCTGGTGTTGTCGCGAGCGGCGGGAAAATATCCTCGGTGAGCGCTCCATTGCCGCCGCCGCCGCCGCCGCCCGCGGTCGTCACTACTGGCCAGGCGCCGAGCACCGGCTTGCCCCCTCCGCCGCCTCTGTCCGCCCTGCCGAAGGATCGTCCGCGACCTCCTTCTTCTGCGCCGAGGGCTCCGCACCACTCGACGAGCTCTCCTCAAGCTTCGCCGCCGGTGAAGAAGCCGGTGAGGCCGCGGCCTCCCTACTTTCCTCCGCGGGTTGGAGACCCCGACTACGTCGGCCAAGGGTCTGGAGGGCGCGGGCAGGGCAGGCCTGCCGACCTTCCGAGTAGCTCTTCGGGGAGGCGAGATACCTCCGGGCGACCTTCTTCGCCGCGCCGATCCCGATCTCCTCGCCGTGGTGAGCCTCCTTCCACTGACTACCGCTCTGCTTATTGCTTTTTCACTCCTGACGATCTGTCTTCCTGCCGTGTCAGATCGCCCGGCGACCTCTGGGGCGACTTTCCTCGACGCTATCGGGCTGTCCGGGAGCGAGTATCGCCAGGCCGCCATTCGCGCCCACATGGAGCTGGAGAGCAAGTTTGACCAGCTCGCCATCTGTGATTCTCACCGGCGCATCTCGGCACTGGAGGCGAGGATGGCCAAGGTCGAAGGGCTCCAGTCGACCCTGGAAAGCTATGAAGCTCGCTTTCACGTGGTCAAAGAGAACGACCGCCAGCTGCAACTGAACAACCACCGCCTGCAGCTGGTGCTCGACGAGCTGGCCGGCATCCGGGCGAGCATGGGATCTGCTGGACGCCTGGCGAGGATGGAGGAGCAGCTCAGGCTCGGCGATGACGCGACAGCGCTGGCGACGGAGCATTACCGACGTGCGCGCGAGATCGGCTGGGCTGGGCGGCATCCGCACCCTCCTGAGCGGCCGAGGGCGCCATAATCTTTTTCTTTTTTTGTTTTCGAATGTAATCGCCTGTAATCGCCTCGCGCGACTTTGTAATCCCCGGACATTTATTTTTAATTTGATTAATTCGTGTGCGCGAATATTCCCGCTTCCGTGTGCGCGCTTTCATTCTTTGACGTACCGAGCTTTAGTTCACTTTGATAATGTCGCAGGTTTTTCTTCATCGCGCGAGTTTGTCAGATACTCGCCGGGGTGGCTGACCCCCCCCCCTCCTTGGACTTGTCGTTCCTATAAATAGGGGGGGTAGGTGGGTCATAAAGTGTATTGCTGTAGCGACCTTCTTTCCTCCTGCCGAGTATCTGAACAGTCAACTCGCCGCTCACGCTGCTTTCTGATCTCGCCATCATGGTCGGTGACGACGCCAGCGCTCGCCGACAGGCCCATGCAATTAATTTTGCCGATGCGGCTTTTAAGAAATCTATCACCACCGAGAAGGAACTGGCGACCTTCAAGGAACGCTCCCTCCCTGACGGATACTCGGCAAGACTCCCTACTCGCAGCGAGCGCCTCAATACCCATATTGAGGGCTCGCTTGTAATGTCGCTGCGTCACTTCGACGCGGGTCTGCGGCTGCCCTTCTGGCCGGAGTTTTGCGAGATTCTACGCTACTTTGGGATTGTTCCCGCGCAGATCAATCCCAACGGCGTGGCGATCATTATGGGATTCCTATGCTTCCTTCGGGAAGAGAGGATCTCTTTCGACCTCTCCGTCTTCCGCCGCATCTTCGCCTTCGCGGCGACCTCGGAGGGGGTCATCTTCTTTAGCAGCCATGTCTGCACTCTGGTCGGGACGGCGAACAAGGTCCATCGCTGGAGCGAGCAGCTGGTTGTCGTCCATGGCGACTTCGGCGGCGTTCCCGGCAGGCCGCACCAACCAGCCGATGTCGCCTTCCTTCCCCCCATCCTCGAGGGAGCTCGCGAGCAGCTCTTCGACTACTTCCGCGGTCGGCGTTTTGACGTCATTTTCTGGCGACTAAACGTCAGCGTGCTCGAGCCAGTCCTCCCGATCGAAAGTATGTTGAACTCGCCGTGCGCCCTGGTTACTCGCTCGCCATTTTGCCGCTGAAGCTAACTTCGTCACGTGTTTTGCAGTCGCCAACGAGCTTCCGGAGAAGCCGCTTCCCTTGGCGAAGGAAGTCGCTGCCACGCAGTCGGATGCTCCCCCTCCTGCCGACGTCGGGGAGAAGAAGACGGCTAAGGGGAAGTCGCGGGCCAGCTCGCAGGGTCCCGCGAGGAAGAAGGTGAAGACCTCGTCGCCGCGATCCGTCGATCGCCGGTCGCCGACGCCCGCGCGGTCACCCCATTTCCACCCCAACTACGGCCTTGGACAGGGGGTGGTGGACGCCTTCGGTCGCCCGCTCGTGACCTGGTCGGCGGGGGAGAACTCGGTGTCGCTGAGCACCAACCTCCCGTCCTGGTCGACTGACTGGGAGGATAAGGGGGAGGCGTTCGCCGTCCTTCATGCCATCTATGGTCGGGCCGACGCGGAGTCCGTCATGGAGCTGACCCCGACGGAGCTTGCCCATCAGTCGGCCTGCGCGCTCGCGCGGTCTGC
Source organism: Platanthera zijinensis (assembly GCA_039513925.1). Lineage (NCBI taxonomy): Eukaryota > Viridiplantae > Streptophyta > Magnoliopsida > Asparagales > Orchidaceae > Platanthera > Platanthera zijinensis. Next base: position 34,470,049 of record CM077080.1, on the reverse strand, counting down.
CGAGCTGGGGCATTACTCGGCGAGGAAAATGCTGGAAATGACCGACGCCCTCAAAATCGTCTCCAAGAAGGCCATTGACCTTGGCATGCAGTCCGCCCGCTGGAGGGACTTCGAGGTGAGTTATCCTTGGGTAGGTTGCTTGACTTGTATCGCTGCCAGGCTCTGACATTGGTCATCTCGCAGGCTGCCGAGATAGAAGCGGCGAAGAAGCTTTCCGAGTGCGAGGAGAAGCTCGCCACCTCCCAGGCCGAGTTGGAGGCGGCTCAAACTCGCGCTGCGGTGATGGAGACCAGGCTGATCGCTGCTGAAGGGCGGCCGAGCTCCTCAACCTCGCTGCCCGAGGACCCGGCGCGAGTGGTGAAGCAATCGCGCGTCCTCTGGGGGGAGAGATCCTCCGTTCGCCGCGAGATCGCGCGGGCGGCGGGGAATGTCATTCTCGCGCGCCTTAGGCTCGGGGGCCAGCTCGTCGAGGGGGAGAAGCCGCTCACTGTTGACGAGCTCATCCCCGAGCTGCTCGCCGAGGGGACTGTCCCGCCATACGACGCGTCGTTGCCGACCAGCTCCGGTGATTCTGACAGCAGCGGCAGCGGAAGCAGCAGCGGCAGCGGAAGCAGCAGCGGCAGCGGAAGCAGCAGCGGCGAGACCGCAGAGAGCGACGACTTTGCGGATATCGGCGATGTTGGGGATGATGAATATCGGCCTGATACTGGCGACGACGAGTCCTAGTTGCTCGCCGATATTCTTTTTGTTCCTTTTGTAAACCACATTTTGACTTAGTGATTTATACAAAGTTTTGCCTTTTCCTCTGACTGGAGGTTACTCGCTAGGCTCATAGGCTCGGAGAGGGACGCTCGCTAGGTCGCAGGGGATGGCCCCAACGTCGACCATCCGCTCGCCGGGACCTACTCCCCCCTGCGCCCGGATACTCGTGAACCTGCTGTGATAACCGCGCGGGTGGCGTGTGGGACGTACTCGCATGTCCCCGGGGCTCGCTTACTCGCGCGGTTTCAGCTCGCTTCCCCGCATGGAAACAGCTCGCCTACTCGCGCGAGATCAGCTCGCCTGTTCTCGTGAGTTTTGCTCTCCTACTCGCGTGAGGCCTGCTCGCGCGTGACGAAAATTGGGCCGGGCTTAGTCGTCGAACATAGCCCGTGGGCCCCTCCTTGTTATCGAGGAGATCGGCCGATTCCCGAGGAGAGGAGCTCGTGGGGATACCGGTCTTTCGACGCTGCTCAACTCGAAGTCTTGGATTACAATCGAGGAGATCGGCCGATTCCCGAGGAGAGGAGCTCGTGGGGATACCGGTCTTACGACGCTGCTCCACTCGAAGTCTTGGATTACAATCGAGGAGATCGGCCGATTCCCGAGGAGAGGAGCTCGTGGGGATACCGGTCTTACGACGCTGCTCCACTCGAAGTCTTGGATTACAATCGAGGAGATCGGCCGATTCCCGAGGAGAGGAGCTCGTGGGGATACCGGTCTTACGACGCTGCTCCACTCGAAGTCTTGGATTACAATCGAGGAGATCGGCCGATTCCCGAGGAGAGGAGCTCGTGGGGATACCGGTCTTACGACGCTGCTCCACTCGAAGTCTTGGATTACAATCGAGGAGATCGGCCGATTCCCGAGGAGAGGAGCTCGTGGGGATACCGGTCTTACGACGCTGCTCCACTCGAAGTCTTGGATTACAATCGAGGAGATCGGCCGATTCCCGAGGAGAGGAGCTCGTGGGGATACCGGTCTTACGACGCTGCTCCACTCGAAGTCTTGGATTACAATCGAGGAGATCGGCCGATTCCCGAGGAGAGGAGCTCGTGGGGATACCGGTCTTACGACGCTGCTCAACTCGAAGTCTTGGATTACAATCGAGGAGATCGGCCGATTCCCGAGGAGAGGAGCTCGTGGGGATACCGGTCTTACGACGCTGCTCAACTCGAAGTCTTGGATTACAATCGAGGAGATCGGCCGATTCCCGAGGAGAGGAGCTCGTGGGGATACCGGTCTTACGACGCTGCTCCACTCGAAGTCTTGGATTACAATCGAGGAGATCGGCCGATTCCCGAGGAGAGGAGCTCGTGGGGATACCGGTCTTACGACGCTGCTCCACTCGAAGTCTTGGATTACAATCGAGGAGATCGGCCGATTCCCGAGGAGAGGAGCTCGTAGGGATACCGGTCTTACGACGCTGCTCCACTCGAAGTCTTGGATTACAATCGAGGAGATCGGCCGATTCCCGAGGAGAGGAGCTCGTGGGGATACCGGTCTTACGACGCTGCTCCACTCGAAGTCTTGGATTACAATCGAGGAGATCGGCCGATTCCCGAGGAGAGGAGCTCGTGGGGATACCGGTCTTACGACGCTGCTCCACTCGAAGTCTTGGATTACAATCGAGGAGATCGGCCGATTCCCGAGGAGAGGAGCTCGTGGGGATACCGGTCTTACGACGCTGCTCCACTCGAAGTCTTGGATTACAATCGAGGAGATCGGCCGATTCCCGATGAGAGGAGCTCGTGGGGATACCGGTCTTACGACGCTGCTCCACTCGAAGTCTTGGATTACAATCGAGGAGATCGGCCGATTCCCGAGGAGAGGAGCTCGTGGGGATACCGGTCTTACGACGCTGCTCCACTCGAAGTCTTGGATTACAATCGAGGAGATCGGCCGATTCCCGAGGAGAGGAGCTCGTGGGGATACCGGTCTTACGACGCTGCTCCACTCGAAGTCTTGGATTATAATCGAGGAGATCGGCCGATTCCCGAGGAGAGGAGCTCGTGGGGATACCGGTCTTACGACGCTGCTCCACTCGAAGTCTTGGATTACAATCGAGGGCATCTTTGACAAAACTCTCTCCGGAGAGGCGCTCTTGATCCTGCCAAATCGGGGGGTCGGCGTCCAGACCCGTTCCTAAGAATTCCTCTAGTCGGAAGAGAGATGCACTCGGGGAGACCTAGGCCGACATGCAAGGGGGGAGCTGATCTCGGCCGACAATGCAGAGGTTCGGTCTTACAAGAGCGCTTAAAGTCCCGAAGCCTCGTCCCATCGTCCGAACTAGGCTATTCAGTGAGAACGGGTTGAAGGCACGTATCTCGATTTGATAGTGAAGATCGTTTCCAGTTGCGATTCGAATGGGGGTGGTGTTCGTCGAGGGTCCTCCCCGGACGCACTCGGAATCAACACACACCCCTGGGCTCATTCTTGCCCTTTTCAGCAGGTTATCCTGCCTTGCTGCTCGTTTGAGGTTTTTCCTTCTGGGTGCTTTACGAGGCCGGCCTCTCCTCGAGTCCGGGGGGTCAGGGTGCGGATCTGTTCCTCGTAGTTCCTCCAGACGGAAGAGAGATGCACTCGGGGAGACCTAGGCCGACATGCAAGGGGGGAGCTGATCTCGGCCGACAGTGCAGAGGCCCGGTCTTACAAGAGCGCTTAAGATCCCGAAGCATCGTCCCATCATCCGTACTGGGCTATGTATGAGGAACAAACCGACCACTGCCTTCCGAAGTCGACTACGAGGCGGGCCATGGAAACACTCAGAAGCCTCGAGGCACCTTCAACACAAAAGGGATGAAAATCCGCATCCTTTGTTCATTTAAGAAAGTTTACAGAAATAGATACATGGGTTACCGCTATGGGTAAAATCTTTTCAAATCATCTCCGCTCCAGGTTCCAGACAGCTGCTCTCTCGCTTGGTCTTGTAGGTAATAGCCTCCTGTGGCCAAAGCCTCTTGGATGATGAAAGGTCCTTCCCAGTTGGGAAAGAGCTTGCCTATGGCGGCTCCCCGCCCGGCGGCGTCCACTTTCTTCATGACCAAGTCCCCTGCGAGGAAGTTCTTCAAGCGGACGTTTTTGTCGAAATGCCTCGCCATGCGCCTCTTGGTTTCCTCCTGGCGTATGGAGGCTAAGTCCCGAAGCTCTTCCACATAATCTAGGGAGAGCCTCTGAGCCTCTTCATTCTCTAACCGCCATTCCTCGCTTCCGTCTTCGGCCGCGATGACCCTCGGACTATGCACCTCAAATTCGACCGGGATGAGCGCCTCGGACCCGTGTGATAGCTTGAAGGGTGTTTCCCTTGTAGCCGAGTTCGGGGTGGTCCTGAGAGCCCACAGGACAGAGGGGAGTTGTTCGGCCCAATTCCCCTTGAGATTGGTGATCTTCTTCTTCAGCAAGTTGATGATGAGCTTGTTTGCGGCTTCTACTTGCCCGTTGCTACGAGGATGATGTACCGAGGCGAACCGAAGGTCGGTTCCCAATTGTTTACAAAAGTCTCCCAGTTCCAGGCTGGCGAACTGCGGCCCATTGTCGGTGATGATGGCCAGAGGGATCCCGAATCTGCATGCGATCTCCCCCCAAATGAAGTTCTTGACGATTTGAGACGTGGTCCTGGCCAGAGCCTTAGCCTCGATCCACTTCGTGAAGTAGTCGACCATTACCAGAACAAACTTCCTTTGCCCGCTAGCTTGAGGGAACGGGCCGATCAAATCCATGCCCCAAATTGCGAAAGGCCATGGAGCGGTAATTGAGCGAAGTTGCTGAGCTGGCTGGAGCGCAAGGGGCGCAAAGAGTTGACATTGGGAGCATTTTCTGGAATAGGCCTCTGCGTCCTTTCGGATGGTCGGCCAGAAGTAACCGTGCCTCAGAATCCTTTGCTCCAGGGTGCGGGTCCCGGAGTGACTGCCGCACTCTCCTGAGTGTATCTCTTCGAGGACCCGGGGAATCTCGTGCTCTGACAAGCACCGGGCCAGAGGGCCTGAAATGGTCTTGCGATAGAGTTCGCCGCCCTGCAGCAAGTAGTATGCGGCCTTGTACCGAAACTTTCTTTGGTCTTGCCCGTCAGATGGTAGTCGGCCTGTCGCCAGGAATGTGATGAACGGATCCCTCCACGAGGCCCGCTGATCGACCTCCATCAATTCGCCTTCTTCGATGGATGGTCGAAATAACTCGATGGCGGTTCCCCCGGCCCGGGGGCCGTATTTCGCAAGATTGTCTGCCTCGGAGTTGCGCTCTCGGGGCACATGCTCGACGTGAAAGGATCGGAACCCCCCGATAAGGCCTTTGACCTTGACCAGATATTGCTGCAAGACGGGATCTCGGACTTCGAACTCTCCCCGAATCTGGGATGCCGCCACCATGGAATCGGAAAAGGCCCTGATATCTCTGATTGCCAGTTCCTTGGCGAGTCGCAAGCCAGCCACCATGGCTTCGTACTCCGCCTGGTTGTTAGTAACCGGAAAATTGATCTTGATAGCTTGCTCAATCCTGGTCCCCTGAGGACTAACCAGCACCACCCCGGCTCCCACGGAGTGTCTCCCTGACGCGCCATCCACGAACATCTTCCAAGGGACCGGCCGAGAGACATCCGTGTCTGCCTCGACCTCGGCCGAGAAGTCGGCCAGGAAATCCGCCACGGCTTGTGCTTTGATCGCGACCCTTGGGGGGTAGGAGATGTCGAACTCGCTCAGCTCCACAGCCCATTTGGCGAGCCTGCCGGAATGCTCCACTCCGTCCAAGATACTCCTCAAGGGATGGTCTGAGACTACTTTGATAGAGTGGGCTTGGAAATATGGACGGAGTCGCCTGGCCGAAACTACCAGGGCAAAGACCAACTTCTCCAGGATGGGGTACCGCGTCTCGGCTTGCCTTAGCACCCGGCTTACGTAATAGATCGGAAGCTGCTTCTTTCCCTCCTCTCGGACCAACACCGAGCTGACTGCTTCGGCCCCTACCCCTAGGTAGAGCAAGAGGTCTTCGCCGCCCTGCGGACCCTGAAGGAGGGGAGCTCGAGTCAGCTGTTGCTTGAGCTTCATGAAGGCCTCCTCGCACTCCGGGGTCCACTCGAATTTCTGATTTCCCCGAAGGGCTTTGAAGAAAGGGGAGCACTTTTCTCCGGCCTTGGAGAGAAACCGGCTAAGACCTGCCAGCCTTCCGGTCAACCTTTGAACTTCCTTGGAGTCCCTTGGGGACGCCATCTCCACGATGGCTTTCACCTTGTCGGGGTTGGGCTCCACCCCTAGGGGAGTAAGGAGGTGTCCTAGAAACTTCCCCCTTCCTGCGCCGAAAACACACTTGGCCGGGTTGAGCCGCATCTTGTACCTCCTCAGGGTGGCGAAAGTCTCCGTCAGATCCGCTACGTGCTCTGCGGCGCTCTTACTCTTAACGAGCAAGTCGTCGACGTAGACTTCCAGATTCCGCCCCTTCTGCTCTCTGAATACGTGATCCATCATTCTTTGATATGTCGCGCCGGCGTTCTTGAGCCCAAAGGGCATCATCTTGTAGCTATAGCACCCGTCGCTGGTGATGAAGGAAACGTCGCGGCAATCGGGGGGATGCATCCGGATCTGATGGTATCCTGAAAAGGCATCAAGGAAACTCATCACAGGAAATCCGACGGCGGAATCAACCAGCGCGTCGATCTGAGGCAGGGGATAACAATCCTTCGGGCAGGCTTTATTCAATAATGAAAAGTCGATACATAACCTCCAGCCCCCTCCAGACTTCTTCACCATTACAACATTGGAGACCCAGCCTGGATACTGGATCTCCGAAACAAAACCTGCTTCCAGCAGCTTCCCTACTTCCTCCCGGATGGGTCCCGCTAGAGCGGCGGCGCTCTTCCTTTGCTTTTGACGGACGGGGGCCGTCGCCGGATCCAGGTTGAGGCGATGACAGGCAACATCAGCATCGATCCCTGGCATTTCGGCGGCGCTCCATGCGAAGACGTCCGCGTTTTCCTGTAGGCAGGCCGCTATCTCCACCTTCCCTTCCGGGGGCAAGGCTCCTCCGATCTTCAGCAGCTCCGGCTTTCCTCTCAGGGAGATCACCTCCACTTCCTCCAGCTCCTCGGCAGCTTGCAGGCCCTCTTCTTGCTCCATCATCCTTTCCAACCTTTCTGCGTCGCCCATCCAGCTGATGGTGCTGACCGCATTCAGGTAGCATTCCCTGGAGGCCTTGGGATCTCCCCTGATCCTGACTTGGACGTCATCCCTGCAGTACTTCAGGCATTGGTGATAAGATGAAGGGACGGCCTTGAAGTAGTTGATGAGGGGCCGTCCGAAGATGGCGTTGTAGCCGCTCGGTGCGTCGACGATGACGAAGCGGCATCGGATCGAAGTCCCCCGAGAGTAACCAGCAACTCCACTCCTCCTTCCACCTCTTTCTTCTCCCCGGAGAAGCCGAAGAGAGGCCCATCCGCTGCCTGAACCCGGGACGCTTCCACCTGAAGGCCGACGAAGGTTCTCTTGAAGATGACATTCACCGAGCTCCCGTTATCCGCGAGGATTCGGTCGACGGTGAAGTCCTCGATTGCTGCTTGAATCACCAGGGCGTCATGGAAGGGGTTCTCGTTCCAGAGCATGTCTTCCTCCGAGAAGGTGATCTCGTTCAAGGGAGGGGGGGTCTGAGACGTCGAAGCGACGCTCCTTTTGTAGATTTGGTGGAGACTTCCCTTGCGGGAAGCTCCTAGCCCCGCCCCTCCGTTGATCACTCCAACGTGCCCGCCTCCCGGACCGGGAATGACATTTCCCCTTCCTCCCTGATCGATCCTGTCTTCGTTCCTCCTCCTCTGCGGTGCCTGGTAAGCCACCTGCCCAACCTGGGCCTCCTGCTGTGGCTGCTCCCTCTCGGCCGCCGTCGCTTCCATTCTTCTCCTTGTTTCCCAGAACTCTGGGCAAGCCAAGGTCCCGTGCCCCTCCACTCGATGGATATCGCAGTAGAGGGGAATCGCCGCTTCCTGCTGCCTTTCCTGCCTCCTCTCCTGTTGCCTCTCCTTCCGCCGGCGCTTGGCGGCTCGCTGCGTGATGGACATGGTCTCCCTTCTTCCTCCTCCCTGCTCCCGAGGGTTGTAAGCCCTCCTTTCCTCCTGACGGGTGGGCTGCCTCCACTGAGGGCGGTCCCTCGGGTACTGGAACCTTCTTTCCTCGCTCCTCGCTTCTCGCCCTCCGACAGGCCTCCTGTCCTCCTGCCTTCGAGGCCTCTCCCGCCACTCCTGCTTCTCCGCCTTTCTGATCTCCCTTCCTCTCTCTTTCTTCTCCTCTTTCTCCCGCGGCCTTTCCTGCTTCCTGTCACTGCGCCCTTCCGGCGCCCTCTCCCTCTCCAGCAGCCTCCCTTTGTCTTGCCCAAGCGGTCGATCTCCGTCGAGCCGTGCCAGGAACTCCTTGTTCCTCTCCTCTCCCTGGATGAACACATTGGCTCTCTCCACCATCTCCTCGAACGACTTGGGTGGCCTGTGCCCCAACTCCATGTTGAACAGACCCTGCTTCAGCCCGAACTTGAGGGCCACCATCAAGGTGAACCCGTCTACCTCTTCCACCTCCAGCACCTCCTCCTGGAATCGATCGATGTACCGGCCCAAACTCTCGTGCTGCCCCTGCACGATCTTGAAGAGAGCGGTCGCCTCCTTCTTCCTCCGCTTGGACGTCGCGAACCTTGCTAGCAGGCCCCTTCGCAGATCCGAGAAGCAGTAAACGGACCCGGCCGGCAGCTGGTGGAACCAATCTCTCGCGCTACCTTTGAAGGTAATGGAGAAGAGCCGGCACTTGAGAGCATCGGACATGTTGCGAATGGAGACCACATCCTCAAACCACTGAAGATGCCCCACCGGGTCGTCCTTGCCGGAGTAGTACGAGAGGACTGGCTCTCTGAAGTTGTCGGGGACAAGGGCTGCGAGGATCTCGTCGCAGAAGGGGCTCCTCCCTTCCTGGCGGCGGCGAGTATCCTCTCCGCTCGAGCAGTCATACTCGCTCCATCGGCGAGTATCTCCATGCCTCGCCGAGAGTTCTGGTTCTCGGAACCGGATCCCCTGACTACTCGCCGGATGATGTCGCGGGGGGATCACCTGCTCTCCACTCGCCCAAGCGGGCTCCTTCCCTGCTCGCCGAGTTGGTATCTCCTCGCCCGGGGGTGTCTGGCGACGGGGGGAAGTCGCCGTCACCTCAGGCGGATTTGACAACCCGACGAGTATCGCCTTCTCCATTCTCCTTGCGAACTCTGCAAAAGCTGCCACCGTCACATACTCGCCACCTTGCCCCGGGATTCCAGCTCCCGCCGAGTTACCTCCCAACTCGCCCCGGTCTCCGTCATCGGCCATCTTCCAACCACGACTTTCTTCTTCGGTCGCTATCCACGCTCACCGCACCAAGTGTTGAAGCCGAGAAATTCTCAACCTCAGAAATCGGACTAGGCGACCTGAAGCTACTGGTCGACCGGTCAGGAAGACGATCTCTGGTTAGGAAACAAGGACGAATTGTACGAACAAGACCCCAGGTCGCTGCGGCAGGAAGGTCCCACCACGTACCCAGTTGCTTAGGAGAAGCAACCCCTTCTCAACCAGATTGGCCGAGCTAGGTACGAAGGAGGCGAGCTGAACGATAGCGAGTCAAGGGTAGTTACTGGAACTCGCGAGGGTTCAGGCCGAGAATTGCTTGTCCCCTCCTTCGTACCCCTGGGGTCCTATTTATAGGCAAAATCAAAGAGAGGGGGGGGGGTCTTACTTATACCCCCCCCCCCTGGCGAGTTGGCGACCTCCTTAAGGAACTCGCCTGGGAGAGGCGAGCATCTGGCCATAGTCGCCACCTGGCGAGTTGACCTGGGGAGCTCGCCCTACTCGCCCAAACCTTCCGCGGCCCGGGATGCTGGTCTGGATCCCCACCCTGCTTTGTTGACTTTGACCTCTGATGACCTGGCGGTGGTAGGGCCCACCCTCGTCGAATATGGGTTGTACAACGGTATTTGAGCATTTCTAGTCTTTCCGGCGCGCGGGCCTAAGACTCTCATTAGGCGCTCCAACAAAACCTATACCAGGCTTCCAAGTCGGACGGACCTAACGCAGGTACGGATCAGCCACCCCCCGTTGCTTAAGTCGCCGAGCCACCTCGAATACGGAAGTATCCATGGCATTTTATAGGCGCGGGTCGGTTTCACCTTTCCTGTTCGGCAATCTGCCTTTTCATCGAGTTGCAGCCCAACGGCTCAACTACTCACAAAGTGGCAACGCACGGCCACAAGAGTTGCCGCCAACCCTCTTCATTTCCTGGACATCGTCCAGTACTTCCTGCCGCACCAAGCAACAGGTAGGAACAAGCCATCACAAGCCATAGGCATCACAAGCCATTATCACGGAGCCTTCTCCGATATGCAAACAAGCATCACCAATCCAGATTACATCCAGATGGGCTTCACACAGCATGCCTAGAGCCGTACTCCAATTCCGGCCTCTAACAAGGGGGACTTCACATATCTACCCCAAGGGACACCACAACCCACCGCACACTCGCGGGGAAGGGTTTTCCCTATGCAATGCAGAAAAGAAGGACTTCACATGTCCAAGGAGGGAGATCGTTACCCTTGTCGATCTCTTCGGTGCCATCGAAAACTAGCCGGTGAGAAAGAACCGCAGCAGCCTTGCCTTCACAACGCCGGCTTCGGATCACGAATCGGACCACGGGAGCTCCGCCGGTGGCTTGGTCTCCTCCTCCTTCTTCCTCTCTTCCTCTCTCTTTCTCTCTTCCTTAAGGGCAAATGAAGAATGAACCTTCATCCTTCCTTCACGACTTAATCCAGCCCAAGAAACCACCTGAGCCTTTGGATCAAAAGAGAGGAAACTGAACGGCCAAGATTTTCCCAAAACTTCATTTTTTTGGCCGACACGGCCTGTGACACGCCCGTGTCACAGGCCGTGTACCCCTTAAGCGGCACACACAGCTTGAACCGACTGAACAACACGGGTCATCGACACGCCCGTGTCGGACCTGACACGCCCGTGTCAAACCTGAGACACGCCCGTGTCTCCTGCTCCATCGAGCTGCAACCAGTACACGGGTCGGAACATGGCAGCTGACACGCCCGTGTCCAGCCTGACACGCCCGTGTTCCCGGCCGTGTTCAAGGCCGTGTCCGGCTCTGCCTTGAATAGGCCAAATCCGCAAAATAAATCGAACACGCCCTGGGACACGCCCGTGTCCCAGGCCGTGTACACCCGACACGCCCTGGGACACGCCCGTGTCCCAGGCCGTGTAACCTGACCTGCTACTCAAACTTCAAGTTGAGTCTTTTGGGCCTTTTTGGGGTGTTACACAACGGCTCTTAGAGCCGTTGGTTGCTGGGCTGGCAACCAACTGCTCTAAGAGCCGTTGGTTTAGAGCCGTTGGTTTAGAGCCGTTGGTTCCAGCTAGCCCGGGCTTAGCCCGGGCTTAGCCCGGGCTTTGCCCGGCCCAGCCCGGCCCGGCCCGGGCAATGGCCTTAGACTGGGGCCCGAAAGGGCCCCATGGCCCGGCATGGGCCCGAGCCGGGCTTGGCCCGGGACCGGGCCTACCGGGCCGGGCCGGCCCGGTGAGCCCGATTTTTTTGGGCACATCTAATGGAGTCTGATGCATTAATTAATTTTGAATTAAATACATAAATTTAAATATGATATTGGCAACTGACAAGTAGGCAACAGATATAAATTAATATTTTATAATATATTTTTTGTAGAAGTAAGCTGGACCAGCTGGTCACTATCATAATTAGGAATATGAGTGAAGTCCCCGTACTAGTAACACGTAACCTTTCTCTCTATACATATATAGATATCTATACTTATATATAAAGATATTCTGGCTTCTACGGTAGCAATGTTCGTCGCAGCGGGATATTGCTACTGTACCAAGGCGGAATATCTTCGATAGCGAGCTCCTCCAACATCATCTCCGGCGCCGGAGGAAGAAGAGGAAGAAGAGCGGCGGCCGCCTCACTGGACCCCACCGCCGGTGAATTGGCAGGGCCACCGCCGGCGGTTGGCCTCCCCCCTCCTCCTCCTCCTCCCCCTCCTCTTCAATTCCCGTGCTACAGTAGCAATGTCCATCGCAGCGTGATATTGTTATTGTAGCAAGGCGGAATATCTTCGATAGCGAGCTCCTCCAACATCATCTCCGGCGCCAGAGAGTAGCTGTCGAGCTCCGACGAGAAGAACCGAAGGTCGTCTTCACTGGGAGTTAAGCTCGAACTAGAAGATGGTCGTAGAAAAGAAGGCGGTATCCAGGCCGACCGTGGCCATTAATGGAGAGCAGTCAACGCCACCTCCACCTCCTCCTCCCCCCGCTTTAATGAACCTAAGTCCTAAGTTTTACTTCTATCATTTCTATTATATTTATTTATTTATATTATTTATATTTATATTTATATTATTATATAAATACGAGCTTCTTCGCATGGGCTACGCTCGTGCTCGAAGCTCTCGGGCGGCCTTCGGCTACATCTGACGGGCTTCGCTCGCCTGCGCACGGGCTACGCCCGTGCTCGAAGCTCTTGGGCGGTGTTCGGGCGCATTCAGGCGGGCTTCACCCGCCTCCGCACGGGCTATGCCAAGATCACTCGACGCAAAACAGATCTTGGCATTGAGAGCACTCGACGCCATGTATCCTTGCTTGGCGTCGAGTGCTCTCGACGCCAACATCTGTTTGAGTCGAGTGATCTTGGCGTTGAGATCAGCACTCGACGAAAAACAGATCTTGGTGTCGAGAGCACTCGACGCTAAGCAAGGATACATGACGTCAGACAGCCAGCAGCACTCCAAAGTCTTGACGTAGAGTGCTCTCGACGCCAAAATCACTCGACGCAAAACATATCTTGGCGTCGAGAGCACTCGACGCCAAGACTTTGGAGTGCAGCTGGTTGTCGATCTGGCGTCATATATCCTTGGTTAGCGTCGAGTGCTCTCGATGTCAAGATCTATTTTGCGTCGAGTGGTCTTGGCGTTGAGTGTTCTCGACTCCAACGTCTTGGCGTCGAGTGCTCTCAACGCCAAGATCACTCGACTCAAACAGATGTTGACGTCGAGAGCACTCGACGTCAAGCAAGGATACATAGTGTCGAGTGCTCTCAACACCAAGATCTGTTTTACGTCGACTTATCTTGGCATAGTTCGTGCAGAGGCGGGCGAAGCCCGCCTGAATGCGGCCAAATACCGCCCAAGAGCTTCGAGCATGAGCGTAGCCTGTGCGAAGAACCTCGTATAAATATAAGATTTTAGACTACTGATCATGTGTTAAAAACTAGTCACAAATTTATTTAATTATTCCATTTGAGGGTCATCATTATCCAAAAAAAATGTTCACCCTTCACAGCAAATATTTTCAGTAATTTGTCTTCATGAATTTACGTGTTAAGTTCAATTCATACATTTGTTTCAGACACTAGTATTGGCCTCGAAGAACATCCGGGGCTCAGATCCGAGCGAAAGGTCAAAATGAGGAGAAATTTTTGGAATCGGAGCCCGTATGGAAATCTATGTCTAGGAGCTCTGGATCACCCTTAAAATGCAGGTGGGGGCCATGCATTTTGGGAGTGTGACATACACTTTTGCGCGAGTCTCATGCATTCACCTCTTTCTATTGGTTCTGATTCTATCTGGAATCCCGGACATACAAATTCCGCCAAAATGAGAGACCCAAGGTCTAAACAAATGTCTTCTCAGTCTATTACTGACCAACAAGGGGCACATTTTAGGTGGCAATAGTCGTGCACAAAAAGTCCGGATCAGGTCCGGAAAAAGCTCGGCTATGCCTGATCCGGGAAAAGGCCGGACTTGGGGGCCTTACCGGCCCCCCATTTTAGCCGTTTGTCTTGCCTGGTTTCCGGGCCGGGCCGGGCTAACCTGGGCCCGACACCCGGGCTGACAGAAAATCCCGCCAATTAGGCGGGATTTTAATCCCGTCAATTAGGCGGTGTTTTAATCCCGCCAGGAAATCATGCCGGCTCGGTCCGGCCTAGAAATCAAGGCGGCCCGGATGGTCTTATCGGGACCCTCTTTGAGAGGGAGCCCGAGTCTGCCCCGGTTGGCAAAAAAAATCCGGGCCCGATCGGCCCCATCCATATCCGGCCCAATCAAACTTTTTGTGCACAACTGAGTGACGGGGAGTCCGGGAGGTGATCCATGTGCAGCTCCCATGAGCATCATCGGACATATTTCACTCTCCCCAGACATGATGGGTGACTATTTGATGGAAACATGTTAGTAATTTTATTAAATATTAATTAATAATTTTATAATTAAATTAAATTAATTAGTTTTGTTGCGGTCTAACTCGACGTCCCGGTCGGACCGGAATACTTGGACCGTCTTAGCTCTCAGGACGGTCGAACACGCACACAGTCAATAAAATAGATCGATCGTACACACGAAGTTTTAACGTGGAAAAATCCATCAACATGGTAAAAAATCGCGTGACCGGATCTGTGCCGGTCAAAGTCCACTATTTTCTTATCGTTACAGCTTGCTAGTTGAATCGAGGGCGACAAGCCGCTTCTCGTTACAATTCTGGGATGAGAGAGAGAGAACACTTTTGCACTCGACGGACGACAGACCGTCGCGCCGGACTAATGTTACATATTTCACTTTACGGTGATGAGCTTCACTGGGCGTCTCATTGACTCTGAATGTGGGAGCGGAACACTTGGATTTGCGGTTGTGAAGGTCTCTTGAAACTTGAGAGATTGGGCTTCGTCAGGTGGATCGTACGTAGCCCGGGCGCGGCTCAGGTGCGGCTTGAGTGCAGCACGGGTGCTACTCGTAGGAGGAATTCGGCAGAGCTTCGACCTGAGAAGAAGAAGAAGACTCAGAGGAAAAAAATGTGAGAATTGAGTAGGCCTGATGCTCTTTTTAGAGGTTCCAGGAAGTGGTTACGGTGATTTTGCGACTATTCGCACACCGTAACTATCCGATATTAATATTTTCTCAGGGTTTAGGGGCGCGTATTAATACCGTTGTTTGCACCCCTAAACTATTAATTAAATCCCCCACTAACCTCGTGGTTAGTGGGTTTACGCGTGGATCGGACGACCGGGAACGTCCCCAACCAATCGAACGACGGAGATGGTACTCCACGGGCGGCCGACGAACTCGTCGCGAGGGGAGGACCGCTGACGACTGCTGGGGGAAAGGCCGACGCAGCCGCATCCTTGGGCCGCGCGCCGGCGGCCAAGGGAGGGGGCGACCCGGGTAGCCGCTCTCTCGACCGCGGCCGGCGTCCGAGGGGGAGCGTCGGTCGGGGCCAGCGCGGCGAGAGAGGGTGGGCGGCCGGCGGCCGAAGAGGAGGCCGGCCGGTCGACGCCGGCATGGCGGGGCTCGCGTCGGTTTGCCCACTACGCGTGATGGGATCGACGCGCGGGTGATCGGACACTGTGATCGCGTGTGGGGTCAACCCCATGATCCCACTAATTTTGAGGTGGCGATCATGGGTGTGTGATTATGTGCACACCTAATCTTATAAAAGAGATTTCATCCCAACAAGTATTATTAATATTTAATTTATAATATGGTCGAAATGATATTATTAGAATTAACTTAATATACAACTAAATTAAGTGAGTGGTACAAGAGATGTTATGGAAATAACCATCGTTTGGAGTAGATGATAGTTATTTTATAATGAAAGTTATTGATCCATTGTCTAACATCAAAATAAAATGAGCGAAAAACTGGTCTTCAGATTAGTGAAAGTGACAAAAAAACTCTTGATGAATAGACTAGAAGATCAAGATTTTTTCTCTCTAAAACATTCGTAACCACTTATACGATCATATTTCTTCCATTTTAATCGATTTTAAAGTTCTTACAAAGCAATCTCTTCTGATCGAGAACCACATCCGCTCCGCTAATGTTTGCCACGACCCCTCAAGCCATGCGCCGAGCCATGCGAGTAATGTTTCAAATGAGCAAAAAATAATGTTTGTTTTTTTTTTTAAAAACATAGCAAAAAAAAACACACCCACACAAACGAGTAAATTTTAGGTGAGTTACTCTCCCTGAAATTAAGTGGGAGAATAAATAGCAAAATTTAGAAGTGGGGTCCACTCCACTCATTCATAAAATTTTTCCTCCCCGATCTCTACTGTCGTGAAACCCTAGAGCGCCAGTTCCCGGATCATCCTCTTCACGCGGCGCCACCCTATTGGGAGGTCGGGGTTTAACACGACGCCCTCCTCCTCCTCTCGCGGCGACCTTCCCCCCTCCTACTCCGGAGACAAAACCCCGACCTCCTCCTCTGTAAGACCCCCTTTTTTTTTTAAAATCACCGGGGCCTTAGACCCAGAACCGTCGTTTTGCGGTGACTCCTTCGCGCCCCGGAAGGACGTCACAATAAAACGCCGATCCTGCCGGCCAAATCGATCATAACCGCAGCAAGGAAATAGAGAACAACCAGTGCACAGAGATCACATATATAGAAATAAAAGTCTCAACGAAGCGAGTGTCCACAGAAATAGGAAAGTACTGGATAAGGGCTTAAGCCCGATACATCAAATCTTCACTACATAGTCACTCAAGCGGAAGCAAAAAAAAACACTACTAGGGTCGGGGACTCACAGTCTCAGCTGTCTGAACTCCTGAGCTAGTCTGTCCTATCTCCAAACGGCCGACCTCCGGGGCTGCTCCTCCATGCTGGGCTACAGTAACATTAGCTTATGTGCGGAAATGCATAAGCCAAGGGATCTTCTGCAGGGCTCCCATCGTATAAAGAGTCTCATACCAATTTATACGTTGGAGTGTCGGTTATTAGCAGCAATATAAATAAGGAATTTTGACCTTAATTTATAAACTTGCCCACACAAGCTTATAGACCAAGGGGCCGTTTTGCAAGTCCTATTGTGTAAGCGTCTCATACCACTTACACAATAAGTGACAGGGGTTATACGTAATGATTATGTTATGACATGCAAGTGGGTATGATGTGATCATGCAAGTGCAACTCACCCACCCGACTCTGTGTACACAGACCTTTAGTTCCCCCTTTCTGGAGACGAACCTCCTATGATACCTCCGTAGTGGCAAACAGAAGCGGTGGGTTGGGCCTCGCCCACCTCTAAACCGGTAATTACACTACTAGTCAGACTTATCGTACGCCTCAACGCTGGTGCACTAAACGGAGCTCCTGTGTACTCTTGTCGGCTGGCGCACCAGACTTTATTTGGCCAAGTGCTAAAACACACTTGCCGAGTCGTCGTATTGGCATCGGTGCATCGACTCTTCGATACTGAAGACCCACCACCTTAAATTTATGCAATGCAACCTTATATATCAACACCCGAGCCGAAGCTCCCTGGACCAACACGTCCGTCACAAACAACAACCACCGAGCCTAAGCTCCCCAGACAAACATGTCCGTCACAAACAACAACAACCGAGCCTAAGCTCCCCGGCCAACTTGCCCATCATCAAATCCACCGAGCCTACTGCCCGAGTGACCCAACTTAATATCCCTAAACATCGAAGTGAGTGGAAGTGAATCCCTAGTTATACTAGTTACTCTTGTATTTCATTTTACCTACGGTTTAGGTTAGCTCAAGACTACCCAAGACATTCCCTGTGAAGGGCACTCGAGGGTACTAGGAACTACGATGGGATGAAAGCTCAAAGTTCCCTTTCGCAAGTCGCTTATTATTATTGGTTAATACCCGGTTCCCAACCTCTTTGTATTACTCTGGTTCTAACCCTAATGTGTTTGCCCTTCTCTTTTCCCACATGGAAGACGACTTGTCGTCGAACCCGAGCTTCACCTAACCTTAGACAACCCAGCAATCTTCTCAACCCATATCCCAAATTCAAATGATAAACTCCAAATTACTCACCACAACAGTAAACCATAATCCCGTCACCCTACGACCATGACATCACAATTTTTACCGCTTTACTAAATGAAGATCACCCTTAAGCTAAATGATGTGCATGATAGGAAGTACTCCAAATTCTCATCCAAACACGCTAAGATAATTTATGTGGGCCTATCATGACTTTTACAACTTAAACCCAGAATTTATTAATTTCCCTAAATTATCTGGTATTTATTTAATTTTTCCGAAAATGAGGTCATGAGCGATTTTGAACATGAAGTACTAGATTTACTCAAACAACGATCATCCAAAAATTATGAGCTCTACATAATGCTAACATGTAATAGAATTTCAGGTTTGACTAATTGTCCTCAAAAGTTGGCCTCTAATTAATTATTCTAAATTTATTCTAAAATTATCCAAACAAACTTGACTAAAGAAGGAAGTACTATAATCCACCATCAGAAAATTATGAGAAAATTACCATACTATCATAGTATCCATTAAAGCCTAATGACCAAAAACTATAATTTTACAAGGCCTAAAAATATTAAATTAAAATCATTAAAAGTTTCTACAAAGTACAAGCCTTGTGCAACAACCCCTACAATTAGACCTCCAAAAATTCTACAATAAATCTCAGAGGTTTGTGAAGTAATAAAAAGTATTTTACCTAAGTTTCACAAGTTTTCAGTGAGTGAGCAATCCATAATAAATGCTTGACTATTTTAGGCAAATTGGTAGCTTGTGAATGAAGTAAAGAGAATAATCATCTTAAAATTGTAACAAAATTAATGCAAGTGTATAATGACCTAAATAGTTTACTTCCCCAATTTCATGTCTTCCTAATTAACAAAGAGATGATAGTAAACAAAATACTTTAAGGGGCAAATCTATGAGTTATAAAGGAACTACCAAATATATTATTCCAAAATCCTCAATATGATTTTTTAAAGGCTCCTATGAACCCTAAGATCCCGCTACCCAAGTTCCATGGCCTTTTACTAAGTTTTGATGGCTCATTATGCTTACACAAGTGGGGTGCCCTAAACTAGGGTTAGGGTTTTGAGGGGTTTATCAATCTCCAAACCTCCTAAGATTTTGGCAAGGGGACTTTAACCTTACTAGTCCCCTCTCCACCAAAAATCACAATCACACAAGGGCATTTGACCCCATGTCATTCACAAATCCCCCCAAATCCAACCTAAAGGTTTGAACTTGGGTCCTAGGGCATACCTACCCCAAACCACCCTATAAACCATAGGGGGATGCTAAGGGTCAAAACAAACCAGTGTCCCAAGTTTCAGCCGCTGGTGATGTGGTTTGGTCACCTAAAATCACAAAGTGCACTTTTGACCTAAATGCCCCTTAATGGGCAAAATTAGGGTTTACTCATTTCCTGACCAAATCATCTCCAAATGAGATGGAACTTTTTACAGAGCCTCCTTATGACCCTAAGGTCCCTCCACCAAAGTTTTGGTGAATTTGGAGGTAATTAGACCCCTTAATTGAGTCATACCAAGTATATTAAATTTTTACAAAAACTATAGGAAACGGTTCTCCAAAAATTCTCATTTTTGGATATGTTATAGGTATAGGCAATACTAAGCCCCATCCAAAATTTTAGGTCATTTGAGTGTCTTGATTGATGGGGGCACTCAAAATGGTGTATGACCTAGCCTAGGGACACCTTTCACCAAAATTGGTTGTGGTCTGACCACTTACCCAAATTGTAGGAAATTAATTTTAAATTAAAGTAGACTCAAAGGGCTACAACTTTCATGTTCACAATGTTTTCTGTAAGAGAGCCTAAGTATTTTTAATAAATAGAAACATTAAATTGAAAATCTGTGACAGAAAAGAAATTAAAATAACCCAACTATAACTTTATACAAATTACTATTCCGCACTAATCTTGAAGCATAACGGGCGGCATCCCTTCATCTCCTACCTCCTGCCGACAGCTAGGATTCACCCGTCCTGGAGCCGTTTCTTCTTGTTGCCGCCGGCCACCCAGCCGCCTCCCCGGCCGGCCACCGCCACCACCACCTCCGTCGAGGTGGTGGCTATCGCCAGGCGGCGGAACAGCCGCCGGAGGGGCTTTTTCCGGCGAACCCGAGAATAGAAATTTCATGGAAAAATCATGAAAATCAAAACTCCAATCGGGCTCAATTGAGCCCGATTCTCAACCCTATTTAATCATAAGATCTATCCACAGAAGAAGAGGAAGGGGAGGACCTCAATCACAACTTGGAGGCGTGCTGATCGACGGGAGGCCATTGCGGTGGCAGCGGTGGTCGGAATTTTGCAACTGCACAGTGGAAGGCCTCGATTTCCTCAGGCAAGGGGTGTAAGCGACTCCTGGGAGTCTTGTGATGGATCTTAAAGGGAGAAATGGGGAAGGGGAGTGGCCAAACATTAATGGCCATTAATGGCCTTCAATGGGGGGTTCAGCCAAGAGGTGGGGGAGGTGTAACTGCCCTAAGGAGGCTTGGAAACTGCTGGAAACTCCTCCTCTTCCCCAGGGGAGTTGAATTCAGCCAAAAGTGGTGGCCTTTGGCCTCCCCAAGCCATGAATGGCCCTTCTCCTCCTCTTTCTCTTTCCTCCATTAACCTTAAGCTGAGCTTTCTCTCTCCTAATCAGCATGACCGATTTGATCATCATGCTAACCCTATATACATCCCACTAAACTTATGAAAATGGATTAGGGGGGGGGGGGGGGGGTGGTTAGACCAAGTGGCTAGTGGATCCAAGCTTGGGTTAGCCCTTTTTGAACTAGATTTGACTTGACCTAACCTAAGGTTGACTTTGGTCAAATTGACCTTTTAGGTCACCATCAATGGGCCCTTTGTGACCCATTGGCCTCCCCTATGGTCTAGGTAGGGATGGGTAGGGTTCACAGGGAACCTTGAAGGTCACATGACCCATATTAAGGGCACTTTGACTATTTTAGGGTTTGAGTTGACTTGGGTCAACTTAGCCTCTAGGGTTTACCCCAATGGGTCCTTGGTGACCCATTGGCCTCTCTTTAGGGTTAAGAGGGCATGGGTGGGGTCCACTTGGCTTAGGTAGGGTCAATTAACCCTGTGCAGGCCAGTTTGACCCATTTAGAGTTAGGGTTGACCTTGGTCATCTCAGGCTCTATGGTTGACCCTGATGAGTCCTTAGGGCCTTAACATGTGTTGAAGCCAAAAATGACCGAAGCCAAAATTGACTTCTATGGAGTTCGACCCTTGGGGAAAGGGGTGACCTCACACCTACTATGCTCAGAAGAACGTCACGGACCGAAGACTTAGGAAGTTATGAACTGACCCTCGGCTCTAGCGTGGAGGTCCCACCTCACACCCGGAAGACCTTTGAGGTCTCCCCCTCCCTAGCCAATGCTTGAGCTAGGTGCCTTGGAGGAAGAAAGCCAAAGAGATTCAAGTGGCTAAGGAATAATGAATGCTTTCCAAGGCACCCTCAAGGGTCTATTTATAGCTTTTCCAAGTCCTGGGGGTCAAAATGACCAAAATGCCCCTAAGGCAAATAAGCCTCAAGCCAATAGAAAACCTCAACACCGGGGGGCAAAGAGGGAAATTCCACCCCGAGGGTAAAAGCACGACCCAAAGAGGCCTAGAAGGAATGGAGGCTAAGCCATCCCCCCCACCTGGCCGCAGGCCGCTCTCGCCGGTGCGAGCAGGACGCCCTGAGCGAGAGCTCGGCCGTAGGCCGCTCTCGCCCGCACGAGCACACTGCTCGGGGCGAGGCCTGGCTGCAGGCCGCTCTCGCCCGCGCGAGGAGGCCGCTCAGGGCGAGAGCCTGGCCGCATGCCGCTCTCGCCCGCGCGAGCAGGCCGCTCGGGGCGAGAGCCCGGCCGCAGCCTGCTCTCGCCCGCGCGAGCAGGCCGCTCGGGGCGAGAGCCCGGCCGCAGGCCGCTCTCGCCCGCACAAGAAGGCCGCTCGAGGCGAGGCTTGGCCGCAGGCCGCTCCGACCTCACACCTATCAAGCCGGGGCGGGTGCCGGCCAACTTGCCGCACCCTCCCTCCAAAAGGGGTCGGGGGGAGGTATATTTTTCCTCCCCCTACTAGTATATTATAAGAGTTAGGCCAAAATTGGCTACCAAGAGTGCAAAACTCTCAAAAAGCTTAAAACCCAAAGTTGGTCCTGCGCTTGCCGAACGGACCTTACTCGGCGAATACGGGGTTGTACACAATCCCCGCTCTTTTTGAGATTGGCACAATCTCGGAAAGAAACATCTAACCCAACGTATTCGCTGGGTGTAGCTTGCTCTTGTGATATTGAAAGACTATGAGGCCTCTTCCGAGGGGTCAACCTGCCATGCCCGCTGATGAGAGCCTAGGCGGCGAGACCCCCTCAGGGTAAAAACACTTAGCCTCCTGGGGGGGAGTCAACCTGCCATGTCAGCTGATGAGAGCCTGGGTGGCAAGACCCCCTCAGGATAAAAACACTTAGCCTCCTGGGGGGAGTCAACCTGCCATGCCAGCTGATGAGAGCCTGGGTGGCGAGACCCCCTCAGAGTAAAAACACTTAGCCTCCTAGGGGGGTCAACCTGCCATGCCAGCTGATGAGAGTCTGGGTGGCGCGACCCCCTCATGGTAAAAACACTTAGCCTCCTGGGGGGGAGTCAACCTACCATGCCAGCTGATGAGAGCCTGGGTGGCGAGACCCCCTCAGGGTAAAAACACTTAGCCTCCTAGGGGGTCAACCTGTCATGCCAGCTGATGAGAGCCTGGGTGGCGAGACCCCCTCAGGGTAAAAACACTTAGCCTCCTGGGGGGTCAACCTGCCATGTCAGCTGATGAGAGCCTAGGTGGCGAGACCCCCTCAGGGTAAAAACACTTAGCCTCCTGGGGGGGTCAACCTGCCATGCCAGCTAATGAGAGCCTGGGTGGCGAGACCCCTCAGGGTAAAAACACTTAGCCTCCTGGGGAGATTCAACCTGCCATGCCAGCTGATGAGAGCCTGGGTGGCGAGACCCCCTCAGGGTA
This sequence comes from Platanthera zijinensis, assembly GCA_039513925.1. Taxonomy (NCBI): domain Eukaryota; kingdom Viridiplantae; phylum Streptophyta; class Magnoliopsida; order Asparagales; family Orchidaceae; genus Platanthera; species Platanthera zijinensis. The sequence goes on along the minus strand of CM077080.1, from coordinate 34,447,484 downwards.
AAAACACTTAGCCTCCTAGGGGGGTCAACCTGCCATGCCAGCTGATGAGAGTCTGGGTGGCGCGACCCCCTCATGGTAAAAACACTTAGCCTCCTGGGGGGTCAACCTATCATGTCAGCAAAAGGTAGCCTGGGTGACGAGACAGCCTCGGGGTGAAAATACTTAGCCTCCCGAGGGGTCAACCTGTCATGCCAGCTAATGGGAGCCTGGATGACGAGACAGCCTCGGGGTGAAAACATTGGGCTTCCACGAGAGATCAACCGGCCTTGTAAGCTAGTGAGAGCCTAACAGCAGAATCATCATCGGAGCTAAGGACTGGGCTTTCACGAGAGATCAACCGGCCTTGTCAGCTAGTGAGAGCCTGACAGCGGAATCATCATCGGAGCTAAGGACTGGGATTCCATGAGAGATCAACCGGCCTTGTCAACTAGTGAGAGCCTGACAGCGGAATCATCATCGGAGCTAAGGACTGGGCTTCCACGAGAGATCAACCGGTCTTGTCAGCTAGTGACAGCCTGACAGCGGAATCATCATCGGAACTAAGGACTGGGCTTCCACGAGAGATCAACCGGCCTTGTCAGCTAGTGAGAGCCTGACAGCGGAATCATCATCGGAGCTAAGGACTGGGCTTCCACGAGAGATCAACCGGCCTTGTCAGCTAGTGAGAGCCTGACAGCGGAATCATCATCGGAGCTAAGGACTGGGCTTCCACGAGAGATCAACCGGCCTTGTCAGCTAGTGAGAGCCTGACAGCGGAATCATCATCGGAGCTAAGAACTGGGCTTCCATGAGAGATCAACCGGCCTTGTCAGCTAGTGAGAGCCTGACAGCGGAATCATCATCGGAGCTAAGGACTGGGCTTCCACGAGAGATCAACCGGCCTTGTCAGCTAGTGAGAGCCTGACAGCAGAATCATCATCGGAGCTAAGGAAGAAACGAGCCACCCTCCGAGGCACTCTCGACCATGCCAGCTGGTGTGAGCCTGTTATGAGGAGATCCTCTCGGGGGTGGGAGATGGATATGTCACCTAGGCTTTTTTAATTCCAACATCCTCTAATGGGGAAAAAAGATGGGTTACATGACCCCCCCGACTCTATTGGTCGAGGGCTGGACTCATTACAACATAAGAAAAAGATACAAGACTCTGCCGAGGTGAGGCTTCTTCAGAGGGCCTGGGCTTGATCTCCACTCTATTGCGAGTCACTCACAAGGTCCCTCGGTTTCCCACATCGAACCGATCCTCACATATGTCTTCTCCCCCCACTCTGGGTCGAACCCCTTCAACCTGTGCCAGCGGCTGAGGCTGGGCAGGGCCTCTCGCCCCCCTCACTTCCAAGAACTCGGGGCAGGTAGCCGTGGCGTGCCCCTCCACCTGGTGGAAGTCGCAGTACAACAATACTCTTTCTCCCCGCTTTCGGCGGGCTGGGCGATCTCTTCTGTTGCCTCTTCCTCCTCCGCCTATCGCCGAGGCCTGCTGGGGTGGGGGTAGGAGCTGCCTTAGGGCTTGTCTTTGGAAGTTGAACCTCCCTTGACCCCCATGAAAGTTATCTCCACCTGGGACGAGAGCTCGCCCTAGGCCTTGGGCAGGTCTTCCCTGCTTCCTCCAGCCTGACTCCGGACCCTCCTGAGCCCTCTGCTCCTCTCTCCTCCTTCCTTCATGATGCCCTGGGCCACCTTGCTCTTTTGGCTCCATCTCTGCTAGCTTCGCCAACTTCTTGGCGAATGCCGGGTTGGCCGCCTCCATGGCTATCTCCTCTGCTGCCCTTTCCATCAGCTCCTCGAAGGAAAGGGGGGGTCTTCCGGGTCAAGCTCATCTTGAAGAATCCTTCGCGCAGCCCCACTGTGAACGTCATTTGGAGGGCATACCCAGGCACCTCTTGGATGTCAAGGACCTCCTCCTGGAACCTGTCAACGTAGTGGGTCAGCGACTCCTCGACCCTTTGCTTTATCAGGAAGAGGGACTCAGGACCTTTCTTCCTCTTCTTGGAGGTGGAGAAGCGAAGCTGAAAGCTCCGGCTCAAGTCTTCGAACCCGAAGATGGACCTTGGGGGAGTTGATGGAACCAGTCCCTCACCTTTTCTTTCAAGGTGATCGCAAATAGACGGCACTTGAATGCATCCGTCATTGGCATGATGGAGACAACATCCTCAAACCACTGCAGGTGCTGGATGGGGTCATCCTTCCCTGTATAGTATGCCTTGTCAAGTTCCCTAAACCCCTCGGGAACGGGAGCTGAGATTATCAACTCACTGAAGGGTGACCCCCTGAGGGGGGTTCGCGCGACCTGCTCGCCTGGAGGGCTAGCACTTGCTGGGCTGGGGAACAGCTCCTGGCCGGTGAGGTCTCGCTCGACCCCTTCTCCCATCCTTTCCTTCCCAGGTCCCCTACCTGGTGCACTTCCTTCTCCCCCTGTAGGGGTCATCACGCTTGGACCCCTAAGGGTCGACTCATCGAGAGGGGGTGGAGCTAGCTCTTGGGGGGTTGGAGTGGAGCTGCCACCCCAAGGAGCCAAACTCCGCAGCATCCCCATGATGCCTTGAATGGATGTCATGAACTCCTCCCTTCCCACGAAGGGTCCTGGGTTGGGGAGCTCGCCGAGATCATCACCACCTCCCTGATCTACGGCCATGACACTCTCCCAAGATCTTCGGTGTTGGTCACTCTCCACGCTCACCGCACCAAAACTGTTGAAGCCAAAAATGACCGAAGCCAAAATTGACTTCTGTGGAGTTCGACCCTTGGGGAAAGGGGTGACCTCACACCTACTATGCTTGGAAGAACGTCACGGACCGAAGACTTAGGAAGTTATGAACTGACCCTCGGCTCTAGCGTGGAGGTCCCACCTCACACCCGGAAGACCTTTGAGGTCTCCCCCTCCCTAGCCAATGCTTGAGCTAGGTGCCTTGGAGGAAGAAAGCCAAAGAGATTCAAGTGGCTAAGGAATAATGAATGCTTTCCAAGGCACCCTCAAGGGTCTATTTATAGCTTTTCCAAGTCCTGGGGGTCAAAATGACCAAAATGCCCCTAAGGCAAATAAGCCTCAAGCCAATAGAAAACCTCAACACCGGGGGGCAAAGAGGGAAATTCCACCCCGGGGGTAAAAGCACGACCCAAAGAGGCCTAAGAGGAATATTGGAGGCTAAGCCATCCCCCCCACCTGGCCGCAGACCGCTCTCGCCAGCGCGAGCAGGCCGCCCGGAGCGAGAGCCCGGCCGTAGGCCGCTCTCGCCCGCGCGAGCAGGCCGCTCGGGGCTAGGCCTGACCGCAGGCCGCTCTCGCCCGCGCGAGGAGGCCGCTCGGGGCGAGAGCCTAGCCGCAGGCCGCTCTCGCCCGCACGAGCAGGCCGCTCGGGGCGAGAGCCCGGCCGCAGCCCGCTCTCGCCCGCGCGAGCAGGCCGCTCGGGGCGAGAGCCCGGCCGCAGGCCGCTCTCGCCCGCACGAGAAGGCCGCTCGAGGCGAGGCCTGGTCGCAGGCCGCTCCGACCTCACGCCTATCAAGCCGGGGCGGGTGCCGGCCAACTTGCCGCACCCTCCCTCCAAAAGGGGTTGGGGGGAGGTAGATTTTTCCTCCCCCTACTAGTATATTACAAGAGTTAGGCCAAAATTGGCTACCAAGAGTGCAAAACTCTCAAAAGCTTAAAAACCCAAAGTTGGTCCTGTGCTTGCCGGACGGACCTTACTCGGCGAATACGGGGTTGTACAACATGGGTTGGAGAGATCATGGTGAGGTCTTGGAGTCATGGTGAGGGCCCCTGGTCACCCTAAACTAAGGTTTAGGAATTTACTATTTGTAGATCATAGTGCTCCTATCCACACTACCAGGCCCACTTGACTTTTCTTGGGCTTCCTAGGGTTTTGTCATGACAAAACCACTCCTAGAGGTCTAGTTGGAAATGAGATGTTACATCCTCCTCCAGCGGAGAAACCCCGACCTCCTTCTTTTCTAACGGCGAAACCCTGGCCTCCCAGTATTTTGGTGAAATATTGCGATTTCTGACAGTATTTTGTTGAAATACTGGAAGTTCTGATATCAAATACTGTATACTATGACAATATTGTGACCAAAAAAGTCAAAAACAAATACATTGCAATCTATCAAAATGATATAAGGTTACATTATATAATCGTATTAACATCTTCTCTCCACTATTATATATGTTATGATATAAAATATCTAATTTATAGATTGTATTGTGCACGATATTGAACAATATATTAACAGTATTTTAGTAAAATATTGAGAGTTTTAATAGTATTTTGGTGAAATATTGAGAGTTCTGAAGATATTTGGTCAAATACTGTCAGAACTCCCAGTATTTCACCCAAATACTGGGAGGTCGGGGTTTCGCCGCTGGAGGAGGAGGACGCCAGGGTTTCACAGCTGGAGGAGGAAGCGGGGTTTTCACCGCAGGAGGAGTAGGAGGCCGGGGTTTTGCCACGGGAGGAGGAGGCCGGGGTTTTGTTGCGGGAGGAGGAGGAGGCCGGGTTTTCTTCGCGGGAGGAGGAGACCGGGGTTCACCGTGGGAGGAGGTCGGGGATCGCTGTGGGAGGGGGAGGAGGCGGCCTTAGGGTTTCGCTGGGAGGGAGATGAGAGATCGGGGATGCATGAAATTGTTTGAAGGAAGTAAAGAGGTGGGGTCCACTTTCAATGAGTATTTATTCTCTCACCTAGAAATATGTGAGAGAAACGGACAGAAAATTTTGTCCACACAAACAGAGTGAAAAAGCTACCCAGCAACAACGCCTTAAAAATTGGACCGGACCGGCTGGTTCAACCGGTTGGAACGCCAATCGGTTCCCCGGTCGGTCCAGTCAAGTTTTTAAAATCGCCCCTGCCAAAAACTGGCCTAGAACCGGTTAACCAGTCGGTTGGACCGGTTAATCAGAAACCGACCGCCGGTTTCCAGGCAACCGGCCGATTCCAAAATCTTGACTGCGTGAACTTTTTAGGAGCAGACGGCTATTTCTTATAGAATTTTTCATTGCTAAGTATTTGCATCTAAGAAATGTGAGACTATTCTCAATTCACTCTAGGCGCTAAACGTTTAAAAATTTATATTAAATTAATAATAATAACATTTTTAAACGCCTAAACCTACATGACTATATCGCTGCATCAAATATTTTAAATATTAATATATATTATTTGTATATATTAAATTATTAATATAACGTTGTATTTGATGCAACGTTTCATCAAATAATATTTATTAATATTTAATATGACACCGTCTATGCATGTGCAGTTAGACTTGATTCAACTCCACGTCAATCGATTAAACCGGTTAAGGCGGTTAAATCTTAAACCTCTCCTTCTTTCGGTTCAATGTCCGATCCAATTCTGAAAATCTTGCCCGCAATCTAAAATACGCCTGTACCTACAAAATTGTGAAGAAATGTGGAAGTAGATGAAAATTAATTGATCCAAGCGAGAAGTGCTGAAGCGTGCACTCCAGGTAGCCGGTCACGCACTCACGCCAAGAGCGCAGATGGTGCTGTCCTCACCAAATCATTTTTCTTACGCCAGAGATAAATATAAAAAAGAAAATAAATGTTATTTTGTTTTCTAACAAAATGTATTTTAGATTTTTTTAAATTCTCCGCATTATATAAACATTTGACACCATTAAAATTACCAAATTATACCTATCATTTAGATATACTATATGCTACATCGAAGAAGAAATTGAATAAAATGGATAGTGATATGTTTCTCCTAAAAAATATTGAGTGGTATAGTAGGAATTTGGCCGAAACGTTGAAGCAAGCCGACCCGATCAAGTGAATTGTGCGTGTGAGCCGTGCCTGCTCGAAGTGTTCCAAATCACCCCAAAAAGAGGGACGAAACAACGCCCGCACACGCACGGGTGCGGGCTGCACCAAGCATGCACGCACCCACACTGACGGGCACCGCACTCGGCCAGTACACGACCCGCACGCGTCACGGCGTCAGGCCAGTGCTCGCGCGAGCACGACCAACACGCGACCGACCAGCAAGCGTGTGCGGCCAACACGCACGCATGTGCGGTCGGCGCGCTACACAGCCAGCCTCTGCCGCTTTCGGCCACCCCCGTTGTCAGGCAACTTGTCCAGGCTGCCCGAACCGTCCATGGGCAATTTCATCATTTTCCGAAAAAGTGGTGATACAGATGACTGGAACGGAGCAACATCATTCGTCAACTCAAGATCCGGCCGGGTGCAATTACCAATACGTCTCATCAAGAAAGTTATAAAGCAGCTCATAGGCCTTCATTTGAAGACAACAACAACCAGAAAGACAAGAGAGAACTCTGAGGTTTTCGGACGTGGACGTAAGATTTTGATCGTTTCTTCGCTCTTAATTCCCTCTGTTCGCTCTCAACGCTCTCATGTACGCTTCAACAAGCACAGGAGATCGAAGGCATAGGAAAATGCTCTCATGGACGTTCCAGGCTTTCAGCTCTGTGGACTTGGTCTTTTTTCTCTTCTCTTTGCCTCTATGACTTGTAAAAAAAAAAGTGGTTTGTCACCCTCCGAGTATCTCAAACCCTTATAACATCAAGAAATCTAGTAAATTTTGGTCCGACACAAATCCGGCCATTTAGTTTTTCAACTTTTTTATACTAAAACGGCTCGTGTCATTGCTGTCTGGTTTCCATTTAACTGTTTGCGCGCTCGGCTCACTCTCGAGATAAGCTGATCCGATCCTCTTGACCGGAGGAAAACTGAGTGACCCAATAGATAAAAATAAAATAAATTAAAATTACAGGACAATATAATATATACTTAAGTAATTTTAATTAAATAAAAAATAAAGTTTAAATGAATTACAATAATAATATATTACAATTATACACCATATATTTTCATTTTTCACATCGACTAAAAACATGTAACAGCTTAAGGAGAAATTTGGTACGAGATTACAATATCGAATGGGACTTGTTGAAGGAGAAATTGTATGTAGAGCCATCATACATGAACCAATTTTTATGTATGTTTAAGGTAAATTACTCTTTCAACTTTTGAAATACATATAAAAAAATCGTGCTTTATGCATAAAAAATTGTGCGCGAATGATTTGGCAGGATTTGCACGGCTGGATTTTCACCCGCACGTGAACAGTGCGGTGCCTTTACCAGCACAAAATATTTTTTTTCTCATTCATGACTTTAGCGAAGGAGAAGCTAGGAGTGTTATAAAATTTAGGGTCAAGGGTCGCTACTGTGAATTAATATTATCGAAAAATTCTACTGAATGCAGCAACGTATAAGCCTATATAGGATCGTTTTAACAAAACACAATCAGTCTCTAATTGGAGTTTTAAACTAGAATTTATTTTTCCTCAAATTTAAAACACAGGGTAAAACGAATTAGAACGAACAGTAAATGAAGTGCGGAATTAATTTATACCGTTTTTTGTCTCTAGCTCGTTCTTCATGATAGCAGTTATTTGCAATTATTGCGACGTGTTGTTCCTTATGAGTTTCGCGGCCTTAGCAGAGCCACCAAACATACAAAGATTTGTTAAACTTTGTGTACTACAACGAAAAAGGGTTAGCACAAATATAGAAAATTCACTATGTAATTTGAAAATATAAACAGTGGTTACACATCTATGCATATTCATTTGGCATGTATGTAAGTGATTATATGAGTATTTATTTTGAATTAAAAATAATGCCTTCCCAGACTGGCTCTCTTGAACAGAGAGTTATTATTCTTAATTTATCGATTAAGATAAAAAACTTTGACACAAAAGGAATCAATAATTACCTCAAGGAAGACCGAAAAGAGGAAATGAATGGACTTTGATTTGAAAGCTTTAAATGGATGTTCAATGAAGATGATGCACAGTGGTTCGCAGATCTCCTCTTGTAACCTGGAATCTAAACAGTGCTTCTAAAATTAAGAAAAGAGCAGCCACAAATCTGGGATTAGCCTAGATTTGAATCACCGATCTGCTCTTCTATCGCCGCCTCCTTTTCCTTCTCGGCGATGGTGATCGAGATGAAGGTCTACCATGAATCTGCAGCTTAACGGCGAAGAAGTAAACGTCCGCAGTCTACAGCTTCGCCCTTTCAACAATCCACAATCTCCTCCTCTGTTCACAACCAATGATCATGAAAAATAGAATATTAGGCTTAATAGGGAGGTCATTTGGGAGTTACCAAAATGAAGGCAATCAATACTCATAACTCCCTAAATAAAATCTAAATAAGTTAAATCTCATGAAATTAATTGAGATTCAAATTTCATGTCCATTCATATGCCAAGAGCGAGACCGAGCTCGCGACTGAAATTACGAGACAATCTGACCCACCTATCACAGACTTCGATCGTTCGCGCGACTGAATTAACTCGCGCTCGTGAGAATCCGAATAGATTAAATATTCGCACACGACTATATCAGGACGTTTCGATGGATCAGGTCCACCTCATAGGAAAATTTCCAACAAGGAAAACATCAAAGAACCCTCCACACACCCTAGCAAGTTTAGTTGAGCCAGTTCGAAAAAGCTTGACTCTAGACTGTGAAACTCGAGATCGAGCTTATTAAGGCTCCGTTTGGGGGGGACTTATTTTCACCGGTCAAACGGTTACGACCGCATGAATCGGACCTTAATCATGGTCCGATTCATGCGATCGTAATTGTCTGACCGGTGAAAATAAGTCCCCTCTTGAACTCGAGCTTAAGCCGAATAAAATGAGCTAGTTGTGCTCCAAGTAAGCGCGATTGGCTGTATCGGATAATTTAGAACATTTATACCTATTTTATTATTTTATAGCGCATAGCCTAAGTCTATTTTCATATAGTTATTGTCTATTTAAATTAGGCATGGCTCCAAAATATCAAATGAGAATCATAATTTCTTGCAATTATTTATCCTATGCAGCACACATTAATAAGTGTGAGCTAAAATTATGAGCCTAATTGCAAGAATCATAATTTCTTGCAATTATCTTTCCTATTCAGCACACATTAAGTGTGAGCTAAAGTTGTTATTGTTTGTTTAAAAAGTTTGTTATTGTTTGAAAAGAAAATCTCAATGAATTTGGGCAATGTGAAAAAGTACATTTATTTTGAGTAATGAGTCAAATTATATTGTCAGCCAAATTCCTGCTTTCTCTCATGCAAAGATTTTGTATTTTATTAGGTATTTTTTTGGTGTGCTACTAGTAATAAATGATGTGCATTTAACATCACTCTTAATTTTGTCCTCATCTACTTCTTCTCCTACCCTCAACCTATAAATTATCTTCCCGGCTTCGCCTGTTCGTTTTCTCCGCTCCGAGGGAGATATTTCCTCCCGCCGATCACTTTCTCCAAGAAAGATTACAGAGCTCGTGTGCCCTTCCCCCTTCTTGGAAATCCTCTAGGGTTTGACTTCTCTCCGATCATCTCTCTTTTGGTCTCCGGCATCCAGATCGATTCGGAGCTGGCCAAGGAAAATCTACAATACATAGTTTTCTTGATCGATTTATTGGATTTATGCAGATCGGCGGATCGGAAGAGAGATGGACGCCGTCCGAGACTCCGGCAATGCGAAAGCGGAGCCGCATTCGTCCGTAGAAGCCGATGAGTTAAACCTCCCGCGGCTTCACGAGAAGCGGAGGCTGAACATCGATCGGAAGAGCTCGCTGGACGAGCGATCTTTGAGCGAGCTCTCTCTAGGGGGGAATGTCAGGAACGTGGAGAGCTATGATAGCATGTACTCTCCCATGGCGACCACGGGGGCGCGATCTGGTTGGGACACCCCAGCTTCGACCACTCCTCGCGCCTCCGATCCCCATCCCATGGTTGTCGACGCCTGGGATTCTCTCCGGCGATCGCTGGTATTCTTTCGGGGTCTTCCCGTCGGAACAATCGCTGCTGCCGATCATCAATCCGAACAGGTCCTAAACTATGATCAGGTATGCTTTTAGATGTGAATCGCGAGACATTCCATTAATACATGGAGATTTCTTCCCCTCCCCCAAAAAAACCCCCCTCCGGCGAGGATCGCTTCATGTATTCCGACGGGCTACAGTTCTTCATGAACTCTAATCCGTTCTTCTTTGAAATGCAACCGGCATTTGCATGGATCTGATTGATTTTAACTTTCTTGATTGATTTTATACACCGATGGACAGGTGTTTGTGCGCGATTTTGTTCCGAGCGCGCTGGCGTTTCTTATGAACGGGGAACCCGACATTGTTAAGAACTTCTTATTGAAAACTGTGCAACTTCAGAGCTGGGAGAAGAGGATCGACCGCTTCAAGCTCGGTGAAGGGGCCATGCCCGCTAGCTTCAAGGTCCTTCATGATCCGATTCGGAAGACGGATTCCTTAGCGGCAGATTTCGGCGAGAGCGCCATCGGGAGAGTTGCTCCGATCGATTCGGGTTTCTGGTGGATCATACTTCTTCGAGCGTACACCAAGTCCACCGGAGATATTTCTTTGGCGGAATCGTCGGAATGTCAGAAGGGGATGAGGCTTGTATTGTCATTGTGTTTGTCCGAGGGCTTCGATACATTTCCAACTTTGCTATGTGCAGACGGCTGCTCCATGATTGATCGTAGAATGGTAAGGTTTCTCTGTTCTCCGTTTTTTTTAAAATAGTTTGGAAAATTTTTCTGCTCTTAATTGTCCTTATTATGGAGTAAATAGGAGCCTTCACAAATGTTCTAATTGTTGAGTTAGGGACTTAGATTCTGTTACAGTATCAAAAAGTTCATAATGTTTTTCATAAGCTGAAGCCCTCCACCTGACACTAAGGCTCAGTTTGGCATGGTGGGGGCGGTCGTAAAGACAGGGGTTAAACCATCATTCGTTAATGATTATCTGACAAACATCATTCGTGTGAACATAAAAGTGGATGAAGTTACTTAGATGAGCGTTAACAAATGACAATTGAACCCCTGAATGTGTTCAGGACCGTCACCACCGTGCCAAATGGGGCCAAAATGATTTTAAGTTAGAGGCTTAGGTATAATTACATTATCAGAGCAAATAAAAAAAAAAATCACATATTAGGGGATATATTCCCTGTATTTGATGGGGGGGGGGGGGCATGTTGATAATATAGTTTCACATTAAAAAATAGTTTTATGCACTTAATATAGATCTTTGTTGCATTTGAAAATCAGTTGGTTCTAGGTTAGAATGTTTTGATTCAAATGCTAATAACTGCTTGAGAGTATACAAATCCAATCAGAGCACCTGCAAATTAATTTTACGAGAACACATACGCGACCACGTGGTATGCGATACACAAGTACAACACAATAATAACAGTAATATAAACGAGACACATATTTTTAATATGGAAACCCAATCAGATGAAAATTACGGGATGATCAGAGTGTAACCCGAAAAGTCATTACTAAAGATATGTGGCAACACAGACAAATATAAGACATTCTTTTCTCGATCCACATAAGATCTTCACCAACTTCGCGCCACACAATATTGTACAAGAGCAGTCTGGTGCACAAGGCATCCTCGCGGAGCAAGGGTTCGGGAAAGGGTCCCACCACATGGGTAAAATGTAGGCAAATCGTACTTTGCATTTTTGCAAGAGGCTGCAAAAGTTACCGACATAATATTGTACAGTAGAAGAAAATTTACAAGTTACCGAGAGTGACAAATAAAATGAATTACACAAATGCTATTCAAGATGGCTCTTCGAATCTTTAATCAGATCTACTCCAGATCTAATTCGTGTAGCAAATTCTTCTCTGTGACGTCGTCGAATACCGTCTGAATGCTCACCCCAAACTAATATTGAGCATATTATCGAAAACTCAAAAGCCGATTGAAAATCACTCAAATATTGAGTTAGATCAAAATCAGTTACAATTGATTTGACTCAATTTGAGTGGATTCAATTTGACTCGAACTATATTTCGAGTTGATTTCAAGTCAAGTCTGACTCGAGTTGCTCAAAATATGATTCAAGTCAACTTGAATTGATTTAAACATTACGTGCTTATTAGCATATTATTATTTAAAATAAAATAAAAACACTAAATTCTAAACCTAAACTAAAAGATTAAAGTTGTAGAAAACTTTAATTATGAGTCAAGTCAATTCACATTCAACCCAACTAAATTTAATTTCTAGTCGAGTCGAGTCAAAATAAAGAGAAAAAATGCTCAATTTCGAGTCGACTCAGAATCGAGTCATTAAGTCAAGCTACTTTGGCCCGAAATAATTTTGATTTCGAGCTGAGTTTGATTCAAAATTTTCAATTTTGAGCCGAGCTCAAATCGTTCGAACTCGACTCAAAATCAGCCATAGCTCAAACTTAAACCAATGTCACAAAAATCCCCCAAGATAAATCGTTCAATATATACTTGAGTTTGAAGAGAACTGAATGTCTTCACTATCCTCCAACATAACTATTTTTCACATGCAACGTCTAGTAGTATAATAAATCCTCTTGATTGTCGCCTCCTCCGACCACGTCTTATATCAAATGTTTTTTCTTCCAAACCAGCATGCAACAACAATAATCAATATGCTAAAGGCGAGGCATCTGGACTTCAAAGAAGTGATTAACTGCCCAGAAGACCAAAGACCACATGTGAGAAAGTCTAAGACACCTATGCATCACAATGCATGTTGTCTACCAACTCTATAAGTATCAAGGAAATAACTCAGAATAATTTGATTTTCTTGATCTTTACATCAGATTTGTACAATATTTATACATGCGATAGAAGACTTAGAATCTGAGTTTCCCTGAGTATTCTATAAGTATCTACATGACTCTAGAAATATCTTTAGAATATTCAGGGAATATTCCTTTAACAACTCTAGGAATTCTTTGGAATATTCCCTTAAACAACCCTAGAAATATCATTGGAATATTCCCCCCCCCCCCCCCCCCCCCCCCCCCCCCCCCCTCAAACTTAAGATGGTACAGAATTTGTCATCTTAAGTTTGGATATTAATGCATCAAAGCTACTTAGAAGACGAGACTTTGTAAAGATATCTGCAGTTTGATGTTTGATCAATAGATGACACAAACACCAAATTTAATGTTCCATCGATAACATATTGGCGAATGAAGTGACGGTCGATCTCGATATGCTTAGTTCGTTCATGAAAGACATCATTGTGAGCAATTTGGATAGCACTCTTATTGTCACAATGAAAGATGGTAGTTGAAGAGAAAGTTATGCTCATGTCTTTAAGTAATCGAGAAAGCCAAAGCAATTCAACAGTAACATCAGCAAGAGCATGATATTCTGATTCGGTACTAGAATGAGCAATCACAGTTTGCTTTTTGCTATGCCAAGAAATGAGAGAACTACCTAGGAAGATGTAATACCCGGTGGTGTAACTGTTGAAACCGTAAAATCGGTCTCCGTGGAGTTCGACCCTTGGGGGAAGGGGTGATCGCGCACCTACTCTGCTCCTGCAAGAAAACGACAAGGAAGTGAAGAACAAAGGACTAGACCAAGGGCCCGGCGCGGAGGTCCCACCACACACCCGGAAGATCTTAGAGCGCTTCCCCTCCTTAGCTAATTGCCGGGCTAAGGTACCTCAGAAAGCGCTATGAGACCTGAGAATTAGTAAGCATGCCTTTCTGAGGTACCCCTTGGGTCCTATTTATAGAGAACTGAAAACGGCCTGCAAATAGCCTACCTCTGCTGGTCTGAAATTACTGAAAGCCCCCCTGGGGCTGGCCTGCCAACAGCCAAACTCCGCTGTTATGAGAGGCCAGGGGCAGACCACCTGGGGCGGGATGGCCACTGGATCCCTTGCTCGGCTAGGGCGGCGAGAGCCCGATAGGGCTGGCACTCGCCGATTCTGCCCGGCCAATGGCGAGTGCAAGCTCGCCTGGCGATCCTCTCTGGTTTGGCGAGTGCGGGCTCGGCTGGCGAGCAGCTCCAGTTTGGCGAGTGCGGGCTCGGCTGGAAAAACCCTAAGCTCGGCCCGACGATCTCCGAGCTCGGTACGACGATTTGTCGAGCTCGAGCTCGGCGGTGAACCCTGCCCGGCCGTGAGGCGGTCTGGACCGGCCGGTCTGGCTTCCGCGGACCCACTCGGCGGATACGGGGTTGTACAGTAACGATGATCCGTAAGATCTCCAACCCAATCAACATCAGAATACCCATCAAGAACTAAAGGTGAATGAGAGGAAAAATGAATTATGTAGAATAAAGTTCCTTTTATATATCGTTGGATACAAGTTATGGTTGTGAGATGTGTTGTACGAGGAGTGGTCATGAATTGACTAAGTAAATTGCATAAGCAATATCAGGTCGAGTTATAGTGAGATAGACTAAACTCCCAACAAATTGATGATAAATAGTGGGATCGTCAAGCAGAGCCATCTGTAGATGTAAGTTTGAGATTATATTCTAAGGGGGTGGAAGTTGTTTTATTGTCTATGATGCTGACTCAAGATAGTAGATCTGAAGCATATTTGGTCTGAGTGAGATGATGTCCATCAATTGTAGAAGAAACTTCTAAGCCAAGGAAGTAGTTAAGAGTCCCGAGATCATTCGTCTCAAATTGTTGTTGAAAATAATGTTTCAAATTTAAGATGCAAGTAGCATCATCTCTTGTTATGATTGTGTCATCTACATATAACAACAAAAGCACAATGTCACGGTCGGTATGTCAGATAAACAAAGTAAAATCATGTGGGATGGATTGAAAACCAAGTTGTTGTATAGTAGAATTAAATTTTGTGAACCAGACTCGTGAAGCCTGTTTGAGTCCATATAAGACTTTTCGTAATATGCACACCTTATTAGGGGGAGAAGGGAGGCCGGGAGGAGGTCACATAAATTTCTTCTTTTAGATCCCTATTTAGAAAGGCATTTTTATCATCTATCTGAAGAAGTTTCCAACGTTTAACTGCGACAATAGCTAATAGACATCTGATAGAGGTGATACAAGCAACAAGATCAAATATTTCTTCATAATCAATGCCACACTCCTAGGTATATCATTTAGTCACTAATAGTGCTTTGTAACGCTTAATAGATCCATCAGAGTGAGTTTTGATTTTATAAACTCATTTACATCCGACAAGGGTTTTGCCCAAGGGATGGTCAACTAAATCCCATGTGTGAGTTTTCTCTAAGGCATGAAGTTTTTCCTGCATTGCTTTCTGCCAATGAGAATCGACATTGGCTTCATGATACGATCGAGGCTCATGCAAGGTGGAAATGATCGAGAAACAATGATAACTTTGAAGATGGTAAAGAGTTTCTTTTACTCGAGCATATCGTCGAGGGTTGCTTTCAGGAACAGTTTCTACAACATAGTCACTTATCAGAGGATCAGGAGCAGGAGATGTTGAAGTGAGCCAAGGAATGTCGTTTTCGTCGGTGGTTGGAAATAGTTCAACAGAGGAGTTTGTGAAATACTTAGTGGGAGTAGTAGAAGTGGATTGAAATTTTGATAAAGATAAAAAATGGTGTTTTGCCAAAAGATAACATTTCAGGAAATACAAAGCCTATTAAAAGTGGGGTCCCAATAACGGTAATCTTTATGTTCTACGCCATACCCAAGAAAGCAACAAAGTCGAGCACATGGTTCGAGCTTAGTGCGTTCATGAGGTTGTAGTAGAACAAAACAAGAGCAACCAAATGGTTTGAGATGAGAGTAGTCCGGTGGTTTTCCAAATAGTTGTTCAAAATAAGTTTTATTGTTGAGAATGAGAGTGAGAATACGATTAGTGATATAGGTAGCATGAAGTACAACTTCTCCCCAAAACTTTACAGGACAAGAAGCGGTGAGAAGAAGAGTACGAACTGAGTAAAGTATGTGGCGATGCTTTCGCATAGCCCTACCATTTTGTTGTGAAGTGTAAGAGCATGAGTGTTGAGCAAGAGTTCCTTCTTGATTACGAAATTGAAGAAGAGAAGAATCTTTGTATTCCATAGCATTATCACTTTGAAGAATTTTGATGGGCATTGAAAATTATGTTTTAATCATACGAGCAAATGGTATGTAAGCTTGTGGTAGCTGAAATTTATATTTGAGAAAGTGAATCCAAGTGAAATGAGAATAATCATCGATAAATATGATAAAATATTGATAACTGTTTATGATTGAAATAGGAGAATACACCCATAAATCAGAATGAATTAGAGTAAAAGTAAGACTAGGAATGGAGTTATTAGTATTAAAAGATAATGCAGGTTGTTTAGCAAGTTGACATTTGACAAAGCAAGCAATCAAAATTTTCAAATTTGGTAGGGCCTAATAACCCTTGAGAGAGTATGGAACACAATTTATTGGAATATGCATTCCCTAAACAAAGATGACATTGATATAAGGAAGGGTGCGCAGCAGCTGCAGACACATGTTTTGAAGGAATCTCAAGTCATATGAGCTCAAATAATCTCCCCATCCTCCGTCCTATCCCAATGACCTGCCCCGTGTGCGGATCCTGTACCTGGCAGTCAGATGAAGAAAAAATAACGGTGAATCTAAGTTCACATATTTGTCCAATAGAAATGAGATTTAATGCTAAATTTGGAACAAGATATGTATTAGGAAGATTTAGATTATGTGTGGATGCAAGCCCAATATGAATGATATTCATCTTGGTGTCATTGGCAGTGTGAATAGGAGGAAGGGAAGAAATTGATGTTGGAGTAGTGAGGACAATGAAATAACAAGTCATATGATTGCAACATGCTGAATCAAAAAGCCATGAAGTTTTACTTGGAGTTACAGACATGACAGTGGGAGATATGGAGTTTGAAGTTACAACATGTTTAAGTAGAGCCTGAAGATCGCTAATGGTAATTGGTAGAGGATTTTCATCATTGACGTCAACAACAATAAAAGAAGTTCCAATCTTAGAGAAGTTCGCATTGGGTTTTGTGGGCATTTCCTTTTTGGGTGGTCTTATTGGGTAGTGCTCAAGGATGTGTCCTTTTGCATGACAATATCTGCATATAATAGTCGGACATTCATAAAATTGATGTTCATTTTGGCGACAATTTTTGCAGTATGTTGGCGTTGACCGTGGATGGGTGGTTGCTAGAGCAACTTTACTTTGCCAAATTTTATGAAGATTTAGTCTTGTTTCCTCGAACAAAATGTCTTTTATGGCTTTGTCAAAGAATGGTAAAGGATCACAATGTAATATGACAGCGTGAATCGCTTCATATTTAGGGTGGAGTGTCATAAGAACTTGAAAGAGCCGGAGGTATTTCCCATTGATTTCGGCCTAAGCTAGTTGGTTCCAAGTTGGATAAATTTGTGCCAAAAAATCATTTACGGACGGTCCAGATTCTTGTTTCATATTATGAAGGATTGTCCATAGTTGAAAATAATGAGCTAGCCCAGTTGTCTTTTTTCGATTGGATAAAAAAACCATACCTACTTGGCGGTATCATAATCAGCAAACTGAACATGAATAGTGGGTTCGGAGGTATTGTTAAACCATGTTATGATTTGATGATTTTTGCTATCGCAATCTTTAAGACGTTCAACATACTTAATGTCAGCTTGTATTTGTCTTTGATAGGTTTAACAATATCACCGGTGACAATGTGCCAAAGTTTCTGATGCGGGAGAAATCTATAAGCGGCGGATCAACGATGCCCTAACCCTATATGCAATGTAAAGCCTAACAGATTAATCAAAATTAGCAATAAATAATTTAATCACATGCAGATAACTCTAGCAATGTCAAAATAATTCAATAGGGCAAAACAAACTTCGGCTTTCCTCCACATCGAGGGCCAAAGCAAAACGCGTGACAAATGATTCTTGCAAATCACAAGATATCTAAAATAAAATTTCACAAATAATATATATCCCAAAGAACATACGATCACAATACCATATATTAATAAAGAGAGTCGATATCCATACAACAATAACACTCACAAGATATGGGGGATGTCCAAGGTGTAGAGATCCGGTGAAGCACGACGCAGTGGAGACGGTCCGAAGGGAAAACAAGGGTTGGTCAGATTGGATTTGACTGTATGGAGCGGATTCGGGCTGCAGGAGTGTAGATATGGCAATAAGGTAGCAGATCCAGGCTACGGGAGAGATCCAGAGGTTTTGGAAATGGATCTGGGCTGGTGGTGGTTGGGGTGGCTAAAAGGAGGGGCGACGGCTGGCTATGGGGGCTGGAGAGGGGGCAGATAGCAGGAAGGTTGTTGGACAGGATGCGACGGTAGCAATGGGAGATTGGAAGGGAGCGACAACAACAAGGGGGAGGCTTGAAGGGGTGGCGGCAGTAAAGGGGCGGCTGGAGCAAGTGGGGATGGCTGGATGGGCGGTTGTGGCTGGACGACAACCTGGATGGGTGGCGGCTGGGGTTTAAGGGGCTGTGAAGGTGGCGGTGAGGGCTTTGGATGGTTAAGAAAGAGGCCTAGGGTTAGGTAGTATCTTAGGGAGGAGGATGACCGCCTAGGAGTCGTCACGTAGGGTTCCATGAAGTCAGCACCTTCAGGTGATCGCGGGATTCCGGGATTGAAATCTCCAAAACTTGCAATAGCCTCAAGTAGCCCCCGTACACTTCTATTTATAATAAATTAAAAAAAGAGGCCCAAAAGTCATCCTCTATTACGGGTCCGCATCTCCGCTCCACATCATTCTCCCTGGCTTGAAAGAATTCATCTCCTGATGAATAGAGATCAAAATTCTCTCGATGTATGTCAAGTAAGACTCGATGAGGTCCACCATAGGTCGTCCACGGATCATTGATGGGAAGCATCCTCGCCAATGGTGCTCCTGCATCTGACTGATTGGTGCGGCTATGCATGCATGAGCCACAATATCAATAATACTCTCAATAATCCACAAATGCGTTGGAAGTCTCAGTGCGAACATTGGTGCAGACGGTGCATTCATATGCGACTGACCCAAAGACAGGTGGGGCTCAAAAGTAGACTGGGTGCAGGACTGAGGATATGGAAATGTAGGTTCAAAAGGCTGTGGGGGAGTGGGCTCAAAAGACTGTGGAGGTGTAGGCTCAAGAGGATCTCCACAAAATGGGTTCACATACTCGTGAGGCTTGTAGTACGACGTCAAATCCTCGGCATTAAATATGGGACGGATACTCATGCTCGTCGGGATATCTAGATCATAGATATTTGTTCGGATCCATCTCATGATTGTATATGGAGTCATTTGTCTAACGCTCAAACTTTTAATAGGTCTCACACGAAACCTCACAACACGGATTCTCACAATCACCTGCTCACATTCATGAATTACTTGCCCTTGCCAATAAACTTCTGCATTCAATTTATCAGATTTATTAGTAGTACTGATTTTTCGTCGGACCGACTCATGACACACGTGCAAAAGATTAACAACTCAATGGCCGCATGCAAATGATAAAGAAATGACTCAACAGACTCATGAATGCGACAAACACAACAAGCTCTCTGTGGGGGCAGTCTGATAGAGATATCTAGATCATAGATATTTGTTCTGATCCATCATGATTGTATATGGAGTCATTTGCCTAACGCTCAAACCTTTAACAGGCCTCACACAGAACCTCACAACGCGGATTCTCACAATCACTTGCTCACATTCATGAATTACCTGCCCTTGCCAATGAACTTTTTGCATGCAATTTATCTTATTTATTACTAGTATTGATTTTTCGTCAGACCGACTCATGACACACATGCAAAAGATTAACAACTCAACGACCACATGCAAATGATAAAGAAATGACTCAACAGACTCATGAAACATGACAAACACAACAAGCTCTCCGTGGAGCAGTCTGAGTGTCTGACAATGACCTGTAAATATATAAAATGAGGTGGTCTATCGAGAGGTTCTCTCGGTAAAGTGTAAAAAAACTCATTCAACGTGCGACGAGTATCCAAATGACTGCATGAGACATCAATACTTAAAGACAAGCTCGTAAAGAGTCAAATGTCTCTCGGGGAATGTGACATCAGGGGGCTCACCAGGAGGTATGCATAAAAAGTCATCGCGAATGCGACGACCACATTAGTGAAAATCATGTACATCAACTAGAAGACGTGACTGTAGAGTGTCCCTGACAAGAAAGAACTTATCTTGTGGGTCAACAAGTGGCGTGTCCGAAAACTCATCAAGAGTGCAATGTGTCATAAGGTAGGTCCTCAAAATATGAGGAGTATGCTCAAGTGTACTTAAGAAAGGCCCTACATACGTCATGCTCCACTCAAGATCCATTCTCTGGGGCAAGACCAGAGATGATAATGAAAGAGACGTCAATAATTCAAAACTTATAAACGAGTGGCTCACCTGAATTGCATCCTCACCAGGATGTGACGGCTTGGCAGGAGGCTCAACAAGGGGACTCGTCATAAAACTCGTCACTAGGGTCATGATCCTCCAGATGAATACCATCATAAGGGGTAGTATCCTCATGAATGGGTAAAATAGCCACTACGAGATCAGTACCAGGCTCTATGCCCGTGGTCGTGATGTGGCCCGCGACAATAACAAGGGGAGATTGACATATACCTACTCTTAAGAATGGGTCTATAGGTGCGGTATCAGTAAATGAGTCCATGGTAGGGGTGATAACTAACCCGAGCATGGTAGAAGAAGGGGTGTAGGTGAGGGATACATCACTATTGAATCAATAGATCGCTCTGACTCACTCTCAGTCGGGGTCACAAGAGATGAGTCAGAAACAAGTGACAGACCACTCACCGGACTGGGGTGAGAGAAATCCATATCAGTTATCTTTTATGTCGTGTCTGACAGGATAATGGTAGGCATCGTAGTAACCTCGACGTGGCAGGGAATCGTCCTGCTGAGGTCGAGGCGTGAATCCAACCGACCAGCTCTTGCGAATCTCAAGGACTGTTCATAATGAGAGGCAAGCTGATATGTCTGCTCGAAGGACAACGAGCTGTGATAAGCCAACTCCGTACATATGTCAGATCGAAGTCCAGATCAAAATAGGGAAGTGGTCATAGTTGGTTCCTCTCGGATATCACTCCTCACAATTAACTCATCAAAACGTTCCTTATACTCAACGACAGACATGGATCATTGCTGCAGAAAAAATAATTGCTCGAGCAAGCGACTCTGATACAACGGAGGCAAATACCTTTTACATAAAACATGTTTCATCTCGAAGCCTAAGTTTCGCAAACTTGATATACCGCTCACCGAATATCTCAAAATGGTCAAAATAATGTCTCATATCCACAAGCCAATAATTGAAAGACTCGGGACTCGATGAACCGTCAAAAGATGGGGCATCAGTACAAAACTACCACTCGAGGTCTCTCTCAAAACGTCGATCCTCATAATAATCATCACTAAGGTAATCGAGTCGTGTTGAATGATCAACACGATCTATTTGCGTTCAGGTATATGAACGACGACAATCATCATATTGTTTGTCTCTAGCATAGTGGGATCATGTCGGTGGATCAACACGATCTCCAAAAATGGTGTGCTGCGATTGAGAATAATCATCTTAATAACGTGAGGATCTCCTTAAATAGTGAAGAGGAATATTAATGATACCTAGCCATGTAAAAAAACCTATAGAATCTACACCTGCGTATAAAAAGAGTGTTCGCAACCTGACTTTGATACCAATTGATGCATGACGAATCTATAGGCGGCGGATGAATGATGCCCTAACCCTACATGCAATGCAATGTCCAACAAATATATCAAAATCAACAATAAATAATTTAATCACACGCACATAACTTAGCAATGTTAAAATAATTCAATAGGGCAAAGCAAACTTAGGCTTTTCTCCGCGTGGAGGGCCAAAGCAAAACGCGCGGCGAATGATTCCTGCAAATCACATGATATCTAAAACAAAATTTCACAAATACTATAGATCCCAGAGAACTAACGATCACGATACCATATATTAATAAAGAGAACTGATATCCATACAACAATAACACTCACAAGCTATGGGGGTTGTCCGAGGTGTAGAGATTCGGTGAAGCACGATGCGGTGGAGACGATCCTTGAATTTGGATTGGATTTGACTGTGGGGAGCGGATCCGGGCTGCGGGAGGGTAGATCCGGCAATAAGGTAGCGGATCCAGGCCGCAGGAGAGTGGATTCGGAGGTTTTGGAAATGAATATGGGTTGATGGTGGTTGGGGTGGCTGAGGAGGGTTGGCGGCTGGCTATGGAGAGGGGGTGGACAACAGGAAGGTTGTTGTACTGGGGACGGCGGCAGCAAGGGGCGGTTGGAAGGGAGCGGCGACAACAAGGGATCAGCTGGAAGGGGTGGAGACAACAAGGGGGCAGCTGGAAGGGGGCGGCGGCAGCATGGGAGGACGGCTAGAAGGGCGGTTGTAGCTAGACAGAAACCTGGATCGGTGGAGGATGAGGTTTGAGGGGTTGTGAAGGTGGCAATGAGGGCTTTGGATGGTGAAGAAAGAGGCCTAGGGTTAGTTAGTACCTTGAGGAGGAGGATGAGCGTCTAGGAGTCGTCACCTAGGGTTTCACAAAGTTGACACCGTGGGGTGATCCCTGGATTCTGGAATTGAAATCTCCAAAACCTGCAATAACCTCAAGCAGCCCCCATACACCTCTATTTATAATAAATAGATATTCGGGCATCTCACCATCGACGGCTATGATTGGCCGGAGATGGGAAGACCCGCTTACATCAAAAATAAAACAAAAAAGAGGCTTAAAACTCGTCCTTCGCTGCGGGTCCGCATCTTCGCTCCACATCCTTTTCTCTTCATGCTTTGAACCCAGATATTATAATTGGATCCATTTATGATGGTGACAATAGGTTTGGACACCTTTATTTTGTCCATTTAATTAGGGGGTGGATGAAATGAAGGGATTGGGAGCGGCAGTGGAAGAGAATGACAGGATCGGAGCAATAGAGGCTGTAGGTGAGGGGATCGGGCTGCCGATGGCTGGTAGTAGAGGGATTGGGAAAAGGGCCGGTCACAAATGTCGGGATTGGGAGCAGTGACGGCTTGCGGTGTTGGAGGCCAACGAGTGGACGATGACAGGACCTGGGCGATTCGATCTTGCATGTATCTTTGGTCCTATCTCTGGTGTCATGTTAGTTTCAAGAAAATAGCTCAAAATAATTTGATTTTTTTGTTCTTTGCATATACAATATTTATGCATGCAATAGAAAACTCTAGAATACATGAGTATTTCTGGGTATTCTACAAGTGGGTCCACATGATTCTCAAAAATATGCTTGGAATAAAATTAGGCCGGTGTTAAAAGCACACCATAAATGGCTATTGCCACACCCAAAAACCACATTAAAAAAAACCCTAAATCTTCAAACAGCCCAAAGCTTTAGCCGCACTCCAACCCGACGACGCTCTCTCCTCCCTGTTTCACGATTTTCACTGCGGCTCCTGCCTGTTCGTACTCGCCCTCACCTCTCTTGTCCGGCGAGTTCGCTGTCGCTCCTTCAAGATCGACGACGCCATCGACGGCGCCATCGACGACGTCATCAACGACGACGCCCTTTCCTTGCGACGACGACGTTGTTTCCTTGCGACGACGATGCCCTCTCCTCTTGTTCGCGATTTGGACTGCTGCTGCTTTCTCCGACGAGTTCACGGTCGCCCTCTCCTCCTGCTCTCTTTCTTCTCCGGCGAGTTCGCGCCCTCCTCTCCAGGTCGCCCCTCCTCACTTTGAAATAGTTCACTTCTTTGGACAGAGTTACCATTCTATGCTAAAATAGATATCTTAATGAGAATAGAGGAATTTCAAATGAGGTTCAAGGAAGGATGTGTTAGAACCCCCTCCATCAATGAGAATATCAAGAACAACAAAACTTCTAACAGAGGACCATCTTTACCAAATAAGCTAATCAAATCTAAATTATTTGAGGGAACAATGTTGATCAGGAAAAAGTTTATCTGATCTGGGACGTTTAAGGGAATAACGCTGCTCCAACTTATACTTCCTCCTTGAGTGCATTCATTGACTTGAAAAATGTATAGTACAGGGCTTTAACTTTGTATCAAATAACATGATCAGCAAGATGAATGTCTTTGAGAAAATGAAATGTCAGTTGCACTAGTCATGAAATTGAATAGAGTTCACTAGAAATGCTAGTAAGATAGAGCCACAATTTAGAAAAAATGGAAAAAAATTCTTGGTGTGCATTTTAAATTTTTTTAATTGGCGTTTTAATAAATATTTGGTGTGTAATTAAAATTTTTGGTGTGTCAATAGCCAAAAACGGTGTGCTTTTAACATTGCTCTAAAATTAATGTTAAATGGGTGGGCAGGGTATATATGGGTATCCAATAGAAATCCAAGCACTATTCTTTATGGCGCTGAGGTGCGCGTTCTCGATGCTGAAGCACGACGCGGAGGGGAAGGAGTTCATAGAGAGAATAGTGAAGCGGGTGCATGCACTCAGCTATCACATTCGGACCTACTTCTGGCTGGACTTCCAACAGCTGAACGTCATCTACCGGTACAAGACGGAGGAGTACTCCCACACCGCCGTCAACAAGTTCAACGTCATCCCCGACTCCATCCCCGACTGGCTCTTCGACTTCATGCCCTGCCGCGGCGGCTACTTCATCGGCAACGTCAGCCCCGCCAGGATGGACTTCCGCTGGTTCTCCCTCGGCAATTTCTTCGCCATCCTCTCCTCCCTCTCCACCCCCGACCAGTCCGCCGCCATCATGGACCTCATCGAGGAGCGCTGGGAGGAACTCGTCGGCGACATGCCCCTCAAGATTTCTTATCCTGCCATCGAGAGCTACGAGTGGCGGGTCGTCACCGGCTGTGACCCTAAAAACACCCGCTGGAGCTACCACAACGGCGGTTCCTGGCCAGGTATTATCACTCACTCTCTTTAATTATATAACCAATTAATAATCAGAAGCATTATTATTAAAGGAGCGGCTAATCCGTAATGCAGTGCTTCTATGGATGCTGACGGCCGCGTGCATCAAGACCGGGAGGCCGCAGATTGCCAGAAGAGCGCTCGACCTTGCCGAGAGCAGATTAATGAAGGATGGGTGGCCCGAGTACTACGACGGCAAGCTGGGCCGCTTCGTCGGAAAGCAGGCCAGAAAGTTCCAGACCTGGTCCATCGCCGGCTACTTGGTGGCAAAGATGATGTTGGAGGATCCCACCCATGTGGGCATGGTCTCCCTTGAAGAAGACAAGGCCATGAAGCCTGCCCCCAAGAGGTCTGCCTCTTGGAGCTGTTGATGATTTTCCTCCCCATTCCTCACTCATTTCTTTTAGGGCTTCTTTTTTACGTACCACCCCTTAATAATAATTCTCTATAATCACTGCTTTAACTAGTGTCATACTTAAATTGAAGTTTAGAGAGATTCCTGTAATATAGATTATTTGAGTCAACAATCCATGCTCATATATGCTCATATACCAATAATTACAAAGAATATTTCGATTCGTTTCAATAAAAATGTCTCCTTTTTTTTAAAAAAAAAAATTTCTTTGCTCTCCATGTTGGAATGATGTCTTTTTAATCCACTGGTTTAGCATCATTCATGGACTTAAAAATTAAGAAGATTGGGATTGAACATCTATTACAATGTAATTGCGGTTGTTACATACTTTGCCTTACATTGATCATTCTTTACCTTAATAAAATTCATTTTTTATCTATTACTCTATAAAAAGAAAATTCCTTTTATTTAATATTTAGATTTCTTATTTTATTGCCATGTAATTGTGTTTGTTAGAAAATTTGGTGATCGGAGTACTTATCGCGCAGGGCACTGTGGCCCCCCATTCACTACCACGTAGCCTATAGGGGGGTTGGAGCCCCGCGCCCGTCAATTGTAAGGTTACAAAGAATAGAATTTTAAGAGTTTCATTATTTCTCAAGGCAGAGTTTTTTTTCCCTTGAACTTTGAATGCGATCAAAACATCAAGTAGCAATTTCTTCTAACTCCTTGAAAAATACTCAAGTTTCCTTGCTGTATGGTCCAGATTAGATAATGACAAATTTCAACAAAAATAACCTTGGCATACTAAAGCATCAAAATTATATGAAATCCATCTTATAGTAGTATGGTAGGTATAATAATGTGGGAGTGTAGGGGGCCTCGGTCAACAGAGCAAGCCACATTGTGAGGCCCCAGGAGAGCAGGTGATTGATTGGTAGAAGGCGTTGACAAATGTGAAAAACACAAATCATCATCAATGAAAAATGTTTGTAAATCAGAGTTTGGAGTTTTCCAAACAGTTTCCCAAGTCCTCCTCCGACTTTATTATCTGAGTTGCTATTGACAAACACCTCGCCACTACTTTTTATTGAGCGCATTGAACTTCTCTGCATGCTGTCTTTGGTACCCCCATTGTGCGGTATGGAATAAAACACTTGCATGGAGAGGATCTGCGTGGATCCATGCATACGTGCACAGCTTGCCGTAAACAGCGAGGAAGGCGGGGGATGAGCATCTATCTATCTATATACACAGAAAGGGCTGAAATGCCTGGGAACATCGGATCAGCTCTCCATGAGAAACTCGTCAAAGTTCCAGTCCCTGACAAGGTCCCTGTTGACCGCATGGCTACGCACGAGGCGCGGCGCTCCCGCTATGTCCTGCCCATTTGTGATGGTCGAGAGCGGGGTCACCTTCGCGGTTCTCGTGTCAGCATTTCCCGGCAGGCTGGCGGTCGTCCTGGTCAGGCAGCCCACCATGGCAGCGCATCGGCCCTCGTTGTCGGAGCTCGATGCGGAGTAGCTCCTGAAGGACTGTGTTGGGCTGTCGGTGCTTCGGCACGCGAGGCACCCCAAGCTCATGATTTGCTAGCGTAACTGCAGCGAATAAGTCTGATAATGATTCAGGGTGATATCATCAAGAATTGAATCCTAAAGCTCTCTAACGCATTCATGATCCATTTCACACCACAATTGCTCAAAATTAATTTGATTCAGGTTGAGATATGATGATGCACATGCAAATTATATGCATTTGAACGCTCTTTGAGTGCATAAATTTATAATTAACACAAGTGTATAGACACATATATGTGGGTATACCTATTACTATAAGTCTTGATATAACTTTATATCAAATTTTTAATACATATATATTATAATATATATATATTATAAATGAATAGACATGACTAGAACCAGCTCCAAGTTGAGGCTGGCTCTCTCAAACTGGACTCTATACCCCACCGCCACTTCACGTATGCGAGACAAAAACGCTAGACATTAATAAGCTGTGCGGGAAGTCATAATAATTCCGAGGAGAGACATTTCATTTAGAACTTACTTGAAAAGTCTAGCACAATGGAAAGGACTAAGTCACAAACAATTACTAAAAAAGTTAATATTGACTTTCTAGATTCATTTTCTTTTTGAAGGGATATTCTCTTGTGGTCGCAGATGATTATTCTAAATTCACATAGCTTTTCAAAAGAAAAGCAAGTATGATAACTTACATATTCTAACTAGCTAAGCTTTTGAAGTGAACTTTGTGTCAATGTCCTTTCACATGCAGAATGATGAACACACTATTCTTTAGTATTCTAACTAGTTAAATTTTGAAGAGAGCCGTGTTAATGTTCCTTTGCATGCAGAATGACGAACACCCTATTCTTTAGTACGTGGTTCAGTGTATGCTACGCAAATTCAATTTGTTAAAACACAGCTAAAGATCTTCTCTTGCATAATACTAGTTGTGTAATCCAGCTAGCATTATTGTTGGGGTCATTAGCTCAAAGCACAGAGTGCAGGTACCCTAAGACAGAAGAGATAAAGGGTAGCCCGGTGCACAAAGCATCCCCGCGCAGCGAGGGTTTGGGGAAGGGTCCCACCAGAAAGGTGAAATGTAGGCAAACCTCACCCTACTTTTTTGCAAATGGCTGCTTCCAGGTCTCAAACCCGTGACCTCAAAATCACGCGACAACACCTCAGCCAGTGCGCCAAGGCCCCCCTTCCTTGGACAGAAAAGATACTTGTATACAAAAAATTCAATGGTATAATTTGTATATTTTTTAATTAAAGAAAACAGATGACCAAACCTAATGTCAAAATTTTACCCTTCTTTAGTGAAACAGTCATCTATCCAATTTTACCATTCTTTATTACAAATTTTCCAATTTTTCATAACTGAATTAATTTGTATGTTTTTAAATTTAATTTGAAAAAATGTGTCAACATCCCCACAATTCTGTTGCCATATGTATTTTGTGTAATCAAAAATTTTACGGGGATCACGAACGTAGAATGTACTGTTGTGCCGGGGGACGGGAGAACCCCATGCCCGACTGATTGTATGTTTAATATGATAACTTGTTTGCGAACTATTAAATCTATTGCCCTTCAAAGAACCAACAAACTATAGGGAGCAGTACATCCCTTTGTTTACAAGGCACCTACACTCAGAGAATTAGTTAACTGATCCATTAAGTTCAAATTAGATTTGGAACGGTAATGCTGGAAGGAATTGTGAGAATCTACGCATTCAACCCAAAATCAATTGGTTATAGGTGGAGCCGTGGAGGATACATGATCTATATGAAGCGTCCAAGGCTACATGATCTATATGAAGGGTCCAAGGCAACACACGAGTCTTTTATTGTGCGACTATTCTCAATGATATAATGGATCAAATCTTCTCAAGTGAAGCATATGTTGGAAATATCAAGCAATGTCGGTCTAATAAAGTTTTTAGTTGAAATTGGGTTTATTTCTACATTGTCTCTCCATCTCTAAGAGTCTCTTATACTGCTTTAAATATTTCCCAATGTGAAAGAATAGAATCATCCATCTATTATGTTTTCTACTTTGCAACAATGAATTTGACTTCTAACGCGTGTTTTTTTAAAATTGGGTGTTGCGGGTCAAAATGGGGAACAACATGCCATCGCGGGGGAAACCCTAGTAGATGGAAAATGACTTATCTTTATAATTTTTGCATAGTATTTCTATTTTTTTATTTCTTACTCTTGCATATTTGCTCACTTTTGTGTAAGCCCTGGTGAGGGATGTGTTTGATATTTTGTGACAAATCTCCCTTGTCATACATATTATTAGAAAAGCTCATGTATAAAGGCCCATAAAGGCCCTAGTATTCTCTCTTCTTTAGTCCCACATCTTGTATAGGTCTTTTCCTCTCTTCTCATCTCCTATATAATTGTATTCTCTCCTTGTATTTACTTACACAAGCAATACATACAAGTTTTTGGCTTCTCTCAACATGGTATCAGAGGGAGGTTACGATCCTCCGACCTGTGGGTTATGGGCCCACCACGCTTTCGCTGCGGCCTCCTTCCAAGTCGGTGCGGCTTGTCTTCCAGGACTATGGGCTCCTCTGTTGACTCCACCGGCCCGGCGGCTAGTCCGCCCGCAGACCGCCCGACTTGTCCTACCGACCTGCGCGATGAATTACGCATCACTACCATCTCTCTCTCCGGGAAGAAAATTTTTCTCCCTTGGGCGCATTCTGTGCGCCGGGTTCTCCGGGCCAAGGGTCTCCTGTCTTACCTCACCCAGGCTCCTTCGGCCCCCCCTACGGACGATTGACTCCGCAACGATGGTCGTGTGCAGACTTGGCTCCTCAACTCCTTGGATGGTGAGCCGTATCAGATGGCCATGTATCACGAGACGACCAAGTCTATATGGGATGAGCTGCACTCACTCTATTCCGGCAAGGACAACCTTCAGCACCTCTACGACATCCTCACCGATATCGCTGCTCTCGACGCCGGTGGCGCCCCGGACATGACGTCGTTTGTCGCTCGGGCTAAGACTTTGGCCGAGGTCTGGATACTGCACCAGCCTTCTACCAGTGATCATGCTGCCCAACGCGCTCAGAAGGAGGCGGTTTGCATTGCTATTATGATGGCCCGTCTTCCGCCTCACCTTCAGACTATCCAGACTCAGGTTCTGGCATCTCCCACCGTTCCATCCCTTTCTGAGATCTGTTCCATGCTCCTCCGCGTGACGCCTCCTCCGGATGCTCCTGCGCCGACTTCCTCGGCCCTTCTTCAGCAGGCCCCTCCGCCCCTGCTTCCCTTGCCTCCCGCTGCTCGTGGTGGCCGCTCCGGCTCTCGGGGCCGCGGGCGTGGTGGCAGGGGGCGGCCGAAGTGTTCCTACCGCGGCAAGGACGGACACCTTGAAGCGACCTGTTACCGCAAGAATGGATATCCTCCTCGACCGACGGCTTCAGTGGCCGCAGATGCCTCCTCTCCTGCCTCTCCGGACCTTGAAGTTGTCCGCCTCCAGCTCCAGCACCTCCAGGGACTGCTCAACCCGCCTCCTGCTTCCCTGGCCTCCACCTTCGTCTCCCAAGCAGGTACGGCCTGTCTCTCCACCGGTCCGTCCTGGATCATGGACTCTGGTGCCACTCATCACATTACGTCCCAGCGGCCAGCCACATACTCGGACTCTCCTCATCCGCGGTCTATCACCGTGGCTAATGGGGCCCTTGTTCCCGTCTCCGGATCGACGGACATCTCTCTCAGCCCGTCGTTTCCTCTCCGCTCGGCTCTTCATGTTCCGAGTTCTCCCTTCAATTTACTTTCTGTTGGTCGCCTTACTGCTGATCTGGATTGCTCTGTTATATTCACTTCCTCTTCGTTTGTCATACAGGATCGCAGGACGCGGACTACCATTGGTAAAGGCGGATTGCGGAACGGGCTCTACCTTCTCGACACACCTCCTACTATCCTCTCCTCCGTCTCCTCCACCGAGTGGCATCGCCGTCTTGTCCATGCTCCTCTACCTGTTCTCCAGCGGGCTCTCCCTGATATCTCTCTCCATCCGTTTCAGTGTGAGTCTTGTATCCTCGGCAAGCAGCCGCGTTCATCTTATCCTGCTCATTGTACCCGGAGCTCTGCTCCGTTTGATTTATTGCATTCTGATGTATGGGGACCATATAAAATTACTAGTATTTCTGATTTCCGGTATTTTATTACTTTCATTGATGATTATTCTCGCATGACGTGGTTGTACTTACTTCGTGATCGCTCCGAGCTTCCTCGCATTTTTCGAGCCTTTGTCGTTGAAACTCGTACCCAATTTCACACAACTATCAAAACTGTGCGCACGGATAATGCTCGTGAGTACACTGGCCACGACTTTGCTACTATATGCTCTGAGTTCGGGATTATCCACCAAACCTCTTGTGCCTACACGCCTCAACAAAACGGCGTTGCCGAACGTAAAAACTGCCACTTACTTGATGTGGCTCGCTCCCTCATGCTTCAAATGCATGTGCCCAAGCATTACAGGAACTTTGCGGTCTCCACGACTTGTTTTCTCATCAACCGTCTCCCTTCCTCCGTCCTCCACTATGCTACTCTGTTCAGCCTGTTGTTTCCCTCGACGCCGGCTTTCCCTATTCCACCCCGTATCTTTGGTAGCACTTGTTACGTCCACCATCTGGGCCCGCCCTCGGACAAATTAGATCCCCGGGCGGCTAAACACATATTCGTGGGTTATTCCCGTACTCAGAAGGGGTATCTCTGTTATTCTCCCATCACTCGGAAGCTCTCCGTCTCTGCGGATGTCACCTTCCGCGAGACTCAACCATTTTTTTCGGATTCTCTCACTATCCTTCAGCTCCTTTACCTCCATCCATCCCACGGAAACCCGTTGGGTGTAAATGGGTCTTTGTTATTAAACATGCTGCTAATGGCACTATTGACCGCCTAAAGGCCCGCCTTGTGGCTCGTGGCTTCACCCAGCAGCAGGGGCTCGACTACGAGGAGACTTTTTCCCCGGTGGCCAAACTCAATACAGTCCGGGTTCTCCTCTCTGTTGCAGTACATCGCCAGTGGCCCCTACTCCAACTGGATGTCAAAAATGCGTTTCTGAACGGTGATCTCCAGGAAACTGTGTATATGCAACAACCTCCTGGGTTTGAGACCACGAGGGAGTCTCAAGTCTGCCATCTTCAAAAGGCTCTTTATGGTCTCAAACAGTCCCCCCGGGCATGGTTTGACAAGTTCAGTAAGGCCCTCCGGGAGATTGATTTTACTCGAAGCTCCGCCGACTTCTCGCTCTTCACTCGCCACCGATCTACCGGGACCGTCCTTCTGCTAGTCTATGTGGACGACATCATTATTACTGGGAATGACTCGAATGGAATACTGGCGGTCAAACTTCATCTGAGCACCGTTTTTCAAACAAAAGATCTGGGGCCCCTTCGGTACTTCTTGGGCCTAGAAGTCGTCAGACGACCAGATGGTTTGATCCTTTCTCAGCAAAAGTACTGTACTGACCTTCTTCATGATGCGGGTTACTCAGGCTGTAAGCCGATTGACACCCCAATGGATGTCAATCACAAGTTATGCGCGCAGGCCTCTGACTCAGATATCCTACTGGAAAATCCAGAATATTACCGTCGCCTAGTTGGAAAATTGATATACCTCACAGTAACCAGACCAGATATCTCCTTTGCTGTTGGTATCGTCAGTCGATATATGCATTCCCCCAGAAGCTCTCATCTTCAGGCGGTTGAACGTATTCTCAGATACCTCAAAAAGGCTCCTGGACAAGGACTGGTGTACAAAGTCTCTTCTTCCTCTCCTACTCTGGTAGCATACTCTGATGCTGACTATGCTGGGTCCCTCGATGATCGAAGGTCCACCAGTGGCTTCTGTACGTACTTTGGAGGACATCTGATTACCTGGAGGAGCAAGAAACAAGCGGTCGTTGCTCGATCATCAGCTGAGGCAGAATATCGGGCGATGGCATCAGTGGTGTCGGAACTAACGTGGCTTGAAAGCCTTCTCACCGATCTGGGTGTAAGCTTCCTTCACCGGCTCTTCTCCTCTGTGACAGTCAAGCTGCTATACACATTGCAAAGAACTCAGTCTTTCACGAGAGAACTAAATATATTGAAGTCGACTGTCATTTTATCCGGGAAAAGGTTCAACTAAAGAAGATCGACCTCAGACATGTTCCTGGTACTGAACAAGTTGCGGATGTCCTCATAAAGGTCTTGTCAAGTACCCTCTTCTATCAATGCCTGTCCAAGCTTGGTGCATACGATTTGTACGCTCCAGCTTGCGGGGGAGTATTAGAAAAGCCCATGTATAAAGGCCCATAAAGGCCCTAGTATTCTCTCTTCTTTAGTCCCACATCTTGTATAGGTCTTTTCCTCTCTTCTCATCTCCTATATAATTGTATTCTCTCCTTGTATTTACTTACACAAGCAATACATACAAGTTTTTGGCTTCTCTCAACACATATGATGGAAGCCATGGAATGATTTCATTTTATGCAAGTATTAATATTCACATCTATTTTCGCTCTCTTTCCCCTTACCGAAACTCACACCTAGGGCATTGGGAGGAACAATCTGGCTCCCTCGACCAACCCCGAGCTCCACGACATCGACTCATCTCCTTCCAATGAAGCTCCTTCCACGCCTCTCCATCATAGGTCTTTCAAGATTCAAGAAGGGATGTGCAAATCTTCTCCAAGATTTCTCTCTCTCTTCATATCAATAGGTCATAAACGGCAAGTCATAGCATCTTGGTATCAGAGCCTCCTCCACTAGTTACCACTGCCATCTCCACCTCCACCGCCCACAACGTGAAAAGATCTAATCATGCCTCCTCCTTCTCTATTTCCATATGCAATTCCACTGTCTAGAACTAGTCGAAACCACCTTCGTCCTTAATTTTCAGTAACTATTGAGGAATGTGGACTTGCTCTAACTCAAGTGATGGAGCTAATAAAAAAATGATGGCCGACCAAGCCATCCGGGTAGCTCAACAAAAGGCCGCCAATGTTGCTACCTTCAAAGATTTGGCCACGTGTATAGATGGTATGCACCTACCTCCCTGACCAGCAGCTAGTTCCACCAACGACGATCACCCTTTCACCCACGGCTGAGCGGTTTGAGTCTGTGGTAATAGGTTGAGTTGTGTATGTCGGCTGTACACTTGTACTATGGATGTATCTCTAACTTGTTAACGTAAGAAAGTTTTATTATGCACCAGTTTGGTATTCACTGTGTTTTGAATTTATGTTGTGTTGTGTTTTGAAAACCTTAGATACTGAATTAAATTGTGACGGTCTGCGAAGCGTCGCAATTTAGTAGTATCAGAACAAAGTTTTTGATACTTCGGCCGCAGTGAGTACCTTATAGTAGGACATAATAATGGCTTGAGACTGCCTTGATTTGAGCATGATTAAAGTGACACTAATGCTGTCATGCCCTCCACGAATCTATACAAAGTGTACTCTACTTGAAGAGCACAAGAGGCTCGCGAACAAGAAACTAAGGAAGCAATGTCTACAGAAAATAATCAAGGGCGCAAGCAGCAACTTCAAGTGACCGATATGCGATATCACATAAGTAATTACGGAAGAAATATGATTAGTACGAGAAACTCCTCCAACGGTGCCTCAGAGTGGCTTGGAAGTACCAACTGGTCCAGTAATGCAGCTATAGTAGCGACAAGTTGATGTGGATCTGAAGCTTCTTGGAATTGAAACCGCCAAACTTTTGAGGTGGTTCAACTCTGCTGGAAACTAAAAACTGGATTATGAAACTAGAGACCATCTTCCGTGTCATGCGCTGTGTACAACCCCATATTCGCTGAGTAGAAAATAGAGGCATCAACGGTCAAGACTGGACTAGCTTCAGGCTAGCTTCGGGCTTCTGACCGGAAGAGCTCCCGCCTTGGAGGAGCTCCCGCCTATAAGCGGGTGAGATCGTTCGCGCTAAGCCTCGGCCGAGACCCACCAACGACCAAAGGAGGGCGAGAAGGCATCGAGTCCACTCGACGCCGCGTTGAGTGAGCCCCGCTCAATCAACGCCGTGTTTGGCAGCAAAGGCGTTACGCTCACTCAACGCCGTGTTCGGCAACAAAGGCGTTAAACTCACTCAACGCCGTGTTCGGCAGTAAAGGCGTTAAGCTCACTCAACGCCGTGTTCGGCAGCAAAGGCATCAAGCTCACTCAGAGGCGTTAAACTCACTCAACGCCGTGTTCGGCACCAGAGGCGTTAAGCTCACTCAACGCCGTGTTCGACAGCAAAGGCGTCAAGCTCACTCAAAGGCGTTAAGCTCACTCAACGCCGTGTTCGGCAGCAAAGGCGTCAAGCTCATTCAAAGGCGTTAGGCTCACTCAACGCCGTGTTCGGCAGCGAAGGCGTTGAGCCCACTCAACGCCGTGTTGTGGGGAGGCGGGAAGATCCTCGGCTCAGGGTTCTCGCCGCGGTACAGGGATCTCGCCGCGGCTCAGGATTCTCGCCGCGGCTCAGGGTTCTCGCCGCGGCTCAGGGTTCTCGCCGCGGCTCAGAGTTCTCGCCGAATGGGGCCCAGGGCCCAGGGAAAAATTACTTAACTACCCTCGGCTAGAATTACTTGCATACCCCCAGGGGCTGTATTTAGTATCTTATAAACAGCGAGGTTTGGCTATTGGCAGGCCAGGCAGGGGTATTTCAGTAGTTTCAGGTGAGCAAAAGGCTATAAATAGACCCATAAAGGCTCCTTAGAAGGCAAGCTTCATTATTCTCAAAATCCCCAAGTGCTTTCTGAGGAGCTCCAAGCCAAGCTTTGGCTTTGCAGGGGAAGCTCTCAGAGATCTTCCGGGTGTGAGGTGGGACCTCCCTACTGAGGCTTTGGGTCAGTTCTAGGTTCCAAGCAGCCAGTCGAGGGTCGAGGCTTGAGAGAAGTAGGTGTTGGTTGCGCCCTGGTTTTTGAACTTTCGTTGAGGTCATTTTTAGCTTCAACAGTTCTGGTGCGGTGAGCGTGGAAGGCAACCGATACAAGAAAGCCTTGAGTTTGGTCCCATGACTGGAGGTGAGGGTGAAGGGTCTGGCTCAGGAGGTTCCCCCACCCGGGGAGAGGAAGCAACGAGGAAGATGCTGGAGGATTTCAGGCGAGAGGTCTTGCAAACCATCAGCTTGGCCTTCTCGGAGAGGAGTGAGTGGGCGACACCTCAGGTTCCGGTGGAGGTGGTCCCGCTTTTGGGCGAGAACGCCCCTGGGCAGCGCCTCGGGAAGGAGATCCCGGCAGAGGTTGGCAAGAGAGACGTTGCGGCGCGGGAGCTCTTCCCAGGCCAGCGCCCCGGGAAGGAGGTTCACGCAGAGATCGGCGAGAGGGAAGCGGCAGTGCGAGAGCTCTTCCCTGGGCACGGTCCCACGGATCGGGCGAGTCAGCCTAGGCCGCGAGACATGCCCTCTCGGCAGGCAGGTGGCGAGAGCCCTTTCTGCGAGCTCATCATCTCGGCTCCGGTGCCTGAGGGGTTCCGGGAGCCAGACATGTCCTACTACTCAGGAAAAGACGACCTTGTACAGCACGTGCAATGGCTTGAAGACGTGGTTTCAATAAGGCAGATGACAGATGCCTTCAAGTGTCGGCTGTTTGCCATCACGTTGAAGGAAAAGGCTCGGGACTGGTTTTATCAGTTGTCGGCGAGCTCGATCTACAGCTTTGAAGACCTACGTCGAGAGTTCCTGTTGAGGTTTTCGACATCGAAAAAGCGGAAGGAGGCGGAGTGCCTGTTTGCAGTGAGACAAAAGCAGGACGAGACGCTGGGTCATTACGTTGACCGATTTCAGGAAGAGATCCTCTTGGTCCAGGAGGTCCCAGGGTACGCACTGATGCTTGCCTTTACCCTGGGGCTGAGACCAGGCTTCTTTAGCATGGAGTTGAAGAGAGTGCCTCCCCTCTCTTTTGAGGAGCTCATGGAGAGGGCGGCGAAGGAGATAGATTTAGAAAGAGCCAATCCGGCTTTCGCTAAGAAGTTAGTCCGGTTGACGGAAGACGATGTGAAGGAACCGGCAGCAGGAAGGCAGAGGGAGCAGAGGGAGGCAAGGGAGCCGAGAGAAGAGAGGAAAATGGAAGAACCCCGAGGGCAGGGGCATCACCAGGGATGGGGGGCCCGGAAGCCGAACAACCGGTTAGGTTGGAGGCCTCGGGAGGGTCGCCCCCAGGGTCAAGGAGGAGGCTTCCAAGGAAGAGACAACCTCCGGGAGCCGAGAAGGTTCGATCAGCCGGCGTGGAGGCAGGGACCGAGGGGTCACTTCCCGCCACCGCAAGAAGCAATGGAGATTGGTAGAGGAAGAAAAGGAAGAAGAGTCCGAGGAGTTGGAAGAAGGGGAGTTGGAGAAGGAAGAGGGGGCAGGGTGGCGTTGCCCTTCTGTGACTTCCACCAGGAGGAAGGTCACGCGACGACCACCTGCCCAGAGTTCTTAGAGATGAGAGGAGCTAGAGGAATGGGGAGGCAGGATCCGTCGGTAAGGATCGTAGAAGTGCAGCAGGGAGAGGGAGAAGATAGGTGTGAAGACAGAGCAGACGTGGGTACCCGAGGAGGGATCGGGATGATCCACGGGGGAGTGGGGATTGAGGCAACTCGCAAGGGTAGCCTCCAGACCATGCTCCGAAGAGGGGTTGCCTCGACTTCCCTGGCTCCCCCCCCCAGATGAAAAAATCACCTTTTCATCAGCTGACATGCCGGACTTTGAGGATCCATTCTGCGATGCCCTAGTGATCCAGACAGCAGTGGAGAACATCACGGTCTCCAGGATACTGGTTGATAACGGGAGCTCAGTGAATGTGATCTTTAAGAAGGCTTTTGACGAGATGAAGGTTGAGGGAAAGAGAGTCCTGGCTTCAAATGAACCGTTGTTTGGGTTCTCAGGAGAGAGGAAGGAAGTAGAAGGGGGAGTAGGGCTGCACGTGAAGTTGGGTGGCGTGTCACGGAACTGTAGGTTCGTGATTGTGGACGCCCTGAGCAGCTAATACGCCATCTTTGGGCGCCCCCTCATCAGCGGCTTTCGCCGCGTTCCCTCCTCGTTCCATCAATGTCTCAAGTTCAACAACGGAGGGGTGCAGGTCAGGATCAGGGGGGACCCGAGGGTGGCGAGGCAGTGCTACGTGACGGCAGTCAACACCATGTCTTAGATGGCTGAGGCGGAAGAGCTGGAGAGGGAGATGGCAGAGCAAGGAGAGGATGTCGAAGAAGAGGAGGTGAGCCTAGGGGAGGCGAGAAAGGAGAGCGCGGAGGAGCAGAGAGAAGTTGAGCAAGAGGCCTTGAGGGGCGTGGAAGTCGAGCAGCAGCAGGAGGGTCTGGAGGAGGCGATGGAAGTGGAGGAAGAGCGAGCAGCAAGAGCCGAGCAGGAGAGGTCGGAGTAGGCAGCGGAGGTTGAAGTAGGAAGGGAGGAGGAGTTGGAGCTAGAAGAAGAAGCAAGGGTCGGCTGGGAGCAGTCACGGCTGGAGCGGCCGAAGAAGTGGTAGAAATGGAGGTCTTCACCAGCACAGGGTAGGTGCGGAGGGTGCGGATCAGCAGAGGCTTAGGTCCCGAGGACCAGGAGCAGATGAGAGCTTGCATCCAGAGAACTGTAGGTTCGTGATTGTGGACGCCCCGAGCAGCTAATACGCCATCTTTGGGCGCCCCCTCATCAGCGGCTTTCGCCGCGTTCCCTCCTCGTTCCATCAATGTCTCAAGTTCAACAACGGAGGGGTGCAGGTCAGGATCAGGGGGGACCCGAGGGTGGCGAGGCAGTGCTACGTGACGACAGTCAACACCATGTCTTGGATGGCTGAGGCGGAAGAGCTGGAGAGGGAGATGGCAGAGCAAGGAGAGGATGTCGAAGAAGAGGAGGTGAGCCTAGGGGAGGCGAGAAAGGAGAGCGCGGAGGAGCAAAGAGAAGTTGAGCAAGAGGCCTTGAGGGGCGTGGAAGTCGAGCAGCAGCAGGAGGGTCTGGAGGAGGCGATGGAAGTGGAGGAAGAGCGAGCAGCAAGAGCCGAGCAGGAGAGGTCGGAGTAGGCAGCGGAGGTTGAAGTAGGAAGGGAGGAGGAGTTGGAGCTAGAAGAAGAAGCAAGGGTCGGCTGGGAGCAGTCACGGCTGGAGCGGCCGAAGAAGTGGTAGAAATGGAGGTCTTCACCAGCACAGGGCAGGTGTGGAGGGTGCGGATCAGCAGAGGCTTAGGTCCCGAGGACCAGGAGCAGATG
This sequence comes from Platanthera zijinensis, assembly GCA_039513925.1. Lineage (NCBI taxonomy): Eukaryota > Viridiplantae > Streptophyta > Magnoliopsida > Asparagales > Orchidaceae > Platanthera > Platanthera zijinensis. Next base: position 34,408,673 of record CM077080.1, on the reverse strand, counting down.
AGAGCTTGCATCCAGAGCAATGTCGACATCTTCGCCTGGAGCGCGGCGGACATGTCGGGCATTGACGCAGATGTGGCTTGCCATCGCCTGAACCTGGACCCTCGGACTCGCCCCATACGCCAGAAGATGAGGGTCATCGCCACCAAGCTGGAGGAGCATATCCACAAGGAGGTCAGGAAGCTCCTGGAAGCCGGCTTCATCTCAGAGATCCAGTATCCAGGCTGGATCTCCAACGTGGTAATGGTTAAAAAAGGGGGTGGGAACTGGCGAATGTGTATCGATTTCTCTTTATTAAATAAATCATGCCCTAAGGATTGCTACCCTCTGCCTCGAATCGACGCGCTGGTTGATTCAGCCGTCGGTTTTTCTGTTATGAGTTTTTTGGATGCTTTTTCAGGTTACCACCAGATTCGGATGCACCCTCCCGATGTCAAGGACATCTCCTTCATCACTAGGGAGGGGTGCTTCAGCTATAAGATGATGCCCTTTGGGTTGAAAAACGCAGGGGCTACCTACCAACGCATGATGGATCGAGTCTTCCAGGGGCAAAGAGGGAGGAACTTGGAGGTCTATATCGATGACCTGATGGTGAAAAACAAGTGTGTGAACTCACACCTACGGGACCTAGAAAAGACCTTCGCCACCCTACGGAGATTCAAGATGAGGCTGAACCCCTTGAAGTGTGTCTTCGGGGCCAGCCGCGGAAAGTTCCTTGGGCATCTCTTGACTCCGGCGGGGGTAGAGTCTAACCCAAATAAGGTGAAGGCTATCCTAGACTTGGAATCACCTCGCGACGCCAAGGAGGTCCAGCGCTTGACAGGCAAGTTGGTCGGGCTAAGCAGGTTCCTCTCCAGAGCAGGGGACAAGTGTTCATCATTCTTCAAGGTGTTGAGGGGTAACCAAAGGTTTGAATGGACCGCCGAATGTGAAGAGGCCTTCCAAGGGCTGAAGAGACAACTCTCTCAGGCTCCTCTACTTCAAAGCACGAAAGAAGGAGAAGACCTGACCTTGTATCTAGGGGTAGGAGTGGAGGCCGTGAGCTCCGTTCTAGTTAGAGAAGAGGGGAAGAAGCAGCTATCCATCTATTACGTGAGCCGGATTTTGAAGAAGGCGGAGCTCCGTTACCCCATCCTGGAAAAGCTGGCATACGCTATGATCGTCTCGGCAAGGAAGCTTCGGCCATATTTCCAAGCGCACTCGATTAGGGTGGTGACCAACCACCCTCTTCGTAGGATCTTCGAAGGGGTAGAGCACTCGGGAAGACTTGCTAAGTGGTCCATCGAACTAAGTGAGTTCGACATCTCTTTCGTTCCAAGACTCTCCATCAAGGCACAGGCAGTGGCGGATTTTCTGGCGGACTATGTTGTTGAGTTCGGGGAAGAGGAGACGCAGCCACAGGGAGCGTGGAAGATGATGGTTGATGGGGCCTCGGGGAAGCATTCCCTTGGAAGGGGAGTGGTGTTGATAAGCCTCCAGGGGCTCGCTATAGAGCAGGCGGTGGCCTATCACTTTCCAGTGACCAACAACCAAGCAGAGTACGAGGCCGTGATAGCCGGCCTTCGTTTGGCAAAGGAGCTTGAGATCCGGGACGTGGAGGCCTTCACAGATTCGATGGTGGTAGCATCACAGATCCGAGGAGAGTTTGAAGCTCGGGAGTCTACCCTCGTAAAGTACCTATCCAAGGTAAGGGCGATCATCGGAGGGTTTCGATCGTTCTCGATCCAGCATGTCCCCAGGGAGGAGAGCGCAGCCGCTGATCGATTGGCAAAGTTTGGACCTCGGGGAGGAGGGAGCCTCACTGAACTATTTTGGCCAGCGATCGAGGAAGGGGAATTGATGGAGGTGGATCAGCGACCCTCGTGGATGGACCCCTTGATGACCTTCCTGATCACGGGTGAGCTTCCGAAGGATACTAAGGACACCAAAGGATTCAGGCATAAGGCGGCCCATTACCTAATGTTGGAAGGGAGGTTGCATCGAAATATGTTGTCAGGGCTCCTGGTAAGATGTGTAACTGAAGAAGAGATCCCGAGGATCCTGGGGGAGGTACACTCCAGCGAGTGCGGCAGCCACTCGGGAGGAAGGACGTTGGAGGCAAGAGTGGTAAGACAAGGGTACTTCTGGCAGACCCTAAGGAAGGATGCAGCAGAATTTGCAAGGAGATGCCCAAAGTGTCAGCTATATGCCCCCTCCATCTCTTGTCTGCTCAAAAGCTCAGGAGCATTACGTCACCATGGCCTTTCGCCATCTGGGGGATGGACTTGGTCGGGCCTTTCCCTCCAGCTAGTGGGCAGAGGAGGTTCCTCCTAGTCATGATCGATTACTTCTCAAAGTGGCTGGAGGTTAAAGCCTTTGCCAAAGTCACCTCGCAAGTTATAAGGAACTTCGTCTGGGGGGAGATCATATGCAGGCATGGACTACCCCAAGCGATAGTGACGGACAACGGTCCCCAGTTTGCCAGCGAAGAGTTCATCAGTTTCTGCGCCCAACTGGGGATAGACCTTCGGTTTGCCTCTGTTCACCACCCTCGGAGCAACGGCCAGGTGGAAGCGGCAAATAAGATCATTATGAACTTACTTAAGAAAAAAGTGGAGAACTTGAGGGGGAATTGGGTGGAGCAGCTCCCCTCAGTCCTGTGGGCCTTGCGAACGACCCCAAACACGGCCACTGGCGAGACCCCCTTCAAGCTTTTTCATGGATGTGAGGCGGTCCTGCCGGTAGAGTTCGAGGTCCGGTCCCCGCGGGTCGAGGCCGCGGGCGAAGGAGATGAGACTTGGAGGTTGGAAAATGATGAGGGGTTACGCCTCTCGCTGGACATGGTGGAAAAACTACGGGATGTTGCAACCATCAGACAAGAGGAGATCAAACGGCGGAGGGCCAGGTATTTCGATAAACATATCAGGATCAAGCAGTTCGCCGAAGGAGATTTGGTGCTGAAAAAGGTTGACGCGGCGGGAAGGTCAGCTTCCGTGGGCAAGCTCAACCCAAATTGGGAAGGGCCTTACATTATAAAGGAGGTCCTTGGAACTGGAGGTTATTACCTCCAGTATGTGGAAGGAAGAACCTTGAGCCACACCTGGAGCGGTGATGATCTAAAATGCTTCTACCCGTAAGGGGGAGAAGGTGATTGTATTAATGTTTTCAAATGTCATCATAATATATTCCGTATTCCGTACTTTGATCCATTGTCAACTCTTTTCATCTTAAAAAGTTAGAATAAGGATTGAGAACTTCATCGACACCCCGAGCTCAGCTCGGCCCCAGGTAGACCCGCTGCGCAGGCTCTCATCTAGCTGGCAGGTCCGAAGGCTCGCCTGTGGAGGAGAGGTCTTGTTTTGAGAACTTCATCGACACCCCGAGCTCGGCTCGGCCCCAGGTAGACCCGCTGCGCAGGCTCTCATCTAGTTGACAGGTCCGAAGGCTCGCCTGTGGGGGAGAGGTCTTGTTTTGAGAACTTCATCGACACCCCGAACTCGGTTCGGCCCCAGGTAGACCCGCTGCGCAGGCTCTCATCTAGCTGGCAGGTCTGAAGGCTCATCTGCGGGGGAGAGGTCTTGTTTTGAGAACTTCAAAGACACCCCGAGCTCGGCTCCGCCCCAGGTAGACCCGCTGCGCAGGCTTTCATCTAGCTGACAGGTCTGAAGGCTCGCCTGTGGGGGAGAAGTTTTGTTTTGAGAACTTCATCGACACCCCGAGCTCGGCTCGGCCCCAGGTAGACCCGCTGCGCAGGCTCTCATCTAGCTGACAGGTCCGAAGGCTCGCCTGTGGGGGAGAGGTCTTGTTTTGAGAACTTCATCGACACCCCGAGCTCGGCTCGGCCCCAGGTAGACCCGCTGCGCAGGCTCTCATCTAGCTGGCAGGTCTGAAGACTCGCCTGTGGGGAGAGGTCTTGTTTTGAGAACATCGACACCCCGAGCTCGGCTCGGCCCCAGGTAGACCCGCTGCGCAGGCTCTCATCTAGCGGACAGGTCCGAAGGCTCGCCTGTGGGGGAGGTTTTGTTTTGAGAACTTCATCGACACCCCGAGCTCGGCTCGGCCCCAGGTAGACTCGCTGCGCAGGCTATCATCTAGCTGGCCGGTCCGAAAGCTCGCCTGTGGGGGCGAGGTTTTGTTTTGAGAACTTCATCGACACCCCGAGCTCAGCTCGGCCCCGGGTAGACCCGCTGCGCAGGCTCTCATCTAGCTGGCGGGTCCGAAGGCTCGCCTGTGGGGAAGAGGTTTTGTTTTGAGAACTTCATCGACACCCCGAGCTCAGCTCGACCCCAGGTAGACCCACTGCGCAGGCTCTCATCTAGCGGGCAGGTCCGAAGACTCGCCTGTGGGGGTGGAGGTTTGGTCCTTGGAAATACTTCCACTTGAATGATCTGAGCTGGATAAGAGGCACACCCAGAAGGCAGAACAAAGTGGTTGAGGATCTCCTCGGCCGGAAAGGACCTCGGTCAGGAAAGGTCTCGCCGAAAGAAACTTCCGGCGGGAAGGCCTTTTGGCGAGGGATCCTTGGCCAGACAGTGGGAAGGTCCGGGCGAGAAGCTCCGTCCGTTCGCACAAGGTAAAGAGGGGCGGTCCTCCCTTAAAAGGCCTACGAACGATGCTCTCGGCAAATGGTTCTCGGCAGAGCGCGGAAACGACACTTCTAAGCCTTGAGCTCTCGGCAGGTTCCCTCCCCGGATGTCTCGCCAGCAGCCGTGGGAGATTTCGGGACATCCGGGGGCGGGGAGTGGGGTGCGCCTGGGGGCTTCGAGATAGGCTCGAAGAGCTAGGGAACAAGCTGGGGAGCGGTGACGATCTTGCCACTCTCGTTCAAGCATCCCGCATCTCGCAACGTCTCAAGAGTCAGCCTGACCGTTGCTTGAGCGTTGGTCTGCAGGAGTTTGTCGATGTCGTACTCCGAGAAATGCCAGCTCCTCAGCCTTTCGTCCAGCGAAGGAGGAGGCGCAACCGCGGCCGCCGCCACCTCCATGTGCCGGAGCTGGTCCCTCAGCAGGACGTTCTCGCACCTTACCCCGGCCAGCTCCGCGCGAAGTATCGTGCTCTGGGCAGAATCCTGCGTAAGAGAGAAATCGATCAAATACAGGAGACGGCGAGCCGAGGATTACAGAGGCGAGAGCGAGTGCTAGAAAGATCTTGCTTACCTCCTCCGCTGGGCGCAAGGAAAGCAGTCCCATAGCATCCGCCAGCTGTGACTTCAGAGCCGCCACCTGGGCCGTCGCCTAATCCCGCGCCTTGAGCATCTCGCCAAAGTTGCGATCGATGGTGATGCTCCGGCGCGCGCACATGTGCGCAAGCTCGAACCCACGCATCAGAGCCCGGACGGAGTCAAAGGCCAGGAGCCGTGTGGGCAGCTGATCATAAAGGTCGGCGTTCGCCCGGCTGTAAAGGCCGTAGCCCAGCGCGAAGGCCTCGCCGGTGACATGGTCACGCTCCGCCCAGCTGGGGAGGAGGGTCGAGACGGAGACTTGGTTGGTCTCAGGGTCCCACCGCAGTAAGGGTCTCCCTTCCGCGTCAAGGCACTTCACGCCGAGACCAAAATTCTTGTGCCCCCTTGGCACCTCCTTGGGCGGGGGTCGAATGGAGGTCTCGGCGGCTGCCCCCTCGCCACCAGCCCCGCTTACGGCTGGAAGGTTCTCGGCAGGAGCCCCAGCGCTATTCCTGGCGGCAGCGGTCATCTCGCTGGCCACCTGCAGGACCTCTTCGAAGGACCGGCCTGGTGCGAGAGGTCGGACGGGCGCAGTCGCCACGGATTTCCCTTTGTCGGCAGCGGTTGGCTTTGGTCTTTTCAGCGGCCGGAACGAAAAGGCGTCGGGCTTTCGCTTCCTGGCACTGGTCGAAGGAGGTGGGGCCGGCTCGTCCTGACAAGCCTGAGTCACGGATTTCGCGAGAGCCAGCGGATCTCTCGCAGCCTGGCCCTCGGTACCCTGAGTCTCGGCAAAGGGTGGGTGCAGAGGAATTTCTCGCTCTCCTGCAAATGCGACAATGCTCAGCGTTAAAGTTTAGAACGGGAATACCGAGTTAAAGGCGAGACCATACCTTCGCCAGGAGAGACGGCGGGGAGAGAATCGACGTCCCGCCTAAGAAATTGGACGTCGAACTCCTTCGTCCCAAGAACTCCAAAAGGGCGCTCTCGCGCGACCCCAGGGCGGGCGGCTTGTAAGCGGCGTCCTCATATTGAACGGGCGCGAGAGGAACGTTGTCGAATTTGCCGGAGACAAAGACGAACTTCTCGCCCCAGTGGTGGTGTTTGTTGGCAAGACCGGTGGTCTTGAGCAGTTGCCCAGAGAAGAAGACCACTCTCCCCTTAGCGCGGAAGATGAACAACTTCCGGAAGATAGGAAGGCTAAACTCAATCCTCTCGGATCGCATGTAGCAGATGAAAGCTACCAGGATGGCGACCGAGTTTGGATTGAGTTGGGCGGGAACGACGCCGTAGTAGCGGAGGGCCTGGCGCACCTCGGGCCAGAGGGGAAGGCGGAAGCCCACCTCGAAATGCTCGAGGGGGATGACGAGCTCTCCCACTCTCGTGCTATTGACCCGATCATCGTTGCCCGGGTTTCTCGCAGTGAAGCCGGCGGGAACGTAACGGGAAACGATTAGCTGGTACTCCTCCAGGGTCAGGCGGCAAGAAGGGAACTGATGCTTTCGAAAAGCTTCCGCGCATTTGGAGCGTCCCTCGCTTTTGCCTGGCATCGTGTTTAGGGGATTGAGTGCGAGGTCTCAAGGAAGGAGGCGAGAGCGAAAATTATGCGAGAACGAGGTAAGAAGGCGGAAGCAGGGGGAAATTCTCGGCAAAGCGCGAAAACCACAAAGGAGGGAGGCGAGGGTTCCAGGTCGGAGAAATAAATGCGTTTGGACTCCTCTATTTATAGGAAACTGTGGTAATGATGGCTTTTCCAAAAAAGAAAAATGAAAATAGCGGCGGCGGCACAGGCGCCGCGCCCCAAGTCAACGGCGCCTCGAGTTCCGGCCTGGGATGACAATGACCGGCCGACAGTTCGGATTCACGCAAGTGTTTTGAGACGACCACATAAAGCAGAAAGGAAAACAAAAGTAGGGATCGCTCTCGCCGGGCGGGAGCTAAATAACAAATAATAAATTGAAAGGTTACAAATAAGCAGTCCAAAATAAAAAGAAACAGGGTACATCGCGAGAAGGGAAGGCCGAGAGGAGAGAGGTGGCGAGACGTCTTCAATCAATACGGCTCCCAGCGCCATCGACCTCGCTCCCGCCGTCAAGTGCTCGGGGGCGCCAGCGGGTTGTAGTAGGAAGACAGGGTGGTGCATCCTAGGTTGATCCGGCGGGCCTGGTCTCGAATCTGCGCGATACATCTCCCGGGGGAGGACTCGGCGGTAGGCCCACCCGGCCGCTCCGTCTCGCCAAAGAAATAGTCGCGCTCAAGGGCCTCCAGCCTCTGCTCCACTATCTCGCGGAATTCTTTCGCCGCAGTGGCGCGGGCCCGCTCCCACCGCACAAGCTTCGACAGGAGGGCAGCAATCTTCTTCCCTCGCCTCTTAACGCTCCCGACGTCATTCACGATGTCCTCCATCTCGTCATACAAAGGGAGGGGGGAGCTCTCTCCGTCCTCCCCCTCTCTGTCTTCATCATCGTCTTCATCATCTTCATCGGCCCCTGTCCGCGAGTCCGGATCCTCTGAGAAAACAGTTTCACGGTTACGGCGAGAGCTGAGTAAAAGCTATGGTAATGTTTCGCATACCTGCAGCATGGCGAGAGCCACTGGCCGGCGGCAGGAGAGAAGGCCCGGGCCCCCCCTCAGTCCCATAGAGGAGGTGGAGCGGCTTTCCGCGCCCCGGGCGAAAAGTCTCGCGCACAGTGATCCCGGCCTGGCCGGAAGCAGGGGGAAATCGTCCTCTCTCACGAGATGGTTGGCCTCCTTTGGAGTTATGGAGGGGTCGATGACACCCCTCCCGCCAGTACGGCGGAATTAGCCGCTTGGCCGAGCAAGTTGGAAGCCATTGTTTCGTTCTCCCGGGTGGCGAGACCCGGGTTGGCGGAAGCTGATGCTGCGGGAAGTCAATTTGACAGTAGGGGAGGCTACGATTGAAACGGTTAAAAATGAGTGAGAGAAAAGTATACCTGCGGTTCTCGGGGAGACAGCCGAAGGAATGGCCTCCGTAACCCGTGGTCGATCCTCGGGAGGGTGAGACGACGAGTCCGGAGGCACCAGCGGGGACCCGACGTCGTCGTCTCGAGCCGCTTCCTGCGAGAAGTATTCCATCAGGTGCCAACCCTTCCGCGTAACCAGCTCGCGATTTGGATGATCAGCAAGTCGGAGAGACATACCTTCTGCGGAGGGGAAGCGTCATCCGCACGATCGGGAGTCGGGGTAGGCGAGTCCTGGTTCTCGCGAGAAAGGTCCTGCTGGACCACCTTCGCCTTCTTCTTCTTCTTCTTCTCTTTATTCTTCTTTAGCAGGGAAGGATTAGAGGCTGGCGACTTTCTCGCCAGCCAGGGAGCAACCACAGCACTGTTTGCCAGGGCTCGCGCCTGAGCCGCATTGATGCGGTCTTGGAGGTCTTGCGGGAGCGGCTGGTCAACGCATTTGGAACGCATTGCGAAATCACGCGAAAGCTCAATGAGGAAGCAACGACTCAGGGGCAGACTTAGACCGTCTATTAGCACATGTATATATAGAGCTATGGGATGACCCACCAAAAAGATTCCCTTTTTGAGGTGATACGTGCCCAGCGAATATTTATGGGTTGGACGTGTCTTTTCGAGCGCAGAGCTAACTCAAAACGAGCTGGGATTGTGTACAACCTCATATTCGCTGAGTAGAAAATAGAGTCATCAACGGTCAAGATTGGAGTAGCTTCAGGCTAGCTTCGGGCTTCTGACCGGAAGAGCTCCCGCCTTGGAGGAGCTCCCGCCTATAAGCGGGCGAGATCATTCGCGCCAAGCCTCGGCCGAGACCCACCAACGACCAAAGGCGGGCGAGAAGGCATCGAGTCCACTCGACGCCGCGTTGAGTGAGCCCCGCTCACTCAACGCCGTGTTCGGCAGCAAAGACGTTAAGCTCACTCAACGCCGTGTTCGGCAGCAAAGGCGTTAAGCTCACTCAACGCCGTGTTCGGCAGCAAAGGCGTTAAGCTCACTCAACGTCGTGTTCGGCAGCAAAGACGTCAAGCTCACTCAAAGGCGTTAAGCTCACTCAACGCCGTGTTCGGCAGCAGAGGCGTTAAGCTCACTCAACGCCGTATTCAGCAGCAAAGGCGTCAAGCTCACTCAAAGGCATTAAGCTCACTCAACGCCGTGTTCGACAGCAAAGGCGTCAAGCTCACTCAAAGGCGTTAGGCTCACTCAACGCCGTGTTCGGCAGCGAAGGCGTTGAGCCCACTCAACGCCGTGTTGTGGGGAGGCGGGAAGATCCTCGGCTCAGGGTTCTTGCCGCGGCTCAGGGTTCTCGTCGCGGCTCAGGGTTCTCGCCGCGGCTCAAGGTTCTCGTCACGGCTCAGAGTTCTCGTTGAATGGGGCCCAGGGCCCAGGGAAAAATTACTTAACTACCCTCGGGTAGAATTACCTGCATACCCCCAGGGGCTGTATTTAGTATCTTATAAACAGCGAGGTTTGGCTATTGGCAGGCCAGACAGGGGTATTTCAGTAGTTTCAGGTCAGCAAAAGGCTATAAATAGCCTCATAAGGGCTTCTTAGAAGGCAAGCTTTCATTATTCTCAAAATCCCCAAGTGCTTTCTGAGGAGCTCCAAGCCCAGCTTTGGCTTTGGAGGGGAAGCTCTCAGAGATCTTCCGGGTGTGAGGTGGGACCTCCCTGCTGAGGCTTTGGGTCAGTTCTAGGTTCCAAGCAGCCAGACGAGGGTCGAGGCTTGAGAGAAGTAGGTGTTGGCTGCGCCCTGATTTTTGAACTTTCGTTGAGGTCATTTTTGACTTCAACACGCTGCCCAAAAGAAAGGAAGGTGGATCTGGCTACATTTTTGCTAGAAGGTGAAGCAAAAAGATGGTGGGATAATATCATGAGGGAAATTTGTTGTCAAAGATTTCACTAGCACATCGTGGGATGAATTTGTCCAAAAATTCACTAAATGGTTTGTGCCCACTTGAGAAGAGACTATTATACGAGAAATTCCTAAGGCCGATGCAGAGCAACACGTCAAAATTGCAATATGAAGCAGAATTCTTTAATCAATCCTATTATGATGGATCTCCGTTAGCCAATGAAATAGAAAGATGTTTGTGATTCCAACAAGGCCTTCGCAATAACATCCGATCATACCTAGTGTCGTTAGAGATTACAGATTATGGGGCCTAGGTGCAGAAGACGAGTTAGATTGAGATTGATTTGGAAAAGTCGCAGAAAAGAAAGGAATTCTTGAAGATAAGAATGATAGAACGACAAAGTAAAGAGAACACTTTTGGGATACGAATCATACGATCAGGAGATTCAAAAAAAGAAGAAGATGACACAGTTTGTACCGACAACAAGAAAGAGTGTGCAATCAGGATCAAACAAATGTGAAAAATGAGGGAAGATGCACGGAGGAGAATGCCTAATAGAAGTTTGTTTTATTTGTCGCCAACCGGGACATCAACAGAATGATTGTCCCAGATTGAAGTCATGGATAAAAGGAAGCTCAAGAGAACCCTAGTGGTATTGCCACAAAAAAATATATCAGATGGGGGTGACGAAAGATTTGGAATCTTTGGCATCTGCTCCAAACACCACTGGGGAGCTCTAGAGGGACCCTAGCGCTACCACCACAGATGAAGTTGGGGGTTCTCAAACGTAGGTTTCTCAAAGCCTGTGTAGAAGTAGAACGGTGCATTCAACCTCGAGTGTTTAACTTGGGGTAGCAAGAGGCAAATACAGATGATATAGTGTTGACAAATATGCTCAATGCATAGGATCGCTTACTAAATGTTTTGTTTGATACCGGTGTCAGCCATTCATTTATTTCAGCCAACATACTTAATGTTTTACAAATACAACCATATAAAGTAAATGATACACTGAATGTGTTAATGTCTAATCATACTATGATGCCTACTCGATGGAGAGCTCAAGTACCACTCTATTTTAGTGAGAAATGGTTATAACTGGATTTGATCGTCTTAACTATAGTGGAATTATGGAATACGATATTAGTTTGGGAATGGACTAGTTATCAAAGCAAGAAGCGGTAATAAATGGCAAGACAAAAAAAGTGATGATTAAATGCCTGGATCTGAGTTGGACAATATTTAAAGGGCTATGGGAGGCCCCAAAGATTTTGATTTCTAGTATGAAAGCGTTGAAACAGATAAGGAAAGGTTGTGAAGCAGTGCTTGTGCTACTTAAGGGATCGAAGGAAGAAAAGGATATCTCTTTAGTCTCAGTCGTTCGAGAATTTTTGGAGGTATTTCCTGATGAATTGTCTGGGTTGCCTCTAGTACGAGAAATCAATTTCGAGATTAACTTAATTGAAGGAGCGACTCCAGTGGTTAAAACACCCTACCAAATGACTCCTAAAGAGTTGATAGGAATGAAATCTCAAATGCAGAAACGGTTACATACAATTTCATTCGTCCCAGTTCGTCACCCTGGGGTGCTCTAATCTTGATTATGTGTCAACTACAGAGAATTGAATAAACTTACAATCAAGAACAAATATCTTCTTCCCGATATTGATGATTTACTCGGTCAATAGTCTATGCAAAAGTATTTTTGAAAATTGATCTCATTTCGGGCTATCATCAATTGCAAATAAAAAATGAAGATATCAATAAAACAACTTCTTGTAGCAGGTATGGGCATTTTGATTTATAGTGATACCTTTTAGACTAACAAATGCCCATGCGAATTTTATGGATATTGTTAGAGTTAATAGTATTTTATATTATTGGGTTTAGTCCCACACCGCCTATCGGTGTTGGGTGTCTAGTTGTTTGTCCTATATAATGGCCCTTTGAGAAGAATAAAATTGCACCTTTCATTTCTTTCTACATGGTATCAGAGGATCGATCTGAAACCTAAAACTAATATTTTTTTCCCCGTCGTCCGCCACTATTCCTCCCCCCCCCCGACCAGTGATTTTCTTTTTTTCTCCTGCGAGCTGCTAGGGCTCACGCCCGCCGCTCCTGTCGACAAAGTTGATAGCTCATCCCGTCGACAAGAGCGGCTCCGCATCCACCTGCGTCGTCGACGCCGCACTCTGCTTCCACCGGCGACATCGACGCCGCCTGCTGCTTCCGCCTGTGTCATTGACGCTTGTCGCTGCTTCTCCCGACGACGCCGACACCATGCTGCTTCGCCGCTGTGTTGCCATGCTGCTTCTCCCAACGACTTCGTCCAGCAGAAAGTGATTCGAAAACAGAACCCGATTCCGTGTCTGTTTCCTATTCTCCCGTCGGCTCTGCTTCTCCCGTCGGCTGCTTCTCCTGACGGCTGCTTCTCCCGACGGCTCTGCTTCTCCTCCCCTCTCTTTCGCTGCCAGGGGATGTGTTCCCCCCTTGTTCTCATCGATGGAGAAAGGGACTCAACCAACTTCTTCTCCGCCCCAGGTGGCTCCTTGTCGCTGCTCCTCTGCGCTGTCGTACTGCTTCTTTGGCTTGCCGCCTCCTCTTCCGGCTTGGTGGATCTGTGTTGCTGCTGCTCTTCCCTTCCGGCTGTGTTGCTCCTTTTTTTCCTACCAAGATTTGATGGTCGTGTCGTGCTGCTGCTACGCATGAGCCTCTTCTTTTCCCAGTCTAGTTTTTTTTGTAGCTGTTTTTTTAAAGTTGTTTGTGCTTGTTGTTGTTTGTCTCTCCTTTCGATTTTGGTCTTCTTTCGCGTGATCTGGGTTCATGTACCCGACGAGGGTCTCACACGTGCACGTGGTCTACGTGAGGGGGAGTGTACGTCACGGCCTCCAGGCATAGTCTATGCCTTCTTGCACGTATTCCATGTGAGGGGGAGTGTTTATGATAACGGCGACTCAGATGCCTCTTTCCCGACTCCTGCCTTAGTCACACATGGCCCCCAGACTGATTTTGTTTGTTGTGTGTGTCTCCCCGTTTCTTTTCTTCGCTTGGTGGTAGGAATGGTTTAACATTCTTGGTTGACCTAGTTTCAGCTCCGGGTGTATCCAGCGTGATCAAGGTCAGTTTGTGGACCAACGTCGTGTGGCCTTTGCCCGGTTGTAGTATCCTCGGTGACACGCGGTTGGGCCTCGGTGGCTACTGTTTTGTCTCATGTTGCCAACCTTCTTTTACCTTCTGTTTTATGTTGTGTTCAAGCTGTAGGTTTCCCCTCCAGCTTGAGGGGGAGTGTTAGAGTTAATAGTATTTTATATTATTGGGTTTAGCCCTACACCACCTATCGATGTTGGGTGTCTTGTTGTTTGTCCTATATAATGCCCCTTTGAGGAAGAATAAAATTGCACCTTTCATTTCTTTCTACAAATATGATGCATCGAGTTTTGAAGAATTTCTCGACAAATTTGTCACTGTATTTATTGATGATATCCTGATCTATTCAAAGACTGAAGAAAAGCATGCACAACATATGCGGATGGATTTGTAAACATTAAAAGATCACCAATTGTATGTCAAATATTCCAAATGTGACTTTTGGCAGAAGGTGTCGTTTTGGGGACATGTTATAAACGAACAAGGCTTATTAGTGGACCCTACAAAGATTGAAGTCATTACAAAATGGCCGCAACCGAAGACTGTGACAAAAGTGCAAAGTTTTTTGGGCATGGACGAATATTATTGGTGATTTGTTAAAGATTTCTCTAAAATAACAGTCTTTAACTCAATTAAAAAGGAATAATGCATCATTTAAGTGGACAGAGGAGTGTCAATGTGCGTTTGAAGAATTGAAGGAAAGGTAGACAATTGCTCCTGTGTTAGTGATGTCGTCAGGTACAAAAGTGTTTTAAATATACAACGATGCATCGTATAAGGGTATCGACTGCGTATTAATGTAACATGGAAGGGTGATTGCGTATGTGTCACGATAGTTAAAAGATGCAAGGAAGAATTATCCAACCCATTATTTAGAATGGGTCATCGTGGTGTTTGCATTAAATTAATGACGACATTACCGATATGGGGTTTACTGTGAAATATTAACTGATCATAAAAGCTTACAATACATTTCATGCAGAAGGATATTAATCTTCGAGGACGAAGGTGGTTGGAGTTTATAAAGAATTATGATATGAACATACAATATCACCCTGGTAAGGCGAATGTTATAGTTGATGCACAAAGTAGAAAAAACACAACTACATTGTGATGCGGAGCAGAGACGAGCACGAGCTTTGGGCCAGTTCAGAACTGATTTGGCGACTTACCATATATGGTGTGCCCGGATCGACGATCGGACTCCGCAGATGTGTCCAAATCCACGTCGCGAGTCAAAAACATATATTAGTTTATTATTTTTGGTTCATTAATCATGTATGTTAGTGACATCTCCCACCGGCCAATCATAGTCGTTGATTGGGATGCCCTAGTGTTTCTTTTTATTATAAATAGGAGTCTTGAGGGCTGAATTCAGTCATTGCAGAATTTGGAGGCTTCTATTCCCGGTTTCCAGCGATCACTCCCCGGTGCCGACGCCGTGGAACCCTATGTGACGATTCCTAGGCGCTCAAGCTTCCCCCAAGGTACTACTCATCCATAGCTTTCTTCTTCCCCCTCTGAAACCCTCATCCGCAGCCCCTACAGCCCCCAAATCACAAACCCCTACCGCTGTCCAGGAAGCCCAAACACTGTTCGACGACACTGTTCACCGACACTGTTCACCGACACTGTTCACCGACACTGTTTACCAACACTATTCACCGATCCCTGTTCACCGACATTGTTCACCGACGCTTCTTCCCTCCACTTCTTCCCTCCCGTGGATCCACTTCTCTTTATCCCTAATTTCTTAAATCAATTCAGATCTAGGAATTTCAGCCCCGATCCGTTATTTCCACCTTTCGTTCATCACCCCTCCACCCGGATCTGACCCTAAATATCGGATCTACCCCTCCCCGACCCGGATCTACTTGTACGTGGCCGGATCTACCCATTTCTCACTCGATCTCATCCTTTACCACCGAGGACAGCCACCGCCTTCGTTTTCACGCCGCCGGTCCCACCTCCGATCGCCGATCTACACATCCGGACCCTAATTCTTCAGTGCCTCGATTCAGCCCGCTACTTTGTGAGTTTGTTTTGTGGTATTGTATTATTTGATTTGATATTTTAACTGGTGAATAAATATATGTGTTGTGATTCTTGCTCGTAGAAATTGTTTCGTTACGCTAATAATTTGCAGGTGGAGCTATTCGCTGCGCGCTTCGCTTTGGCCCTCCGAGCAGAGAAAGTCATTATAAATTGTCAAAATTAATTAACTGTTTTCAATTTCAAATATTTGCGTGGAGTTAGAATTTTCATTGCTCAAATTTATTTGTCGAGATATCGATGATTACGTTGCATTTAGGTTCAAATTAGCGTCACCCTTGCACTACCACCTAGCGTCGTAGGTTTTGTGCACACGTAGTCTACCCCTACATCACATTGTCATTACTCTGACATTATAACAAGAAAGTACTCCATGAACTGAAAAGGATAAAAGTTCTTCGTATTGTGACCCAAGTAGACAAAAAAGTCCACTTCTATCAGATGCAAATTCCGTATTTTATCAAAGACGGAATTCGGAGAGCCATATTGCTAGACCCGTTCTTTGTGGCCTTATTGGAGAAATTCAAGAAAGGCGAATTGATCAGTTTCACAGAAAAGGATGGAGTGGTTATCATGAATGGTAGACTTTGTGCTCCTGATGTCGATAACCAGAGGAAGGATATTCCATATTAGGTGCAATATATCCCTTATTCAATTTATCCTGGTCGAACGAAAATGAATCGTAACTTGAAACAAGAATTTTGGTGGCCAGAAATAAAGAAATATATAATCATGTATGTTATTGCATGCATCACCACCATCAATTTTTGATTTTCTTGACTTATCAATGAAATTGTGCATCTCTTCTTGAGAAACCTACGTTCTGAGAACCCCAAACTTTATTTATCATATACGTGTACGCATCTGTAGTTCGTATTTCTGCTTCTATCATTGAGTTTAAAGCACTAATCATGTCATTAGTTACACATATGTTCGAGCAGAGTGTTGTTCTGATTCGTCACACAAGGCATGATTGTATTCTTCCACAAACTTTCCAACAACTAGATTTTTACCTTCTTCGTCAGATTAAATACTATGAACTCAGGACAATTGGTTCTTGCATCCGAGCGTCGAAATTTAACTTCAGAATCTAAAAGCTTGGGGGCTTTCTTTTTGGCTGATCTACTGCAAGAAAAGTCGCATGCCTACAAAATCTTCGTACACTTCCAACATATCATATGCTCCTTTCAAACACTAAAACTCACTTTGCGAGCATAGATATAATACATTTCACATGCTTCCACTTCCGTTTGAACTACTTCGAAAATAGGTGTATTGCCATACTAAAATATTATAGAGATTTAAAAAAAAAAACAATTGCATAAATCATTAATGTTCTACCAGAAGAGCAGAAACAATCGCCTAGAAAATCATAAAAAAGCTCACCTGGATAACACATGATATCTTGGAGAACATAAAATGTTCGCTTGGATATTATTTCTGATATCCTTGAGAACAAAAGTGTTTGTTGGGATATCAGAAGACTTCTGATATTCCGGCGAACAAAAATGTTCTCTTGAATCTCACGAAGACTTATATTATCCCGGCGTACAAATGCGTTCGCTTGGATATCATTTACGATATCCCTGCGAACACTTGGATATCACTTCTTCGATATAGTTTCAATAACAACGTGAATAAGGTGCAGGAATTGAAAAAATAGACGGCAGGTTCACTCGCAAATGATCGTCGTATGTTTTTTTGTCATTTTCCATGATTCTTTTAGTGATTGCTTGGAGTACTGAGTAAATCCAGAAATTTCAAATATTGTACAATAGGTCTCCGGATTATATACTTGCCGGGCTCAACATAATGAAACTGAAACATAACGATACCCAAAATGTAACAAATACAATAACACCACTCGACCCATGTCGGCTAGGATGACATGTTACGCGCGCCGCGCTTGCGAGTTGCAACATCAGTACACCCGCCACACTGACAGTCGCCCCTCACCCTCGTCCGCTCCGTCGGGGTTCGTAACAATTCCGCCCTCTGGGAAATTCGCTTTGTCCTCAAGGCAAAAGTCTAGGAATTGGTAGCGCAAATCCGCTTGATCCACACATATCGCCTTCGAGAGTGGGCGATCCTGTCAAACCACTAAGACCCGATCCACTGGCTGCTCCGCAGGGAGGATCGTGCACGTGCCCGTAATGCGTTGGGGAAGGAAGACCACTGGGGTGGCGACAGGTGCCGGCGGGGGTAGTGCCTCCTTGACTGGGTGGTCACTGATCACCCGCTTGAGCTGTGATACATGGAACACCTGATGAATGCGGCTCTCCGGGGTAGGCAAAGGCGATACGCCTAAGTGCCCACCGGGGCTAGGATCGCAAAGGGGTCGTAGAACATGGCCGCCAACTTGGAGTGGATTTGTGGGGTCATCGTCACCTGTCGGTGTGGCCGGAGCTTGAGAAACGTTGAATCACCCTCGGTGAACTGGACGTCGCGCCGATGGCGGTTAGCTGAAGCCACCATCCTATCTTGGTCACGCTGGAGGTGCTGGCACAGCTGATGGAGCAAGGCATCACGGTCGCGGAGGAGGCCTTCCACGTAGGCGACCACACATTCGCCCGACACGGCCAGTGTGATAACTGGCGAAGGCATACCATAAACTGCCTTGAACAATGTTGTGTCGGTGTGGGGTGGAAGGACATGTTGAAGGAGTACTCAGCCCAGGAGATCCATTCAGCCCAAGCACGCGGGTGATCACAAACAAAATAGAGCAGATAGGTCTCTAGGCACTCATTCATGACCTCAGACTGCCCGTCCATCTGCGGGTGGTAGGTTGAACTCATTCAAAATTGTGTACCCTACATCTTGAACAATGCCTGCCAAAAGGAACTCAGGAAGAGGGGATCGCGGTCACTCACAACGGAGTGAGGGAACCCATGGAGGCAGACCACCCCGTCAACGAAGGCAACGACCACTCTGGGAGCCGTGAACGGGTGACAGAGCGGGATAAAATGAGCATACTTGGACAAGCGGCTCACGACTACCAATATGCAGTCACATGTCTTGAAAAATCTGGTATAGGTAACACGGGTGCAGTGCTCAGTGCCCGCTGAAGGGTCTGAAATGTCGTGGCCACTGAAAACTACCGGTCTCTGACATCTTCAATAAGCTGGAGAGAGGTTTGACAATCTTGTCGTAGTCCCGGATAAACCGACGGTAGTACCCTATGAGACCCAAGAATCCACGGACGCCGCGGAGTGATCGGGGGGGGGGGGGGGGTAGGCCACTAAAGTACAACCCACACCTTGTCGGGATCCATAGCTACACCGTTTTCGGAGATGGTGTGCCCCAAATAACTAATTTTTGTCTGGCCGAAGATGCATTTCTTGGGGTTCATATAGAAAGAGTGCTCCAGGAGAGTGATGAGAGTTGCCCGAATATGGTCCAGGTGGTCCTACCAAGATGAGATGTAAACTAGAATGTCATCGAAGAAAACCAATATATACCTACGCAAGACTGCACGAAACAGGTCATTCATGGTGGCCTGAAAGGTGGCAGGAGCATTCGCCAGGCCAAAAGGCATGACTACGAACTCATAATGGTCATCATGTGCGCGGAACGCCATCATGGGCACATCCTCCTCTTGGGCACATCCTCCTCTCGGACATGTATCTGATGGTAGCTGGCGCGTAGGTCCAACTTTGAGAAATAGACTGCCCCCCTTGTAGCTCGTCCAAGAGCTCCTGAATGACCGGAATAAGATACTTATTTGGGATGGCGATCTTGTTGAGTTCTCGGTAGTCCACGCAAAAATGTCAGTTGTCGTCCTTCTTGCAGACCAAGAGAATCGGGCTCGAGAAGGGGCTAGCACTAGGGGCGAATAATCCCAACCGCGAGCTTGTCGCCCACCAGTGTCTCGATCTTGCCCTTTTGAGTGTGGGCGTAGCGGTATGATCGAACTGAGATTGAGGAAACACCCCCTTGTAGGGGGATGCGGTGATCCATCGGCCTAGCAGGGGAAAAATGGGTCCTGTCGGTGAAGATGTTCGGAAAGAGGTCCAAAATAGCCTGCAACGCCGGGTCAGTCAGAGAGCATTGGACGTACTTCCCCTCCACGTGTCACAAGGAGGCCTCCCAATCCACGTAGGTGGATTTTTGAAGGGACCGTAAGGAAACAGATTGATGAAGTAAAGCCGAGTCGCCCTCCAGCAAGCAGGGCATTCCTCCACGGAGGAAGCGCATAGTCATGTGGTCATAAGTGACCTTGACGTCTCTAAGGGTTCGAAGCAAAGCCACCCCGAGAATAACATCCACCCTGCCCAGAGAGAAGGCGTATTAGTCTGTCTAAAATGGGTTGTGGCCGATGGTGAAAGTGAGGGCCGCGCACAGACCACCCGTCACCCTCCGCCTGCCATCTCCTAAGCAGATTGAGAAACGATTGGCTGTCTGAACTGGCAACGCCAGACGATCCACCAGGTGTTGAGAGATAAAGTTGTGGCTCACACCGTTATCAATTATCACCGCAACCAAGGCCCCGTGCAGCGTCCCCCAAGGCTTCATCGTCTATGGGCCCGAGAATTCACCAACAGTAAAACAGTGGAAAGTCCAAGCAATGGAAGGTGGTGGCGTGTGTGTGTGTGTGGGGGGGGGGGGGGGGGGGGGGGTCCTTTGTCGCCATATCCAACTCAAGGGCCTCGATGTCGGTAAGGGTCACCTCGGGTTCCTCCTCGCCAATGAGGATTGGAAGATCTTTCAGCGAGCACTCGTGCATAGGGGAGTAGGGTTGTTTGCAGTGAAAGCACAAACTTTGGTACGCAGATCATGGTACTTCTGATGGGAGAGTCGGGGTGGGCCATTGGCCTAGGAGGGAGGGGATGCGGTGCAGCCTGATCGGGCGTCGGGGGTTTCTCCGGCTGTGGTGGACGGTAGGCCGGTGCTGGCTTGCTGTCCGAGCACGTCGGAGGCATGGGGGGGGTGGGGGGCTTGCCCGTGTCCAGAGGCCGAGTATGGAAGTACGCTTCAACCAAGTGGGCGAGATCTATGGCCTCCACAATCAACGACGGATGGTGGGTGAGGATACGGACACAGATGTGTGGAAGGAGCCCATGCAAGAAGCTGAGGTAGTGGTCCGGCAGAAGTCCCGACACATGCGTCGTGAGGGCGATAAACTCATCGATATACTCATCCAAGGAGCCCGTTTGGCGAACACCACAGAGTCGCTCCACAACAGAGCCCAAGTAGCAGGTGTCGTAATGACGAATGAGTTCCTGCTGAAGATCTGACGAAGACATGAGTAAGTTTGGATTGTCGGAGCCAACGCACCCAGTGGAGGGCGGAGCCCTCCATGACGATCAATGTTGTGCTTGTACAACCCCGTATTTGTCGAGATCAGAATTGCCTAAGGAAGGCACCTTAGGAGATCAATTCGCCAGGTCGCAGGGTCAGCCTGACCTCGGCAGTATTCGACTCATCAGCCTGACCTCGGCAGTATTCGACTCATCAGCCTGACCTCAGTAGCATCTAACTCGTCAAGTCGCTGATATGTAACCCGCAATTCGTCGAGATCCTAAACGCCCGTCGGGAGCGCCCGTCGGGACGTCAGGGCCTGCTAATAGCCCCTTCAAACAGCAAAATTTTGTTGTTGGCAGACCACTTTGGGTTGCATTTAACAGTAACCAAAAGGCAGGATCTCGCTATTCGCAGACCATCCCAAGAAAACTATAAATAGACCCTCAAGGGCACCTTTGGAGAGGACCTTTTCTTGGCTTCTCTCTCCTTTGGCTAGCTCTGGTTGTCAAGAGCTTCAGCTCCCTGTTCACCGTGATTTTCAGGTGGACAGGTGAAGAGCTCCAGCTCCATGTTCACCGTGGTTTCCGGGTGGACAGGTTGAGGGCTCCAGCTCCCCATTCACCATAGCTTTCAGGTGGACAGGTTGAGTACTCTCAAGTGTCCTCCAAGGTGCACAGCTCAGCGTTGGTTTGGGAGGGGAAGCTCTATTTGATCTTCCGGGTGTGTGGCGGGACCTCGTTGTAGCTCAAGGGTCTGTTCTTAATGTTTCACCCTTGCGATTCAGGAATTTCTTTGTGCTCGCTGACCTCCCCTCGTCATGTATCATTTGAGTCGACCACTAGACCAGTAAACTTTGGTCACCCCCGGGTTTGAACGCAGGGACCAACAATCTTGGTTCCAACATTTTAATGCGGTGAGCGTGGACCGTGATCGGAGGATGAAACTTTAGTGCAAGACCTCATGGCGAGCCATGATGAGGGGGAAGTGAGTCGAGCTCCAGCTTAGGGCGAGTGCCAGCTGGGTGATTGCCAGCTTAGGCGAGTGCCAGTTGGGTGAGTGCCAGCTTAGGCGAGTGCCAGCTGGGTGAGTGTCAGCTCTGGGCAAGTGCCAGCTTATGTGAATGCCGGCTGGGTGAGTGTCAGCTGGGTGAGTGACAACTTATGCGAGTGCCAGCTGGGTGAGTGTAAGTTTAGGCGAGTGTCAGCTGGGTGAGTGCCAACTTAAGCGAGTGTCAACTGGGTGAGTGCCAGCTTAGGCGAGTGTCAGCTGGGTGAGTGCCAGCTGGGCGAGTGCCAGCTGAGTGAGTGCGAGCTTAGGTAAGTGCCAGCTTAGGTGAGTGCCAGCTAGGGGAGTGCCAGCTAGGCGAGCACCAGCTTAGGCGAGCGCTAATTCAAACAAGCTCCAACTCAGGCGTACTCAAAATGGGTGACTTCTATTGAGGCATTCCCAACTAGCAACGACATACCTAACAACTCATCTCTACGAGGTCCGGGACGAATCTATATTCGGCAAATGCTTGCTCGTGATGGGTGTTCATGCTCGGGATGATCTTATTCAGCAGCTCATGCCTCACAACAAAGACTCAAAGGGTCATTGGTCATAATTCACTTCGATAAATAAAGTCATCGTGGATCATGTCAGGTAAAGTATGTGAGCTCTTTTATTTTAATCACTACGTAAATCAACCTAGCCCTCTCGCTTATGTTTGTCATGATATTCCGTCTCCTCGGTGTTACATAATGAAAGGCAGACACATAAGAGTGTATCCCCCCGAGATGGTTCCGCTGACCGGGCTCTCACAAACTGGCAGGGAAGGCTAACCACTTGGGAGGCAAGGCAGGAAATAGTTCTTCTGAATGCATTAAACCCTCGATGGGACCCCGCTGACCAGGCTCTCACAAGCTGGCAGGGCAGGCAGGTCGCTTGGGTAAGAGCTTGAGGTAAGATCAAGTCCGAACCAGAATACCCTCGATGAGACCCCGCTGACCGGGCTCTCACAAGCCGACAGGGCAGGCAGGTCGCTCGGGTAAGAGGTTGACATAAGATCAAGTCCGAACCAGAATACCCTTGATGGGATCCCACTGACCGGGATCTCACAAGCCGGCAGGGCAGGCAGGTCGCTCGGGTAAGAGGTTGAGATAAGATCAAGTCCGAACCAGAATACCCTCAATGGGACCCGCTGACCGGGCTCTCACAAGCCGGCAGGGCAGGCAGGTCGCTCGGATAAGAGGTTGAGATAAGATCCAGTCCGAACCAGAATAACCTCGATGGGACCTCGCTGACCGGGCTCTCACAAGCCGGCAGGGCAGGCAGGTCGCTCAGGTAAGAGGTTGAGATAAGAATATAGGATCAAGTCCGAACCAGAATGCCCTCGATGGGACCCCGCTGGCCTGATTCTCACAAGTCGACAGGGCAGGCACGTCGCTCGGGCGGAAGGTTGAGACAAGATCGAGTCTGAACCAGAATACCCTCGATGGGATCACGCTGATCGGGCTCTCATAAGTCGGCAGGGCAGGCAGAGAGAAAGTTATTAGCCGGCAAGGTTGGCTCACCCGCCCGAAAGGGAGGGGAACTGAAAAGTGAAAATGAATGAAAGACTCTGAAGAGGAATCGTCTTTGCGACAAAGGGTTTATGTTAAGAAAATTGAGGAAAATTACAATTTGCCAAGTTATTTGGCGAGTACAAGGGTATCACCAATCTCGCGCTAGTGGGGTAGAGAGGGAGCTCGCCCCAAACTATCATCGAATGTAAAAAGGGTGCCAATGTCTAAGGCATCCCATAGAGATCGCATTTTGTCAGCAGGCCGAGGGTAAATAAGCGATCATTCGCAACGCATCAAGGGGAAAGTGGACTCGAAATGCTCTCGCCCCCGACTCGCTTAGTACAATGCGCTCTCTAGAAACCCTGCACATTTGGGAGGAGTAAGCGAATTCGCTAACCTAACTTCGAGGCTGAATTAACCATCACAGAAGCGAGTGCCAAAATTTCGTTTCAGCTAAAAGCATACGGAGACATAAAAAATATTTATATATATAATGAGTCAAAAATCCCTTTGTTCATGCGGTAAAAGTGTCGATTACATGTTCAAAAAATAACAAAGAAAGTTACAAGTTGTAAAAAAGAAATGAAATGTCACTAGTTGGGGAATTCAGCCTCGCGTCGCTGCCCGACTTGCCACCTTAATCCACGGGCTCAGACGACGAGCACGCCCCATCGGGTGAGTTCTCTGAATTCAGGAGGGCGAGTCCAGATTCCAGTCAAAATCTGGGCTCGTCTTGGCTCAGCTCGGCCCACGGAGCGGGATCGAACATCTCCGGTAAAATTGTTTCCACCGTTAGCGGATCGCCCTCGTCACGTAGCATCCTTATTATCCTCAGGAGAGCGAGTATCAACTCGCCACCATCGTTCACAAAGCGCCACCACATCGAGTACAGATCAGCGGGAGGCCCGCAGGCTCCTTTAAGGAGACATCTGAGGAGGGCATAGTAGTGGTTCGCGACCTCGTTATCGCGAGTTCCAGACAGAGGGTATCCAGTTCGCACTGCAGACTTCTGTTCTTCCCCACGAACAAGATATCCTCGGTGAGGCGGACCTTGACAACCTCGGGTAGCCAAAGGAATACGTCAAGACGCCATAAAACGATGTTAAGGAGGGGAACGATGGTGAAGCGGGCTTACTTCGAAAGCCACTCATGTAGTTTCTAATTTACAAAGTACGGCGAGCTCCTCTGCGACCCTCTTTCATCTCTCGTTGGATCGTGCCAATTCTTCCTTGGCCTTATCCAGCTACGCCATAGTATCAGTCAGACCTTGTGAGGTGTCCTCACACTCCTCGACCGCCTTCTTCTCGACCAACACGACCTCCTTTGTCTCACGGAAAGCCTTGCCGAGGCAGATATACTGCCTTGCCATTTTATGAGTAAATTAGGCGTGACGTAAGATTGCACGAAAAGACTCCCGTGCGAATTCACTCACATGCCCGCAAGCTGGCTCCATCACTCTCATGGTGATCAAAGGTTAAAAGTGAATGAAAGCCCCACGGGAGGAACAATCATCATAATAATGGATTCGAGATTGAAAAATAATGTTGACGGGGATTTCGCCAAGTCATTCCCAAAGTGGGGCGAGTACTCGAGTGTTTCTCGTCTCGCATGAGTTGGGCGAGGAAGTTTGCCCACCCGCGAGCGTAGAGATGTTTCACTTAGCGCGAGGGAACCCGCGGAGCGAGTGCGAGCACTCCGGCGGCATTCAGGAGAGTAGTTTAGTTTTATTTTACTTGCACAATTTTGGCTTATTGGTGAGCAACTGTTTGACTTATGAGTTCGATTCTCGACGAGTTAACATATGAGCAAAAGCACACGGACAAGCAAGTGATTTCTAAAGATGAGTTAAAATTTCATATATGTCATAATTGTTTTCAAAATTGGGGCATTCGCCTGGATAGAAATAAAGGAAGTCTAAAAAGTACAGGTTGTATTAAGTGGCAGACTAAGGAGCGGTAAAAAGAGGAGAGTTTCACCCAAGTGCGTCGGCGAGGAGGCTCACAGGATCCCACCAAAAGTTTCCCCGGCCAGATCCGGGATCTCGCCAAATAAGGGGTTGGACTTTCTTTCCGAGCTCGGGGAGAACTCGCAAAGAGCGGGGATTGTGTACAACCCCGTATTTGTCGAAATCAGAATTGCCTAAGGAAGGCAAATTAGGAGATCAATTCGCCAGGTCGCAGGGTCAGCCTGACCTCAGCAGCATTCGACTCGTCAGCCTGACCTCAGCAGCATCTGGCTCGTCAGGTCGCCGGTATGTAACCCGCAATTTGTAGAGATCCTAAACGCTCGTCGCGAGCACTCGTCGGAAGCACTCGTCGGGAGCCCTCACCAGGAGCACTCATCGGGCCGTCAGGGCCTGCTAATAGCCCTTTCAAATAGCGGAGTTTCGTTGTTGGCATACCACTTTGGACTGCGTTTAACAGTAACCAAAAGGAGAGATCTCGTTATTGGCAGACCATCCCCAGAAAACTATAAATAGACCACCAAGGGCAGCTTTGGAGAGGACCTCTTCTTGGCTTCTCTCTCCTTTGGCTAGCTCTGGTTGGCAAGAGCTCCAGCTCCATGTTCACCGTGGTTTCCGGGTGGATAAGTTGAGAGCTACAACTCCCTATTCACCGTGGTTTCCGGGTGGACAGGTTGAGGGCTCCAGCTCCCTGTTCACCGTGGCTTCCGGGTGGACAGGTTGAGTACTCTCAAGTGCCCTCCAAGATGCACAACTCAGCATTGGTTTGGGAGAGGAAGCTTTCTTCGATCTTCCAGGTGTGTGGTGGGACCTCCTCGCTGCACCTCAAGGGTCTGTTCTTAGTTTTTCACCCTTGCGATTCAGGAATTTCTTTGTGCTCGCTGACCTCCCCTCGTCATGTATCATCTGGGTCAACCACTAGACCAGTAAACTTTGGTCACCTCCGGGTGCGAACGCAGTGACCAAAAATCTCGGTTCCAGCAGTGCTGACCTTCTATGGCTCAGAGATCTGCTGAATCTCAAAGAACTGTTCTGGTCGGGCAATTCATCTCATGGGATCGGTGTCGTTGAATGAGGGGACATTAAAGGAGCGAGGGCCTGGTGAGAAAACCTTGGGCGAGGGGGGGGGGGGGTAGTGTCAGGTATGGTTTCGGGGGAGCTCCGAGGAGTGATGGCGAATCTGTCGCAGACGTCGCGGATGTGCTAGGGCGGCTGGCCAAGAGGGAGTTGATCTTAGCATGCATGTGTGGCATGAGGGCATGCATCGACAGGATCGAGTCGTCGTGTTCATCCAAACGGCGAAGGATGGCTGGATTTGTGGGTGGGGCGGCGGTGTTGCGTCGGTGCTGACCATTGATCGCAGCCTAAGGGGCATGCACTCACCCGGTTGGGAGGAAGCAAACCAGGAAACGACCAGAAGCCCTAGGGTGGAGAAGCGAAACCCGTTGGCAGGCAGCCAGGGCAGGCAACGGCTAGGGCAGGCGAGGTCGAACGCGGAAGCGGAACAGACGCGCTGGAGGCGATGGCCGAACGCAGAATAGGGAGGTGCGGGTACTTCGGACGCGGAGACAGCGGCCGAAAGACGGCAGGTCGGACCAAATTGTTAGGACTAGGGAAAGAGAGAGGGGGGGGGGAATTAGAGAGGAAGAGGGGGAAAGAAATCCAGATACTTTCAAGCATGCCAAAATATAATAGGTCTCCAGGCTTATATACTTGTCGGGCTCAACATAACGAAGCCGAAACATAACGAAGCCGAATCATAACGATGCCTAAGAAGTAACGGATACAATAGCACTACTCAACCCATGTCGGCTAGGCCGACATAATACACGTGCCACCCTCGCGACGTCGATATACCCGCCACACTGGCGATCGCCCCTCGTCCGCTCCGTCGGGGTCCGTAACAATTGCACATTGTTCCTTTCTTTTCCCCAATGTCTTGTGGATTTTAAAAGTGAATAATTTTACGTAGATTTTGTGATATTCTATTAGGTCACAGCCTTCTTTTCAGATATGATAATAATTGACTCTAACAAGGAAGCACGTGCAAATTTGTTTTCAAGAATCAGAGAAATGGATTACCCGAGTAACTGCACTAATAAATTATTAGTCATGCAATCCTTAGCTCCTATATACAGTGCCTCGTAATGTATGTCTTCTTTGCACTATTTTAGTTCATAGTTATGCGTAAGTTCCCTCTGGTTCCTAATCTTTTGAAAATTTAAAAAAAGAAAAGATGAGGTGGAGACAATACACTGAAACCATTGAACACATCATTGAAGAAAAATAACTGAGTCCATTAAAGGAATAACAAAAGAAATTTTAATTCTACAGAACCATTAAATATATAATTATTTCAAAACTTATAATTAAGCACACTCACGTTTCATACTCCAACAACCCAAAATATGTAGTTCTCCGTATTAATGAGGGCATAATAATGGCTTGGAAATCATTAATTTAAATGAGTTTCTAGTTATTTTGAACACCTTAAAAAGTAAGGCTAACTTGGCAAAACAAGGTTATGAAAATGTAATCACTATGCTATCACTTTAGAAATTACGAAAAACAAATTTCACACCATGTATATTTCCAGTTTGCTCCAATTGAATAATTTCTATGTTAATTTAAATTCTATTACAATCCAAGAATTTTCAACTTGCAGCATCAAGATATGATCTGTCCATCTGATATCAGTTTCTACATTTCAAAACTAATTTCAAAAACAGGACAGACAACAAAGTGGGCTTACACACCAAATTGAGACAGACCCAATTTTTATTTGAGCTTGAGGAACAAAGCCAACCATATAATATTGACATAACTGGGTCAATTAGGATTTTGTTGATCTGGAAGTTGAGATAAATGTAATAATTATATTAGTTTCATAAAAAGGGTTTGTCTGAGTAGATTGATCAACACCTGAGAATGTGGTCTGACGAGGTGGTCGGTCTTCACATTTCGTGGACCTATCTTGACCGCACTCATTTAAAACTAGAGTGATCGGTTACTTCATCTAGAACTTCTTTGTACGGCCATAACAATTCCTCATGTCTTTGCACAAGAACATCTTCATTTCCCTTCTTCATCAGCGCCTTATCGCTTCAATGATCGGAGTTAGCCAGACAAAATACTTCAATTTCTTATTTCGCACCAGGCCTTCAATCAAATTGCGGAGATAGAGACACTTCTCGGTTTAGTTTACATGGTCGTGCTGGAAGGAGTAATACTTGCTTGATTTTTTTTCATTAGTTTCCGTCTATATAGACATCGGCCCCCTCTCACAACTTTGGGTTGGTAATCCCTTTGAAAATGCGGCCACTCCTCTGACTTCCTTTGGAACATACTCCTACTGCATTACCACTTCTACCACCATTTTTAACTTTTCCTTGTTGTCATGGGTCCCACAAACCTCTTCCTTCTTCTGAAAGCTTTCTCAAACCGCAGCGACCCGATTGTGTTCTTCTACAGTAATATGATCATTGGAAATCACTAGCAATGTGGACATGGACTTTGGTCCAAGGCATAACACAATGGTCCCTCCTTCAATTCCTTCATCAAGGCGGCTTAGGAGGATAATGGATCTAAATTTTAGACTTCTTGGACCTCAGCCTGAAAGTGGTGATGAACTAGTAACTGTTGGCACTTACTCAATTGAATATAATACTCATTTAGTGTACAAAGCCCATTATGTAAAACTCATTATCTTCTTTTTAGTTAAACATCTCCAAATTGCAAATTAGTTTCTCTCCATTTAACTATGTATACCTCTTTAAGGGATGAATAAAATTAATCATTTAACATGGTATCAGAGACGGGTTCGAGCACTCGCTCATAAACTACAGGTACTCGCAACCTCGGGTACTCTCCCACTGACTGTGCATAGCCTCCTGACAAAATAACCAGCCCTGCCTCGCCTTTTATAGTCCCGCTAACTACCGGTGTACTCGCATATCCTTGAAATATAACTAGCCCGAAGTATTCGTCGTAGCACTCGCCTGTAGTACTCGCCCGAAGTACTCACCATAGTACTCGTCATAAGTACTCGCCGTAGTACTCACTCGGAGTACTCGTCGAAGTACTCGCCAGGAGAACTTGCAAGTAGTACTCGCCAACTCACTGGTAGCACTCTCCACAGCACTCTCTGCAATACTCGCCCGGAGAACTCGTCAGTAGCACCCCCTGCAATGCTCTTCGCAGTACTCGCCCGGATTTCTCGTCCCGAGTACTCATCGGCAGCAGTCACCGCAGAACTTGCCAGTAGTACTCTCCGCAAAACTCGCAAGAAGTACTTGCGGCAATATAGAGCTCGCCGACTCTTGCTTTTTGGAGGTCGCCGACACTTTGTACTTGAACGCATCAAGACTTCAAACGGTCAAGTCAGATCGTTAAATTTTGGTGTGTAATACCTTTTCAAAATTGGCACAAAATTTTTCATCCGCCGGCAAACCTGGTTTACTCTTTTGAGCTCGTTTCGTCCTCGTTGATCGCCCAAATTCAACCCTATTTAAAATTTATCACAACTTTTAGTCAGGATTTTTCTCTGTGTTGATGGCCGACAACACTGACATCCGAGTCTCCCCTTCATATCACTCTCGATGGCACCAACTACAAGATTTGGTATGTAGCCGTCAAGACTCATCTCTGAAGTCGTCGCTTATGGGGGCACATTGATGGTTCCACCCTGACACAACCTCCCAAAGCATCGGACAAAGTCCATGACGCTGCCTATCTCACTCTGCTTGATAAGTGGACTTATGATGAGCATCGAACCATCGATGGCATCCTCCATCATGCTTCAACTTGAACCTTATGACAACAACCGTCATTTGGAACCATCCGCACATGTACTTAACCTTGACTAATAGTGCTCATGAGTTCAACTTCTTCAAACCATTCAGTCCACTAGACAAGGGAACCTCACTATCCAACCAAGAGGATGGCTGAAGGTTACTTGCCACTGAATTAGCAAACATTGTCGCGAGGCAAACAAGAGAGAGATCGCAAATGTTTTGCTATTAGACGGGGTTATCGTCTTGCATTGTGGAGGTCCTGACACATACCCGGGAGTGTATAAGAATTCCCTCTCCTGAATCAAGTGTTGTGCGAGTCCAGGGGAAGGCGTACGAGGACGTCAAATCTTCAAAAGGGCGACTTCACGTGCGGAGTGTAAACTGCCTTCCACCTGTTACCACGGGGTCCTATTTATAGGCAAAGAAATGGGGTACCCCCCCCCCCACCCACCACACCCCCCACCCGACGAAGTGAATTCTGTTGGGTTGAAAGCATAACGAGGTCAGGCTGACGAGTTGAATGTTGTTGGGCTGAAATCTTAACGAGGCCAGACTGACGAGTTGAATGTTGTTGAGGTAAGGCTAACGAGTTGAATGCTGCCAAGGTCAGACTGAAGAGTTGAATGCTACCGAGGACAGACTGACGAACTGAATGTTGTCATGGTCAAACTGACGAGCTAAATGTTGTCGAGGTCAATTCAGCAGGTCCTCAGAGCTGAGCTCTTGAGGTCTCTCACTACCTTATGCACGCTTGATCTCAACGAATTATGGATTATACGCGCAATGCCCATTATGACGGTAAAAGAGCTCTAATAAGCTATTGTATAGCTCCAATAATAGCCAAAGTTCTCTCTTGTTGGAAATAAATTTGTTTGCATTTATTTGTTTTATTTTAAAATCAGAGTAGTTGGACGTATGCGATGAGTTTGATGATGTCAAGTATGAGAATATTCCCTTAATACATGATATACACAGTTTTATTAGAAATCACCATGTATCAGTTTTATTAGAGATTGTCATATTGAAACATATTTTTCTTCCAACTTTTTTGCTCTTTTTGAATTAGTTCGCACTGATGTATGAGGTTCTTCTCTACACATTTCAAAAAGCGGAAATAAATATTATTTTTGTTGATGACAATTCTTGCTTTACTTGACTCAACGAATTAAATGATAAATCTGATATATTTTCTATATTGATTTTACTACTATGGTGACGACTCATTTCTTTAGCAAAATCAGAACTTCTCAATGTGGTTCTAGTTAAAATATATCATGTATCATGTGCGTGTTTAATCAATTCGTTATATCTCGAGGAACTCATGCTCAATACTAATGTTCGCACAATCATCAACAAAATAGGGTAGTTGAACAATGACATCGTCATATCATGGAGGTTGCTCATTCCCACGTTCTAACCTCATCTGTTCTTGTTCAGTTCTGGGTTGAACCTATTCTCACAAGTGTGTTTTTGATAAACAGAATACATACTCTCAATCTTCAAAACATATCTCATTATCAACGTCTTCACAATAAAATCCCTTTGTGCTCCTTAAAGGTGTTTGAGTATACATGTTTTGTTCAACTTAAAACAATAGAATGCAACAAACTTTCACCTTGCTCTATAGTGTGTGTCTACCTAAGATACAACTCTCAACACAAAAGTTATGGATGTTACGATCATGTTGTCAGACATATACACATCTCATATCATGTTATCTTACTCGAGAATCTCCCTTACTACGGTTTACCTAACCCACTTGTACCTCAACCATCATCTGCTCCAGATGGCCTAATATTTCTCGATACCTTACCTTCATCCACTCCTCAGGCATCTGCTCCGATCTCTCCCACTATACTGGATCGCACTGAGACTTTATCTAGTGACTCTGATTCCTCTAACATGACTACCCCACAATCTGACATTATCGAACCACCTCAATCTCCTGTCACCTCCGCAAGGCTCTTTATGAACTCAAGCAAGCCCCTCAAGCATGTTTCTCCAGGTTTACTACAGGCATCCTGACGACTAGATTTACCGCAAATCCCATAGACTCTGCATTTTTCACACATACCTCAAACACTCTTTTGTTGTTATAAGTTGATGACATGAACATCAAGGGCTACAACTCAAGGAATATTCAACAAATCAAGCATCATCTCGAAAAAAGTTTAAAATGAAAGATCTTGAACATCTTCATTACTTTCTCTGTCTTGAAATATATCGTTCTCCCATGGGATATATTTCATCCCCCAAAAAATTCATGAATGAGATCATTGATTCAGCTGTGTTTACTGACAAAAGGACTATTGACACTCTTCTTGAACTGAATTTCAAGCTTCGTTCTCAAGAAGGAGAAGTGCTATCAGATCCCTCCAGATAAAAAGAATTTGTTGGAATGCTAATTTATCTCACAATAAGCCACCTAAATATCTCACATATTGTTCATATCGTTAGTCAGTTTGTCTCACAACCCCAGAACACTCACTATGCAGCTCTTCTACGCATATTGCACTACCTTCGTAGCACAATTAGCAAATCTTTTTTTTTATCATCTAACAAATCTCTAGATCTTTGTGCATATACTGACACTAATTGGGCAGACGGTGTGACTAACTGTAAATTCATCATTGGATATTGACTTTTTTCTTGGAGACTCTCTGATCTCTTGGAAATCCAAGAAACAAGATGCTATATCTCGCTTCATTGTTGAATCTGAGTATAGTGTCATGGCTACCACTATCGTTGAAGTTACTTGGCTAAGACGTCTTAATGCAGAATAGGTGCCACACCTGTCTGCCACCCTGGCGTCGCACCAGGGGTCCACCATGGCGTCACACCACTAGCAACTTTATCAAGGACTGCAGCAGGTACACCCCAACCCATCTCCGGCATGGGCTTCATGCAGCGAGTTGTTGAGGGATCTCGAACCCGCAACTTCCTTAAAGTACCACTTCAGGCGATTCTGCTCGATCTTCATCGATTCCACTTTTTTGTCCTCACCATAATCCACGCTCACTACACTACACGCTTGATCCATGCAAAGTAGATACACCCTCTTATTTAGATGACTACACATTTGTAGATTCAAAAAACACTCCTTGATGGAAACTCCATATTGTTGAATATCAAAGAAAATTAGTGTAGCCGAGTCCGGTTTCGCTCCTACATTACCAAATCCCCGGTCAATAAGGATTAATAGAAACACTCAAACACCATTATGTAACAAAATACGTGAATCCCTCTAATTAACCATCCGCATCCAGATCCGATTCACTCGTAAAAATTATAGCCAAAATCAAAATCAACGAATAGAAGAAATCTCATATCTAATCAAGTTCCGTCCATATCGGTAGTTAAGAAACGAGAAAGGGTTTCGAAACTCATTACACAGATCAAATCAGTAGTAGTTCCGACAAATGATCGAACCCTAGCATCGAAGAAAATAAAACGGGGAGGATAAACACAAAGAGAGTGAAAGCTGACCAGTTTGGGACTGAATCGATCGTCACTTTGCACGGTGGTCGGTAATGGCAGATCCGGGGAAGGTGGAGTTTCGCTAAATTTATAGAGAAGAGATGTATTAGCGGTTAGCCGTTTAGCAAGGCAGACGGCGCCGGTCTAACAGGTATACGAAAGTTTACGAGGAGGTGCCCCTACAGTGATGGCCTGATGGTATAGCCGTCCCTGTTGCTGCCACCGAAAAGAGCCTCTAGAGCAGCCTGCAGCGCCACATGGATTCGCTACGGTGTTGCGCGAATTATTCATACGTGACAGTTTGACGTTAGCTATTGTCACGTTCCCTTTCCCTATAGTGGGTTCTAATATGTTGGGTGATTATACCGGAAAGTGGGCCAGCCGCAAATGCGATTATTTCTCTATTATATAAGAGTGATGGGCACGACCACACGCAGTGGTGGATCCAGAAAATTAATAATGGGGGTGCACAAATTGATAAAGGGGATGCACATAAAATTTTTTTGAATGTGTCACTGTGTTCTAAAAATTTTAATATGGGGACAAGACATCAACTTCATTCAAAAAAAATTTTTGAACGTTTCAATCTTATCGGAGCTGTATTTCCCTCATCTGGCCACCGTTTTTGACGTTTAAGTAGTCAAAATCTATTGCCTCGACGAGAGGAATTCAAATACACTAACCAATTTGAAAAATAATGGGGGTGCCAGTGTCCCTCGGGCCCCCCTCTAAATCTGCCCCTGACCACACGGGGCTTCTTTCGTACAAGTAGTGATGGCAAAAGCTTGATCGGGTCGGGGCAGGTTTTTTTTCAACTGGGCTCGGCCCGGGCCTGATTTGAACCGGGCCGGGCTCGGGCCCCCTCTCAAAGGGGGAGCCCGGTTAGGCCCTTCGGGCCGGGCCGGGCCGGGCCAGCCTAAATTCAAATTTCTAAACGCAGGATTTTAATCCTGCCCAATCATAGGCGGGATTAAAAAATCCCGCCTACCCACCTGATTAGGTGGGATTTAATTTCGCCTATGATCAGGCGGGATTCTGGCAAAAATGGGTGCTTGGTAAGGGCCCAAAGCCCGACCTTGACCCGGTCGGGCTTTTCCCGGGACATGCCGGGCCCGGGCGGGCTTTCCGGACCCAGCTATTTGCCCACCACTACCTACGAGCAATGGTGAGTGTATCTTGACAGTGTATGCGAGGAAATCAGTGCTCGTGCTCGGCGCGATAATTCTCTGACCACTACATTATCTTGGGGTGACGGCACTCCTGTTGTTCGCAAACCTTCGAGCGTTATATTCCTCCTTTCGCTAATTTTTGTGTGTGCATGGGGAGAACACAATTTTCTCTTGTAGGAAGGGACTTTGACGCTGCTCGTTACAAGTATTGGAATACTTGATGGCGACAGATCACCGCTCGTTGCAATAAGATTTTAAAGAATGTCGGAGTTGTCAAGGGGAGAACTCAGAGAAGCGTGCTTTGAAGCAACAAGATCTTTGGCTTACTCAGAAGCGGCATGGGCTATGGCGTGTCAGGAAGCGATGAGAGCATCGGCGTGCTGGGAAGCGGCGTAGGCTTTGACGTGCTCGAAAGCGATGAGAGATTTGACGTGCTCGGAAGCAACGAGCTAAAACTTTGGTGTGCTCAGAAGCGATGAAAGCTTTGGCGTGCTCCAAAGCGTCGTGGGCTTTGGCGTGCTGGGAAGCGGTGTGTGCTTTGGCGTGCTCGGAAGCGACGTGAGCTTTGGCGTGCTCAAATGCTAGCGACGTGGACTTTGACGTTCTCAGAAGCATCAGGAGCTTTGGCGTGCTCGGAAACGACGGGGGTTTTGATATGCTCGGAAGCGATGAGAGATTTGACGTGCTTGGAAGCGGCAAGGGCTTTGGTGTGCTCGTAAGCGATGGGAGCTTTGGCGTGCTCGGAAACGACAGGAGATTATATGTGCTTGGTGGGGTACCCCTGAATTTTCTAAGTCAAATCGGGGAGGTTCGGCCCAAGGACTCAGGGGCAAACTAAATCGGCCAGACGAATCGCGCGCGAAAAGCCGCGCTCACCAGAAAAGTCCCGAAATCACCCTCAGAGGTAGTCAAGCCTGGCCGATGTGCACCGAAGTGCCCACGCAGGTTGCGTGTGCACAGCGTGTGGGCGCCCACGACCACACATGGTCGTGCGGGGCCACGCACAGCGCGGACTATGCATGCACGCGGTCGCGGCCCGCGCACCCCACTTTCTACAGCTGTGCATGGCCCCTCGGTCGCTCGACGATGCAAGGCCCCGCACAACGCATGATCGCGCATGGACGCGCTGCGAGCAGAAGCACAGGGCGTCGCACTGCGCGACCGTGGAAGGCCATGCAGTACGCGACCTGTTTGCCACGCTCGCAGCCATGCAAGGCCACGCACATCGCGCGGATGCGCAGGGCCGCGCTGCGAGCGGCTACAGAGGGCATCGCACTGCGCGACCACGCAGGGCCGCGGTGCGAGCGGCTGCACAGGGCATCGCACTGCGCAACCGTGCAGGGAAGCTCCCTGCGCGCGGCTTTACAGAGTCGCGCCCTGCGCGCTGCGTGCCGGAGGCCGACGACGATCCTTGTCGCCTTCAGCTGCCACCATCCGTCACCTTCGTCGTCGGCCACCACCGACCATTGTCGCTACCTCCGGGCACCATGTCGGGGAAGCCCGAACTGGCCGGAGGGAAGGGGTACTTCTGTCATTTAGCTAATTTTGATGATTGAGGTGACTAAAACAGTGCGACGTCATTTGTAAACATAAATCACGCCCTGACACAATTATCAACGCCCCCCCCCCCCTGAAAACTATAAATAGGCCCTTCAGGGCTTCATTTGGGGTCAAGCAACTTCAGAGGCAAGAGAGAACTCTGAGTTTTTCCGAAGAGATCGTGGACTTAGGTCAATCTTTCTCTCAGGAATTCACTCTGCTTCTCTCATTGCGCTACTGATTCCGCGCGCCTCAAGTGACATCAACCGCCTCCGCGAGAGCGCTCTCATCTTGGCTCTACATCAACGAGAGCATAACCAGTTGGAGACCCGTGGACTTAAAAGATTTTTTAGCCGGAATGATCCCACCAAGATTTTGTGAGCTCGACGCCGTCTGAAGGCCAGAGTGCTTCCACCGAGACTCCGATGACTTAGACATTTTACCTCTCTTTTGTATTTGTAACGGAGTAGCGACTTGTCGCCCTCCGAGATCAAACTAATTTCTATAACACTACATGGAGCTAGTTGATCTTAGCTCGGCACAGTTCCAACCACGTGGTTTTTCACCCGAACGGACCCCAGTTCTCCTGAGGCGCGAAAAAACAAAGGTTTTTCGCCACCTCCACTCGGACGGACCTTGGTCCTCCTCCTGAGGTGCAAACGAATAAAGGTTCTTCGTCATCTCCACCCGGACGGATCCTGGTCCTCCTGAGGCGCGAACGAACAAAGGTTCTTCACCACCTTCACCCGGACGGACCTTGGTCCTCCTGAGCTGCGATCGAACGAAGGTTCTTTGCCACCTCTACACGAATGGACCAGGTCCTTCTAAATAACGAACGGACAAAGGTTCTTTGTCACCTCCACATGGATGGATCAGGTTTGCCTAAAGCACAAACGAATAAAGGTTCTTCGCCACCTCCACTCGGACGGACCCAGGTCCTCCTGAATCGCTAACAAACGAAAGTTCTTCTCCGCCTCCACCAGAAATGGACTCTGGTCCTCCTAAGAAGCAAACGAACGAAAGTTCAATACCTCCACCAACAGCGAAGCGGACCCCAATCCCTTCCAAGGCACAAACGGATAAAGATCATTCGTCGCATCCAAAAGAATAAACCGCAAGTCCTCTTGCAGAC
This sequence comes from Platanthera zijinensis, assembly GCA_039513925.1. NCBI lineage: Eukaryota > Viridiplantae > Streptophyta > Magnoliopsida > Asparagales > Orchidaceae > Platanthera > Platanthera zijinensis. The sequence goes on along the minus strand of CM077080.1, from coordinate 34,371,653 downwards.
TTCAAGTCCTAGGGAGCCACCCAAACAAAGGGGAAAGCATCCCCTCATACTACATTCAAGCACCAACCACAGGCAAGCTCGCCTAGCGGCCATCGCAAAATCGGCACGCCGCGTCAAACATGCGGGTTCAGGGAAGGGGGACATGAAAGGTAAAGCACTCTTGATCTAACGAGACACCCAAGGCTCAAGCAAGAGAACAACTCTGTGACGTCTTTAGAGGTGTACTGCAAGTAGAAAGCACACTATAGGGCTAAGTGGGCAATAATAAGGGCAAAACACTAACAGAACAGAGAAAGCATGCACACGACGCAGATATGTACAATCAAGTACTCCTCCGTCATCAACACTATCTTTTGAGGCATCGCTTGTTCAGAGGACGGAATGCCCCTGTATCCTTCGCATTGCATGAAGCCCCTCTCCATGTTCAAGATAGAGCTCAAGAACATGCTCATCCCGTCGTGATGGACCTACCCTCGCAGCCGTCATCCCAGGGCCCACTCAGCCATCCGACACCACTCCACTCCAAGGCCCTAGGACCCCATGTATTCTGCAAATGTGAAAGCTCGCATCATTCCGACATCCTGATGCACAGAAGCCATCAGTGGCTTCCTCCTAAAAAGCACTTTCTCAACTTTTGATAAGAACGGACACCAAGTCTTTCTATGCTTCCACGCAAGAGCGGATGTTAAGTCCTTCCATAACTTCTAGCTATAACGGACCCAATTGTCCCTCCACGACATCAAGACAAGGGGGCAGAATATTCTTCCACGTCTCGATCGAGAAACTGCCACTAGCGCTAACGCCCTACGACAACCGCACAAGCTAGAGCGCAGCATCATACTCACACATTCATACATGGGGAAATAAGAAAAGCAACGTGCTTCCGCACCAACGCACCGCACACAAAACAGATGGGCACCTCTTGCAAATGTGACGCCACCAGCACATAGCAAATGAGGGCGATGTACGAGCGATCAATCCCAATGTGAGGTGATCAAGCTTAGAAATTGTTGAACTCATCGCTTTGCTGTTCATGACCCACAAAAATTTGGCAGCATATGATGGGGTTCCCCCTGACTTTTCTAAATCAAACCGAGATGATTTCGACCGAAGAGCCAAAGGAAGGACGACCTGTCTGAACGAGCCACACACATCTAGCCGTACTCACTAAAAGACCCGAAATCACCCCGAAAGAAGACGCGGAACTAAGCACGAACACCCAAGCACAGCACAAATTCCACCCCGACGCAATTACCAACATATCCTTCCAGAAAACTATTAAAGACCGTCAGACCTTCCCTCTTTCATTTGTAGGCAGACAACTCTAGAGACTAGAGAGAGATTTGAAGTTTTTTGGAGAGAACGCGAGACATACATCGTTTCTCTGCTCGAAATTCACTCTGCTCCCTCTCTAGTGTAGAGACATCTCAATGCTTCCAAGACATGACGTCATTCTCCACAGGAGCGCTCTCATTAAGGCTCCAGTTCAGTAGGAGTGCTTTCATCGAGACTCTGAGAACTTAGCGGTTTTTCTCATTAGAGCGCTCACAACCAGGCTCCAAGGACTTAGCTTGCTTTCTGCCATTTTCATATTTTTAACATGTTACGGAGTGGTGGTCAGTCGCCCTCCGAGGAATTATCTTAACTCTTGTAAACTCCAGCGAAATAGTTGATTTTGGCTCGACACAGATCCGATCATTTGGTTTTTCCCCTTTCTAGGCTTTCGACGTCAAAAAAACCTTTTGTCATTTTGTTGTGTTTCATTGACTGTTTACGCACCCCGTCCAATTCCAAGCTAAGACAGTCTGATTCTCCGGACCGGCGAAAAACTGGGTGATCCGCAACAGTTATCATAATATATATGGAACAGGCAAGCTCGTGCATTCTTCCATGGCCCCCACCATCAAAAACACATATGGCTCTGTTTGGCACAGAAATGGTTGTCATGAACACGATGATTATGAATTGTCATTCATGAACTCCTAACCTCACTCATCCAGCTTCGCTCACTTTTATGTTCAAAACTAATTTTCTTTTCTTGGTGGAGATAATAACTGTTGTCATGCCAAACACGTATTTTGTGGCGATGATATTTTTGTCCTAACTTATCGGAGCAAAAACACTGCGACAAACAAATGGAGTCAATTCAAGGAATTGAATAAAACTAGCTAGATTGTTAATAAAGTCAACTCAAGATTGTTCCAAAATGTCAAAATTTTTTAGTCCAACATTTGTACGAAAAATCTAACAAAAAAAGAAAATAATTTCTTGGACATTTTGTATGATTAAAAATATAGAGTTGACAAATTTATTTATATTAAAGTTCAAATAAAATAGAATGTGGGTTGCATCTTCAATAATTTGAAAATTGGTTACAGGTGAACGGTCTATTTAGGTACATGCAAATCAGTTATGGGATCTGTTGGGCAAATCTGGAGGGTAAAGTGATCTGATTGAACTGGAAGTTCAATGTTCCAATGACATAAAGAAAGTGTTATTCCATGCTGGTTAGACCACCTCACTGGGCATGAATCGAATTGGGTCAAACGGATCGCAACTTGGCACGGCCAGCAGGCAAGCATCACTGGCCTTCACCTTCGGCCTCACAATTGTAGGTAGTCGTCGATCCAGGCAAGGAAGCCACCATCGGCCCTTTAGGCTCCAATTACGCCTAGGGTTTTGCTCAAATCCTCCTCCACTCAGAAGTTGGACTCGGATTTGGTTCCTCTTGATAAGATCTCCTCTCTTTCCCCTTATTTCAGATTATTCTGTCAATCCTATATTAATTTTGTGCCCTAAATTTCATGGTTGTCAGACTCCTCTCCTGTCGACCATTTAATCGAAAAGACAGCCAAAATCTTAACAAAATATGAGACGTTTTGAATTTGATTCCCCCCATTCATTCAATGGAATCTAGATTTGAAAGTGAATTTGAAAACCCCACAAAATTCTTAGGTAGTTTGAAGCATCCAGGACGGTGGTGAAAGTGGAACTATCTCCCCATTGCCCCCAACTTGAATTTTATAGGCAAATCTTAGGTTTAATATGTGTATCAGATATCCCGGTATCTGAACCAAACCCGTTAAGCATCCAAGCCCGTTATATACTCAAATATACATTAACAATCTTCTCATATACTTGTGATGTATAACGTTTTGAAATTGTGGAAAGTAGAGAGTATAAAGTTTCAAACTTGATTTGGTATCCATAAAAGATAACACAACTAAAATAGCATATATAGTAGTTTTGAATAAAACAAACACCACACATGAAATGCAATACATAAGTAAAAGTCTGAAACAGATAAAATGGATCAACAAGCAACGACTTTACTAAAAGAGTAGAAAATCATGGTAGATTGCTTGCCGAGGTAGATGCGGAAATATTAAATCATAATGAGTTTTTAATTACCTTTTAATTTTAACAGGTTTAAATTATAAACGTTTGCTGCATTCTGCATAATTTTCTTATAGAGAGGAAATTAGAAAATCATGGTAGATTGCTTGCCGAGGTAGATGCGAAAATATTAAATCAAGATACAACTTCCGCTAGTTTCGAGTACGCGGATACATTGGCTCCAGTCCAAGTAACACCAGAGTGGAGCACGTTTAGAGAAACTATGGCTATGAATATGTTTAATGAGTACTGTGCTCATCGGGGCAATTAAAATGTTTTTTGTGTGTTAATTTCTGACTTATTTTATGCAAAAAAAAGTGGGTTTGTTATGTGTGTGTGTCTGTGTACATTTTGTTAACTTATTTTTAATCCATTTATGTTCAAAAATGTGGGTATGTTATGTGTATGTGTTACCTGTATATTTTGTTGACTTCTATTTAATTCCTTTTTGTGTGTCTGATTTATTTATGCAGAAATAAATGGATAAAAAAGGAAAGGGGGTTAAGCCAAGTGAACAGTCCTATGTTCCATGGACGCCGCAGATGGATTGTGCGTTATCGACTGCTCTCCTTGAGCAGCAAAATCTGGGAAATAAGGCGGCTAGCGGCTGGAAAAGTATCGCATACACGGCGGCAATACAACCATTGAAGGATGATTTCCACGTTGATATTAGTAAGGAGAAGATAATGGCCAGGATTAAAACAGGGAACAAATACTACCAGGAAATATCGACTATGCTGGATACCAGTGATTTCGGATGGGATTGGGAGCGTAATGTGGTGAAGGTTGACAGCGAGGAAGTTTGGGCTAACTACGTACATGTAATATTTTAATTGAGCAAATATTTAACTGTGTAGTAATTATATTCTAATTTAAACTAAACTTGTAGGCGCATCCGACAGTGAGACATTATCGGAGCAAGGTGATCGTCAATTGGGGTGACTTAGCTTTGATTTGTGGGGTTAATCGGGCCACTGGAGCTAATGCTGCTACTGCGACTGAGCAAATGAACGAGATCCACATAGAAGACTCAGTGGACGAAAACGACATGAAGGAGGTTGAGCCAAAGAGCAAGAAGAGGAAGGAGAAAACATCGGCGGTAGATATTATTGCTGATGCTGTTTCTACAATAGTGAGGAACATGGAGCATGATAGCAGTGTGACTTCTCAGCCGCCGTCGCCGCCGCTGCCGATCTCAAGGGCAGACAGGATATATGCCGCCATTGCAGCTATTATGGATTTGACTGAGACTGAGGTCATACAGGCTATCGATATGCTGAGTGATGACGACAAGAAGACCGACGTGTTCATGACTTTACCGATGCCAATTAGGAGGACCTGGCTCCGCTTACATCTGCGTGATTGATTAGATTATATTAAGGACTTTTGGTTTCATGTACGGACTATTATAATGTTGTAGACTATTTTGAACTTTTTTTAATGTTTGGTGTGTGCACTCTTAATTATTATTCTGTTGAAATATGATTTTTTTAATTGGCTATTTCGATTCAGTTTATAATAAAAACTACAAATTTGAATTCTGTACTTTGAATTCCAGGATATAGCCGAACATCGGAATTGCTAATTCCAATTCCTGTGACAGAATTCCTGCATTCAGCCGAAAAGCAGAATTGGAATTGAATTCAATTCCAATTCCTGCGGGAATGAGAATTGAATTCAATTCCAATTCCTGCAGCTCAATTCCTGCGAAACGAACGGACCCTTATAGTAGAAACTACACCGAATAAGCTTGCGAACTATTTCTCTATAGTATTGTCGCAAAAAACTGACTAAAAACCGAATGGACTATGAACCGAACTGTCCGAGTTCAATTTGGGTCGGTATAGACAAGCCAAAAACTGAAGCATGTCAGTTCGGTTTCGGTTTGGGTCCAAACCGACCCAAACCGAACCGCTCGCAGCCCAACTCACAAATAGAGCCTTAGTAGCCCAGATCTCCTTTTAGCACAGATCTGGCATACTTAGGCTCTGTTTGGGACAGTTCTAGCGGATTGAAAAGCTGCTGTCTGGATAGAGCTGTTTTAAAATAGATCTCTGGGGAGCAGTTTTGAAAAGCTGCAGAGTGTTTGAGTGTTTTGTGCAGAAGTGCGCTCGGAATCGTTGTAGGAAGGACGTCGGGGGCTCGGAATCGCCGGAGGAAGGCCGCCCGGGGCTCGGAATCGCCGGAGGAAGGCCGTCCGGCCTCTGAGCATGTTCCAACTGAAGAAACCATTAGATTTCCAAAACCTGTGAGAGAGAACGCTATTTTGCGGAAGCTGAAGCTGGGGGGGGGAGATTTCTTAAAAGCTGCAAAACATCTCCAGATTTTTGAAAAGCTCTTCATAAGGAACTGTCACAAACACATATAGGGTCTGTTTGGGACAGCTCTGGCGGATTGAAAAGCTGCTGTCCGGATAGAGCTGTTTTAAAATAGATCTCTGGGGAGCAGTTTTGAAAAGCTGCAGACTGTTTGGGTGTTCTGTGCAGAAGTGCGCTCGGAATCGCCGGAGGAAGGACGTCGGGGGCTTGGAATTGCCAGAGGAAAGCCGTCCGGGGCTCGAAATCGCCGGAGGAAGGCCGTCCGGCCTCTGAGCATGTTCCAACTGAAGAAACCATTAGATTTCCAAAACATGTGAGAGAGAAAGCTATTTTGCGGGAACAGAAGCTGGGGAGGGAGAGATTTCTGAAAAGCTGCAAAACAGCTCCAGATTTTTGAAAAGCTCTTCACAGGGAGCTGTCCCAAACAGACTGAAAGCAGCTCTGGCGGTTGGAATAGAGATTTTCCAACCGCCAGAGCTGCCCCAAACAGACCCATAAAGCAGCTCTAGCGGCTGGAATAGAGATTTTCCAGCCGCCGGAGCTGCGCCAAACAGACCCTTAGTACCAACGAAATCGCACAACGCAGAGGCCTCCAACTTCCTCCGACTGAGTAGCGCAAGCAGATCCCGGGAAGATCTGGGAAAAACAGATCCAGGGACGGGAAATTTTGCGATCTGCAGATCTGGAGCGGCGATTCACGGGTGGTCTTTTATCTCCTTTTCCTTCACCAGCGGCGTAGAGAACGGCGACCGAGAACCTTTGCTCCACGAAAACAGCGGTAGTGGAGAAGATTCGCACAGGAGCGGCGCACAGCTTTTCCCTTCCAAAGCGCTGGCGGGATCGAGAGAATAACGCGAAAAATTTCTGAGCAGTGGCGGATCTGGGAAGAACTCGCTGGAATAGGGCGGCGGGATTTTATTCCTATTCCCGATCAGTGCAGCGGCTGGCCGACTTTCCTTGTTGGCGGTGGGATGTAGAAAACTGCGATGAAAATCGGGAGCGGGACTGCGGGAGACCAGCGATGGAAAAATCCGCGTGACATGAGCGAAGAACCGGAGAAATCGCACGAGGAGAAAATGGCCGCTCCTAGTTTCTGCGGCGGCAGCGATCAGTTGTGCCTCATTGTTAACCGGCGCAGGAGATCGGGAGAAACCTTCTCTCTGATCCCGGATTGTAGCGGCGGTAATGATTGCGGGCTTTTCCTCTTTTCTATCGGCCACCGGCGAGACTCAAGTCCAAGCCCTTTTTTTTCTTTTGTTCCCATCACACGACGGTGACAAAGAACGAAAACTCTTTTTCCCGTGCGAAATCGGGAGCGCCGGCGACGGGAAAATTACAGAAAATGAGAGCCAACGGGGGCGGGATTCTTTCCAGCAGCTAGGGTTCTAACTTCGAAAATGTTAGCCCGCTCGAAGTATCTTGGGTGGTGGTCAAAGTGGAACTATCTCCCCGTTGCCCTCAGCTTGGGTTTTATAGGCAAATCCTAAATTTAATAAGGGTATCGGATATCCCAGTAGCTGAACCAAACTCGTTAAACTTTGAAGTTCGTTATATACTCAAATATACATTAACAAAATTATCCCCCAGAATGAGCCTCATTAATCGTCAAATTTCATGGTGTTGAAGAAGCTGCAAATTTGCTCAATGTTGTCTTAAAAAGGAGCGGTTCATCCTCATCTGATGGGCGCAAGAGAACATGAAGCCCTATGAAAGCTTCGTTTGGCACATCGGTGGTGGTCGTAAACACATGAGTTAAATCATCATTTTTTAATGACCACCTAAAAAGTTTCATCCTTTTGAACATAAAAGTGGATGAAGTTTCTTAGGTGGACGTTAACGAATGACAATTTAACCCATATTCATGACCGTCACCATGGGCGGAACTAGCCCTGGGCACGGTAGGGCACGTGCCCGAGCGCTTTTTCCGCGATCTTCAATGGGGGAGAAGAAATCCCCCTAGCCGTCGCTGTCCGCTGCTCCCGTGCCCTAGCTGCCCGGCTGCTTCGGCTGCTTCGGCTGCTCCCGCTGCTCCGGCTGCTCCCGCTGCTCCCGCTGCTCCCGCTGCTCCCGCTGCTCCCGCTGCTCCCGCTGCTCCCGCTGCTCCCGCTGCTCCCGCTGCTCCCGCTGCTCCCGCTGCTCCCGCTGCTCCCGCTGCTCCCGCTGCTCCCGCTGCTCCCGCTGCTCCCGCTGCTCCCGCTGCTCCCGCTGCTCCCGCTGCTCCTGCCTGGTATTTTCTTCTTCTTCTTCACTGATTTATTAACTGATTACCACTTAAAACCATTCATTTCTGGACTGATTATCAGTCCAGAAATGAATATACCCAATCCTGCCAGAAAGCGATGAAGATTTTCTCTTCGATCTCCACATTAAAGGTACCAAATAATCTTTCCCTTCACATTGATCGATCAAATTTGAGTGTTTCTCTTCTGTTCAATCCGATCAGAAAGCGATGAAGATTTTCGATGCTACTCGAGTTTTACCATTTCGTCGGTGTTCGTTTGTTGATGAAGATCTGTTTTAGATTTTTGAGAGTATTAGGGTTTGAAGCAATTGAATTCTTTTTCAGACAGCTGTTGTTCTCTGCAAGAAGGGTGAATCATGGGTGATGTTGGTCCAAAGATCGCAAAGGATTTCACCGAAGTAGGTTTTTGGGATTATTAGGGCTCCTTGATCTTGTTTTCCTCTTCAGATAAATTGAAATGAGAATTTTGCATTATATTTTTTTTGTAGTTGATTGGGAATACTCCTCTGGTGTATCTGAACAATATTACTAGCGGTTGTCATGCTCGGATTGCTGCTAAATTAGAGATGATGGAGCTATGCTCCAGCGTCAAGGATAGGTGGTTCTCCTTCCTTCTATGGCAAAAAAAAAACTTCCGGGGGCGATGCCCTCGAACCCCCGCTCAGGGGGGCAGCGGCGCTGCCCCCCGAACCCTCCGAATTGACAGTACTTAAATTGTGCCCGTGCGACTTCAAAATCCTACTTCCGCCACTGACCGTCACCACCGTGCCAAACAGAGCCTAAATGTGTGAGCTTCTTATTATGGCAGTTCTGAGACAATGAATCTGATCTAGATTCGATCTAGGTAGAAGTCTAAATTCACGGAAGATGGATACTCAAGAAATCTACATTAAAGCATACAACTCTACCCACGTTTGACATCCTAAAGACTTCGAACTTCGACTAAAAATCTCTTGACATCCTAAAGCCTTCGAGCTCCGCAAAACCCCCTATGCCGTGATTTGCAAGATTCAGGCTGCGTTTGGTGCCGCTTATGGCAACTTATTTGCTCCGTTGAGGTTGGACAAAAATGTCATTGTCATACCAAAATGTTATACCTCAAACTAATTTCTTTTTTTGTAATATTTGTGATACCAAATATACATTTTATGATAATGACATTTTTGTCCAACGTCATCGGAGCAAATAAGCTGCGACTTATCGCGCCAAACGCAGCCTCAACCTAAATTTAGCAGAGTTCCTCGATGCAACATGATCTATAGCTTGGCATTTGACTCGGTGGAATTTCTCGACATCCTAAAGTCAGTAGTTCAACTTCGAACTCAACAAAATCCCACGATGTCGTAACACTTATGGCTGGGTCAAGTTTTCGTTAAGTTCCCGAATGCATCTGGGAATGCAACTCAACTTGGAACCTAATGAAATCTCTCAACTTCACAAACTTTGTAGGTAAGAGTTATAGCTCAAAGTACTCAGTGGAACCCCAATTTCATGACACACACAGCTCGACCCAATTATAGTGAGATAAAGGCTTGAGTGTTGTTATTGCATACAGCACAACCCAAACTTGGATCAATTTTTAGATGCAATGGTGATTGTAGTTGCAACTCTGTAGAATCTCTCAATGTCTGAATATTGTGGCTCTAATCCAAATCCAACTAAGCACTTAGTGTTGAGAATCAGTGCAGCCTTTCTCCGACATTAACCGTCTTCGACGCCGCCAGTAATGGAGCACGGAGGACGAATTACTCCAGCGGTTAAACTTGTAAGTATGATCGGAGGAAGGAGGAAGTATGCGTTGGGTTGCGGTTACGTTCGTGTTCGATGCTCTCGGGTGGCCTTCGGCCGCATCCAGACGGGCTTCACCTGTCTCCGCACGGACCCAACCATTCTCTCTTTCTACCGCACTCTCTCCCCGCCCTCTGTTCTCTCTCTCTCCATCTGTTTCTCTCTCTTATCGCCAACCTATACCTATATAATATATTATATATATTTTATATATAATATACCCACCGGCCCTTCTCAACCGTCATCTCTCACTCTCTCCCCTCCCGCTCTTCTCTCTCTCTCTCCATCTGTTTCTCTCTCACGCCCACTATGTCTATATAATATATAATATATTTTTTATAAATAATATACCCACCGCGGCACGGAAAATTTTTAGGGACGGGTCTCGTTCCCAAACGTAGGAACGGATTTAAAATACAGTTGTACTTCAATATTAAAATACAGTTATACTTTAAAAAATACAGTTAAAGTTCAATATTAAAGTACGACTGTATTTTAATATTGAACTTCCAACTGTATTTTTAGGGCACAACTGTATTTTAATATTGAATTTCAACTGTATTTTAATATTAAAGTACGACTGTATTTTAATATTGAACTTCAAGTCTTCAACTGTATTTTTTAAAGTATAACTATATTTTAATATTGAAGTACAACTGTATTTTAAACCCGTTCCTACGTTTGGGAACGAGACCCGTCCCTAAAAATTTTTCCCGCGGCACCGCCCCCTCTCAGCCGCCTTCTCTCTCTCCCCCCTCTCTCTCTCTAGCTTTAGGAGCTTTTAATGATAAAACAATGTGATGAATTATCAATCCATGATGAGATGGATATTTAAATTTTGAACGAGTAAATATCATTTGAATATCATTTAAATAAATAATATATGTGCTAAAAACAAAGTTACACACTGTTTTCTCAACTGAACGAAATTCTCAAAACTGGAAATGTGGATCTCACAGTGTTCTTCCATCCCTCCCACCCTTTCTCCTGACTAGCTCGCACAGTCGACAGGGCAGCGTGTCGAGGCTCGCCGCACGAGTCTTGACGTAATTCCCCAGAACGCCGCATCTTCTCCAGGCGTGGAACTCGGAGTACGCCACCGGATCATCGGCCACGGATTTGACATACGAGGCCAATTCTTCGGGGGAGCTGAACTTCGATCCGTCTACGATGGATCCCGGCGGGATGAAATCCCATACATTGGGGGCGCCGAAGTAGATGGGGACGGCGCCGGCGTCCAGGGCGTAGTAGAGCTTCTCGGTGACGTAACTCTCAGTGACGGTGTTCTCGATGGCGAGAACAAACTTGTAGTGCGACATGGCGCAGTGGAGGTGATCCCACCATTGGGGGGCGGAGGCGTCGGCGGAGCATTCCGGGTAGAAGGAGAGGGCCTTGTCCAGGCCTCCGACGTTGTTCAGGCATTTCCCAAAGGAGTGGTGTGGAACGAGGGAGAGGAATCTGGCAGCCAGTTGATTCCGCTGGGAGACGCACCTTGATGAGGACCAATAAACAATGGTGTCCTGAGAAGAAGAGGTGAAGTTTAGTTTTTAAAAGAACCAGTTCTTCTTCACTCACACTGCATAAATGGGTTCTAAATCACATAAAACCAAATATTCAAAGAAAATTTGTGTTCCAGGCGGCGTTGTTGCGGAGTTTTTGCTCAGAAGTTTGAACAAAAATGTCACTGTCATAAAATGTATGTTTGGCATGACAACGGTTATGACCGCCACAAAGAAAAGAAAAGTAATTTTAAACATAAAATGAGAAGGCGTTCACGAATAATGGTTCATAACTACGTTCACCACGGTTACCCCCATGCCGAACAGAGCCATAATCTATAGCTACATTAGATGAAAAACATGAAATTGAGGCTTCACAGTTGGAATTGGAGGTTCATTGCCATTGAATTATACCTTCAACTTCAATTCTAAAGCATTACCTGCCCACATTTTGTACTTGTTTGTTCTTGAGGACAAACTTATGCTTATGCCAACCAATTATAGGGACATATTTCAGTGCTGCTCAATGATTGCAGCTAATAATGCTTATGAAATACTAACAACACAAAAAAAGAATAGGACACGAAAACACGAATAGGACACGACAAATCGTAGACACGATATTTTGTTTTATAATATACTAATCTAAAAGTTATAATCAATTTACCTAATGCCGTATGTTTTTCTGCCTAAGGATCAACAACAAAGGAAAAGCTAACATTGGTTCATGCATCAATCAGACATAATAGACTTTGTTTGGGGCAGTTGCAGCTGCAGGAAAAATAGGAGTGGAAATCCAACGTTGATATTAGCATTGTTAAAAAAGCAGTGGTAGGAAAAGAAGGAGGAGGAGAAAGAGGCTGTTGATTTATGGAAAAAAAAAACATGAAAATGCTGAAAGCTCCTTTTAGCTTTTCTGGAGGAGAGACGGTTCCTTGCTTTTCAAAAAGTTTCAAAATTATCTTTTTGACACAAGTGCTTTTCCCATCACCGGGAAACCTAAATGCCTATGAAACAGTGGTGATGGTGAGAATAAAACTTTTCCTACAATACGGAATCTGTATCGCCGCCAAAAATGTCAAAAACATAAAAACAACAAGAAAAATAATCTTAGAACAACATAAAATAGTAAATGAATCAGTAACAAAATCAGAGATAGTTGGTGTCCCGACTCCTAACCTAAATTGAGAACAAACAGAACCAAACAACAGCTTGTGACCCCGTGGAATAAACTGTTGGTTCCCATCACTATGCCTAGATAACATAAGTCTCCCTACAACATAATACATGTATCATTTAAAAGACTGAAAAAATCAATAACAGCAGAAATTTAAGAATGTTATTGTGGTGAAAATCATGTAAACGCGCATACATTCAATTTGTCGGGGGAGACATGGTAGTTTCGGTTGTTGTGGAAGAACGAGCCGGCGTAAGTAGACTGCACGTCATCATTAGCATGATAACCAATGAAAATATCTTCAAACCCCGAACGTTTTCTGCTGGCCTCGAGATCAATGTAAACGCGAAGTGGCTCTCCCTTCCATCTCTGTTGGAAGTGGATTCACATAAGTTAGACGGAAGTATAATACATGCGGTCAAAGGTAAAAAAAGACTTGCCATCATCAGGGAAAATGTTCATCATACATGTAACAGTATTTATTCAAAGTGGAAGAATGGCGTAAGAGAAAGTTCAAAGATGGGTTTTTGATGTTATCAATGGGTAATGCATATATTGATAGTCTTCGATCCTGAATTGAGTGGGGAAATAAAGCTCCATTTTTGCCCTTTCCATCCATAGAATTTCGTAGTTCCTAGATATTTTTTGCTCATTAGCTTCACAAAATGAATACATGAGAATTGGATCAGTAGGTCATTCATCTTATAGATTTAAACAACATTTATAAAGGGTTTTTAACTAGAACAATCCACTTCCTCTCTAAATCTGCTATATTTTCGATAAACTCGATGTTCGTTTAGCGCGGAAGTGGTAGTCGTGAACGGGGTGGTAACAAATTGTAACCCATTAACAGCCGACCTCACCCCTAGAACCGCTGACTAAGTTTAGGTTCAAAATGGGTTGTTTCTTTTGTGGCGTTCACAACTATTGTCATGACAAACTGATGTAAAACCGGGAAAAAAAAGTCTGTGTCCTTATTACACAACTTAGGCCCATGCAGGGAATCAGGCCACTCTTTTTAAAGTACCCATAAGTCCATAACAACAATAGCATGTCTGAGTATAACATGATTAGCCTAATAGAATCCTAACTAGTAATAAAGGAACAAATGAAAGAATTGATTCTAAGCATGAAAACAATGGTGTTCCAATTTATCTTTTTGCATACCAATCCATGACTATTCTCAACTAATGAGGATGTGCTCCGAGAATAAAAACCCGCTTGCATCCTCTTTCTATCGCATAAATGCTTGAATCCGAATTCAAAATAGAGATCTCACTATCAAGTATATGGACCACTTACATATGAACCAATGCTCCGAGAGGTTGTATCTCCAAATTTTCATATTTGGAAAAAAAAGATAGAATTTTCAACAGCAAACAGTTGAAATTGCACAATTCTTTAAGAAGTTTTACTCACAAATTAATGGATCAAGCAGAGACAAATCACAAAAAACAGGTGCATGAAGCAAACAAACCCTACAGAGGATAGCTAACACTGCATGGCCAGTGATTCAAGATCAGGGAACAAACCTTTGGGGTTTTAATTCATTCACTTTTCGTACCCAGGCTCAGCCGTCGTAATTTAAGATAAGTCCTCTTGAATTACAGTCAAATGAACTCTAACAACCTAATTTTGCCCATCAATCCTCGATTGCAAAATTAACATATTTTTTTTCATTGGAGTTCCCTGCATATGATGTTAAGAACGACCCTTACGGAGTTGATATGGTGCAAAAAATCCATCATCCTACGAAGACCAATGATGGAGTGGGCTGGATTGGCTGCCTACCACCTCCCGGGAGAGCCCAAATGTGATCCTTTCATCTGGCGACGGAGAAGCCACGCATGATGTTAGGGGATTTTAAAAACTTTTGCAATTTTGAGGTTGGTCCACCCATGCGAAGCAACATGTTGGGATAACTGATCTCCTCGAAGAAAACCGGACCCATCAATGACTATTTATAGAAGTTTCGGACTTTTGTGTGCTTGTATGACAAACATTCCAAGAAAATAATGTATCAATTTTCACTCTCGAATTGGACGTGTGTCTTCAATTGTATCTGGAATTTGAAAACCCATCGAATCTCATTTTGGTTGAGTGGCTTGAATTTGTGATCGCCTCCTTCAAATGAACCATGCCAACGACAACCGTCATGTGTTACAATCCCCTCAGATGGGCCACGAGACCGAGCAAATAACTCCACGGAAGGAGAGGTGGCCCTATTATGCGGTTATATCTACTTTATTCCGTCATCTTTCTCGATACGAAATGGCCAAGTGACGTTGTTTTAATTGTGATGAGGCTTATGCGCCGAGACACAAAATAAGAAGTTATTCTGCTTTGCAGGTCGACAATGAGGATGACATTGAAGAAGACATGGATTTGGATGGACTTAAAATTTCATTAAATGTAATAACAACAATATACATTTCATAGACAATGCATCTATGAGCAAAAATGAGAGCTCATTCAATTTTTTGTTGGTTGATTTTAGTAGCACGCAGAACTTCATTGAGGAGTCTGTGACACATGCATTGATGTTGGAAATTCAACCAAAAGAGGGGATGTAACTCATGTAAGTGGCTGTGGTTAATGGAGAGCGATTAAAAAGCGTGTCATTTGTCGGGCAGTACAAATGAAGATTCATTGGAATTTTACGCTAATTTATATATCATTTCCTTGGGGAGGTTAACATGGTGCTAGACTTCTAGGTGTTCATGTTCATTGGCTTCGTGCCTCAGGTACGGTCGTTTGGGATTTCACCTCCCTTACCATGATGTTTGGATTTACTTCCTGCAGAGATTCTTGACATGGAGAAGAACAGAAAGACAAGCACCAAGTGCAGTCCTTGTAAGTCCACATGACATAGGCCAAGTTCTTAGGAAAACTATAACTCGACTGCTCCGATTTTGTTTGTAGAACCATAAGGCTTATTGATCTCCATGGTGATCACATGACAATCCTATTTTCTCGTTCCAAATACACTTCTGCTAGTGGCGCAGCCATACCACCATTCAATATTCATTCATTCAGAAGAACAAGATTGAGCGACAGCACAATGGATATTGCAACAAGAGATCACTCATCCATCCAGATGTCAATTGCTTCTCTAATGCTTCGAGTAAAAAAAAGTGATAGTTCATAACTATTTTATGTTAAAAAAACAGAGAATTCGGTCTCAAGGAGTTCACTATTGGGGAAGGGGTGATCGCACACGTACTTCTCTCCCGCGAGCCCGAAAAACCAAGGAAGAAGAACTAGAGACAGACCCAAGGCTCCAGCACGGAGGTCCCTCCACACACCCGGAAGTTCTTAAAGCGCGTCCCCTCCTTAGCCAGGTGCTGAAGCTAAGATATCCCAGAGAGCGCTAGAAGACCGGGCACAAGTGAGCATGCCCCTCTGAGATACCCCTTGGGTCCTGTTTATAGATTTCTGAAAACGGTCTGCAAACAACCAACCTCCGCTGTTTGGAGCAGCTATGTGCAGTCCAGGTTGGTATGCCAACAGCGTAACTCCGCTGTTCTGGGGGGCTAGGGGCAGACCAATGGGGTAAAATGGTAAAGAACACCCCACACAACACAGGGCGAATAGCCCCCAACTGCCTCTGCTCGGCAAGGGCGGCGAGTGCCTGAGGGAGCTGGCACTCGCCGCCTCAGATCGGCACCTTGGCGAGCTCGGACCGCGGCGAGTGCCTGATGGATCTGGCACTCGCCGCCTCAGCTCGGCACCTTGGCGAGCTCGGACCCGTCCTGCTCTACTCGCCTTCCGTAGCTTCGACGAACGGCCCGGAGTTCGACGAACGGCCCGGAGTTCGACGAACTGGGCTCGACGAACCCTACTGCGAGTTAGGGCTCCCTGGTCGCCCGGCGAGCTGGACTGGGTGTCGAGGCGAGATGGGCTCACGACGTCGGGGCAGGGGCGTCGAATATACTCGACTCACTCGACGCCGGGCTGAAGGCGCCGAGTGAACTCGCCGCTCGGGCTGGGTGGACTTGACGCCCAAGACCCAGTTCGCCCAGGGCTTGGGCTGGGCTCGGCTGACCAGACCCCTACTGACCCGACTCGCCGGATACGGGGTTGTACATATGTGGAGTAGCATGAATTGAATTCAAGAACCCTAAAGAACAATTTTTTATATCAGTCATGAATGAGCTTTTGGATGAACTGTATGGAGCGTGATTACTTTAGAAGCTGAAATTGAGCTCCAACTACCAATAGGTTCGGATGCACGTCCATGATGACCACATTTAGTGACCCAAAAGGGGCATTTCGAGTTCCTGGTTATGCCATTTTGGTGTCTACGACAAACTAGTATAAAAATATGTGATTTTTAACATTCACCAATGTTGCTGGACAAGGTAAAAGTTCCATCAACATTTTCTCAAACATTAACATCGTCCCAAGCTTGATTAACTCTCAGATGAATTAAACCTTCTACCCAATTCAACAGATAAACCAGAGATCCTGGCTGGTATCCATGGTTTCCAAAATATCATAAAAAGAAAACAAAGCTTCTTCAATTATCTCCAGCCTAAGAAAATCATCAGTAAAAATAATTAAATACAGAAGCAATCAATACCAAGTCTCACCCTTTCCGGAGGATTGACGTTCTCAAAAAGTAAAGCATCGGGTTTGTCGGCCATCACCGGAGATTTGGTCCACAGACAGCTCAGCCCGCACCGGCAGGAATAGAGATTATCCAAGTTGTCCGGAATCCAAGTCCACCCCTTCACCAGAACGCTAACGTGCGCCGGCCCCAGGCCCCCGCAGTCCGCGCCGCCGCCGGAGTCCTGCAAAGCCGACGCATTCGGCGCCAATCCCCGGCGGCCCTTCCTGAAGCGCGCGCAGCCCACCTCCGCGTCCCACTTCGCGAAAGCCCCCCTCAGATCGGAAAACGCCTCTTTAGGCCTCGAACCCAGCCGGCCGGAAGAAGATGAAGGATAGGACGGAATCGGCGAGGTGGAGGAGGGCGGAGAACTCGTGGGGAGAGAAGGAGAGAAAGGGGGGAATTCGAGGAAGAGGGAAAGGAGGAGAAGGGCAGTGGCGAAGGCGATCATCGGCGCAAGGAAGAAGTTAATGGGCTTTGAAGGAACCATGGAGTAGAAAGGTCGGAGAGAGTGGAACTAAGAAGACGGCTGAGCGATATCACATTTCTTTTCTCTGAAGAGATTACAATTTACAAGGAGCGCGCAGATCCCAGCTGCCTGAGCTGTGAAGCCCCATGTCTTATGGATGTTATGAGTTCGATTCACAGGATTCGGTTCCCATGGAGTTCCTGCGGATTAATGGGACAGAATCAGGAAAAATGATTAACATAAAAGTTGTAGATATCCCCGAGACGAATAACTTTCATGTTTAATATTTTTTGATTTGAAGTCGTTTAGACCCCCGATTTGGGTCCCGAAAAAATCTGTCCGAAAAATACTAAATTAATATTTTTCGGACAGATTTTTTCGGGGTCCAAATCGGAGGTCTAAATGACTTCAAATCAAAAAATATTCAACATGAAAGTTATTCGTCTCGAGGATATCTACAACTTTTATGTTAACCATTTTTCCTGACTCCGTCCCTTTAATCCGCAAAATAAGAACTCCACCCCCTGGAGTTGGATCCGGATCCCGATTCACATCCACCTCATTCAATGTTTAGTTTGGTGCTTTGCACCTTTGATTATTGGTGCTGCCCGTATCTAAATAATACTCTTGAATGAGCATTTTTGGTGTTGCTCGAGCCTAAATATCCCTGAAATTTTTGGCTTGAATGTGCAAAGTGCCAGAAATCAGTACTTGGGCATGCAAAATGCCAATTTTAAAGATTTAACGTGTGAAGTGCAAAAATAACGTATTTCGGAGATGCAAGGCCAAAAAAGGAATTGTTAAGAGCTCCTCATTATTGGCTAGTCGCACTTCTTTGTTAATGGCGCCGCTCATTTTCACATTTTGTTAAAAACTTCTAAAATTATTAATTGCACCGTAAATGAGATAAACTCATCACACTGATTATTTGAATAAAATAGAGGTTTTTTTTGAATTACAACATGAATATAAATCAAATAGATATATCTTTAAAGACCAAAAAGTTATTAAATATGTTGTCCAAATTTTTGTAGCCTTCATGCTCATATTAAAATCAAGCACTTCAAAGTCAACATTCAAAATGAATTACAACATAAATATCAACCCAATAGATAAAATACTTGATACAAATGTCACTAAATTTGATGTCCAAATTGTTGTGATCTTCGTGCTTTTATAAAAATCAAGGCAAGTAATTTAAAATCAAAATTTAAATATGTAGATTGGAAAATGTAAGTAACAAAAATTAGTGATTTCTCATCGAAGGGGGAGAGGCATCGGAAGGAGTAGCGTCGGGTTGCGGTGCTCTTGGCGGGCATCGGCGGCAAGAGGAGGAACAACATCGGAGTGGCGTCAGGAGCAACGTTGGGCTTCAGGAAGTCACCGAGCAGAAGTCGCGGGATGAGGGGGCGTGCGATTTAAGTGAGTGTGACTTGGGTTTTTTGAAAGGAGATTTTAGGTGGCAAATAAACTTAAATGCGGTGCGACTAGTCATTTTGAGCTCTTAACAATCCCCCCTCTGTCACACGAAAAAAAATTCGGTCCTATGATCGGACCGTTTTTACGGTCCGCACAAAAATACCCCCTCTTACCACGGGTCCCCCCTGCCTTTTGGAAATTTTTGTTTTCTCCCTCGAGCTCCACTTTTACCGGAGCTTTTCCCTCCACTCTTCCAGCAAGCAACTGGCTTTTCCCTTCACTCTTCTGGTGAACAGCTTGCTTTCTCCTTTCTTCCTCTCTACCGCCGAGTAGTGCAGCGCACCGTCGACGTCGTCGCAAACTTCCTCCAAACAACCTCAACTATGTTGGTTTTATTGGCTCCTACCCGGTTCAAGTGAACCAGACCATTTTTAATATATATATATACACAGCATGCGGAACATGCTTTGTATATATATATATTATATATATATATATATATATATATATATATATATATATATATATATATATATATATATATATATATATATATATATATATATATATATATATATATGGGGGCACTGAATTTCCGCGCAGCGCTTTTTAGACAAAAAAATGCGCTCCTCGGAAAAATGAAAAAAACACCCCCTTAACAGCATTTTTAGAAAAAGTGGTCAACATGAAAGTTGTAGATCTCGACGAGATCTACAACTTTCATGTTGACCACTTTTTCTAAAAATGCTGTTTAGGGGGTCTATTTTCAAAATGCGCGAAGGGGGTCCGCGCAAAAAAAAAATCGTAATATTTACCGGGCGGAACCCCCTTCGCGCCTTTTGAAAATAGACCCCCTAAACAGCATTTTTAGAAAAAGTGGTCAACATGAAAGTTGTAGATCTCGTCGAGATCGCGCCTTTTAAGGAGCGCGTTTTTTTGTCCAAAAAGCGCTGCGCGGAAATTCATTAATCTATATATATATATATATATATATATAAACTAATGAAAGCATGTTCTGCATGCTTTCATTAATCTATATATATATTTATATATATAGTATGGAGCTTCAGACGAATGGAAATGAGCTAGAGCCCCGACCTGTGTGGAGTAAGCCGTCTCATCTCTCTCTCTCTCCTCTCTCTCGCGCTCGTTGAGAGAGGTGTTGCCGTCGGGCTTGGTGAAGTTTCTCGCCGGCGTTGTAGTGAACCTTTTAGGGAGTGGAGAGATGCGGTGTCGACGGCGTGCGCGTGTGCAGTTAGCCTGGACGGAGGTTTCTCTCCGGTGGCGGCGTTGTTCTCCGGTGGTGGCGGTGGTTGCGGTTGAACGTCGGACCTCGATGTTGAAGGTTCGGTGAACCTTGTGAGTCCGTTGTGCTAGCGGATTGCAGTCAAGATTGTCCTTTTTCCCGCGGACCGAGCGTGTCCGGCTTCTCCGCGGAGTTTATGTATCGGATGTTTAATTGTCTTTTTGATATTATTGTTATAATATATTAACGTTATTTTTCTTATTTTTGACTGTCCATTGGAATTTGTGGAGCCAATTCCTAACAAGTGGTATCAGAGCCAGGTTGGGTAGACGACCGTGATTGGACGTTCTAGGAAGGGTTTGACTGCGGTGGTGAACGACTAGGTCCTCTTCCCACTCTTTCAGATCCGACCTTTGAACAAATCAGGTCTTCTAGTTTGTCGGCGACAGTCATGGCAGGGAAGAACGCAACGTTGGATAGATTTTCCGTAGAAAAGTTCAATGGCGGTGGAAATTTTAGCCTATGGCAGATTCGAGTTAAGGATATGTTGGTCCGACAGGGTTTGATTCGAGTCTTGCGGGGGCGCGACAAATTATCCACGGCGATGAAAGATGAGGAATGGCAGGATCTTGATGAAAAAGTCACGAGCACAATCAGGATGTGTGTTGCTGATCAGGTGCTCTTCAACATCGGGACTGAAGAGACGGCAGTCGAGCTTTGGGAGAAGCTGGAGCGACTGTACTTGGCAATATCCGTGACGACTCGATTATTGCTGAAGCAGCGCCTCTATGCGCTGAAGATGCAGGAAGGTGGCAACCTGCAAGAACACTTCAATGTGTTCAACGGTCTTCTAAGCCAATTGCATGTGGTTGGCTCAAAGGTAGAGGAAGAAGACAAAGCTCTCTTGCTTCTTACCTCGCTCCCGGCGTCTTTCAAGCACATGGTGACTACGCTCCTGTATGGGAAAGATACGGTGGGGCTGGAAGAAGTCACGTCGGCGTTGTTATCCAGTCAGATGTTCAAGGACCCCACTCCTAGGGGTGAACAGATCTTGGTAGCGCATGAACGCGGGAGGAGTTTTGACAAAGGATCGAGCAGTGCACGAGCTCGGTCGGCGTCGAAGAAGGCAATGACGTGTTACCACTGCAGACAGGTTGGTCATATTAGGAGAAATTGTCCGCAGCGTGCAGGAAGTTCTGGAACTTCGAAGGATGTCCAAGATGCGGGCATGGTGACACTCGACCTGGAAGGAGATGACGATTTTTATTGCGTCACTGAGAGTCAAGGTGACTCTAATAGCTGGATCTTGGATTCGGGTGCTTCGCAGCACATTTGCTCAGATGCGGCGATGTTCAGTTCCCTGGAGATGACATCTGGGTCAGTCTTTCTGGGTGACGGCTCAGCATGTAAGGTCACGGGGATTGGTACGGTGAACTTGAGGACGCATGACGGAGCTATGCGTAGACTTGATCAGGTACATCTGGTACCTAAGCTGCGCAGGAATCTGATTTCGTTGGGCAGATTGGATTCCAGTAGCTGTAGTTTTGCAGCGAGAAATGGAGTTTTGACGGTGAGGCGATGGCGCACCGTGCTCATGCGAGCTCTGAAGCACGGTAGTTTGTACCGGCTGATGGGGACCACGATGCGAGGTGGTGAGCCCATGTTTTCTGCGGCCGACAGAGGTGATAGTCGTGGTGGTGCAGTGGATCGCCTTCCAGGGACTCGGGTTCGACGAGTCAGTTTTTGCGATCCGGTTGCGACGACGTTCAGAGGTTGAGCCGAGCAGGGATGAGTTGACTGGAGCAGGTCGGCTGACGCCTCAAATCATTGAGGTGGTGCTTCGCGCAGTTGTGTGCTTCGTGCAGGTGGTGGTAGTGGAACCAGGGTATGAGCCAAGGTGGTGTTTAATTTGTTGGTTTTATTGGCTCCTACCCGGTTCAAGTGAACCAGACCACTTTTAATATATATATATATACACAGCATGCGGAACATGCTTTGTATATATATATATTATATTATATATATTATATTATATATATTATATTATAATATATATATATATATTATATATATATATATAAACTAATGAAAGCATGCTCTGCATGCTTTCATTAATCTATATATATATTTATATATATATATAGTATGGAGCTTCAGACGAATGGAAATGAGCTATAGCCCGGCCTGTGTGGAGTAAGCTGTCCCATCTCTCTCTCTCTCCTCTCTCTCTCGCGCTCGTTGAGAGAGGTGTTGCCGTCGGGCTTGGTGAAGTTTCTCGCCGGCGTTGCAGTGAACCTTTTAGGGAGTGGAGAGACGCGGTGTCGACGGCGTGCGCGTGTGCAGTTAGCCTGGACGGAGGTTTCTCTCCGGTGGCGGCGTTGTTCTCCGGTGGTGGCGGTGGTTGCGGTTGAACGTCGGATCTCGACGTTGAAGGTTCGGTGAACCTTGTGCGTCCGTTGTGCTAGCAGATTGCAGTCAAGATTGTCCTTTTTCCCGCGGACCGAGCGTGCCCGGCTTCTCCGCGGAGTTTATGTATCAGATGTTTAATTGTCTTTTTGATATTATTGTTATAATATATTAACGTTATTTTTCTTATTTTTGACTGTCCATTGGAATTTGTGGAGTCAATTCCTAACAAACTACTCCTATCTTCCGCCGATAAGTGCAGATCACCGTCGGCCATCCTCCTCTATTCTCTCAGAATACTTCACACATCAGCTTCTCTTGATAAACGTTGCACTGCTCCCGCCACCATAGAGAAATCTGGAGCAATCTTAGACAATATTCTAGCAGTTAAGGTAATCGACGTGCCACTTTGCCTTTTTTGTTGTAGGTGTGATTCTGGTAATTTGCAATACAATTTTTTTTAGTTATATCAGGTCGGAATTTATTTACTTGTAGGCTAACTAGGTTATTCTCTGGTCGGATTTTACCTACTTTTTTTGCGGTCGCTATTTTTTTGTATCTTAGTTATTCTTCGATCGAATGTCTTTCATTCACTACTATAACCAGATGATCTATGTGATATAATTTGATTTATCAGATTGCCCATCATCAATACTTATATAATATCTCTATATCATCTCACACTAGCTCTATAAAATGAAATTTTACCCTCATTATTTTCATCTAAACTAACTTAGAGAGTGTCAGGAACTTTTTTAATACACCTTGGCATGAATCTGAGAAAGTGATGCACATGACAGAATTTTCTTCCAATGCAAAATCTGAGAAAAGTGATGCATACAGTGTATAACCCGTAGTTCGTCGAGATCAGAAATACCCAAGAAGACGGTTATTCGCAGACCATTGGGTGAGATTGGACGAGCAGAGGCGAGCTTGAGCGTGCAGAGGCGAGCTTGGACGAGCAGAGACGAGTATGGGCGAGTACCTCGCGAGTATGGGCGAGTAGACCCATATTACTCGATAGCAGAGGTTGGATACTCGCATATACCCGTCCCCCCAAGTTTTCTCTATAAATAGACCCCTAGGGGTACTAGAAATGGATTTTGAAAGAGGTTCAGACCTTCTATATCTGGTCAGCTAGCTATAGTTAGCTATTTTTTCCACCTTATTTTATCACTTAGTTATAGTTAGCTACTCTAATTTTTTTTGCAAATTCACTTAGCTTTAGTTAGCTACTTCAAAATATCTTTGTAAATCCACTTAGTTATAGTTCGCTACTTTTTTTTGGCAATTCCACTTAGCTACAGTTAACTACTATTTTTTAACTAGTCCACTAAGCTACAATTAGCTACTAAAAATTTTTACCTACATATTTATTTTTCTTGAAATACATACCGAGATAAATGTACATTATACAATATAAAAAGTGTGAAATTCATTGGAAGTACCTGACTGCTGGGTTCTATGGAAGTAGTATCAAAGAAAATGAAAAAAATGCAAGCAACAAATCATTAACTCGACGAAGCAAAATTATGTAGCGTTCTCGGGATGAAGACAGTGTTGATATGCAACAAAGTGTTGTAATAATTCCAAATAAATTTGAGTTAAGAAGCACTTGAATGGAGATTTTTCAAATAATTTGCAACTTTTTCAAAACAAATTTATGAACCGCTTTAATGTTACCACTTTTTCTCACTACAGTTTTTCCATCCCCACTGCCCCCCCCCCCCCCCCCAAATAGAGCCAAAATTATCCAATTTTTATGAGTACTATAACTAGCAAATCATATTTCATTGTTATCCAAGCATCATCAGTTGCTACCAATTTCATTGTTATCTAAGCAAAAATCTGTCCCTAACTCTTGCAAGTAGTGGCGGAACTAGGATTTGAGTCTCGTTCGGACACCAAGTAAAACAATTACAATAATTCAAAATTTTAACTTGCTAGAAAACCTCATTAAGCAGAGTAATAAAAGGGGGGAAATCTCACAAGTAACAAGAAGGAAAATTTTTGTATTAAATCTAATGTTCAAGCTAATTAACAAAAAAAACATAAATTGAAAAAATAAATCTCAACTCAAAGGCGTTATCTTCTAAACTCAATAGGTAGAACCGGGAAATCAGGAATCACTTACAACAGAGCGTTATCTTCTCTCACGCTATTGTTGATCTCGATGATCTTAGATACGGCCTGGAAACACCAATGACACCAGTAACACCAACTCACCAAAGCACCAAGCAAGCTTAAATGTGTTAACAATTAACGGGTAGAGTCAAAGAGATTGGCCTGGAAAATGGAAATAGTGAGAGAATTAGAGAAAATCAGTGGGAATGAACAACAAGAAGTGATTTGAGGAAAGACTGAAAGAGGCACTTCATAGTTCACACTTACAGAGTTATAGTCGGTCGTCAGGCGTCGACACTGGCGATGAGATTGGAAGCGGAAATGGAAAGGGGTTCAGGAGTTTAGCGATGCGCCGATGGCTACGGGGAACAGGCTTCGTCGAAGCTTTGCTCTTTCGCAGGCAGAGGGCACTAGGGTAGCGGCGGCAATAGAGAGGACGAGAGGGAGATGCGATAAAATTTTGGAATAAAATCTAGAAGGCAAGTCTTTACACC
Organism: Platanthera zijinensis; assembly: GCA_039513925.1. Taxonomy (NCBI): domain Eukaryota; kingdom Viridiplantae; phylum Streptophyta; class Magnoliopsida; order Asparagales; family Orchidaceae; genus Platanthera; species Platanthera zijinensis. The sequence continues at coordinate 34,346,466 of CM077080.1, read as the reverse complement.
CGCGCCTAAATCTCGCGAAAACACACCCTGATCGGGTGTGTCTGAGCATGGGTCTAAAGTCTTTACACTGTAAATAAACTCCCCTCGTTGAAATTATAATATTAATATTAATCATTATGAAAGCATTGTATGAAAATAACAAAAATCATTTTTAGCTAACTACAGCTAGTTATAGCTAGCTGTTTTACAAAAAAATTTAATTTTTGCTTAGCTATAGCTAGCTATTTTAATTTTTTTTGTAAATGTTACTTAGCTATAGTTAGCTAATTTAAAATTTTTTGTAATATCCACTTAGCCGCGACTAGCTGACCAAAGCTAGTTGTCTGCATTGTACCACTTAGTTAGTTGTCTGAGGTTTGAAGAGGTTGAGGTCCCCCCAAGTAGATACTCATCAAGTTCATGCATGTCTAGTACCTCGCCCAGCTTTTTGGTTGCAGAGGGGAAGTTTCTCCGAAACTTCTAGGTACGTGATGAGACCTCTCTACTAGAGCACTTGGGGTGTGCTTATAGATAGTTTTCTCTCTTCCGCAATAACCATTTGAATTGTGGCGTCGGACCGCAAAATCAGTAACCTTAGGCTCCCTTGATCCAAATTTTTGAGTACGGATTTTCCAGGCCTCAACATACAACCTTAAGTGCAGAATCTATTTTTATGGTCAAAGTCAGAACACTAATACATAGTGCGATATGATGTCTTTCATTCACTACTATAACCAGCTAGTTTGTCTCTTAAATTAATTACTTTTACTATTTATCCACAGGAGATTGACGTTGTTGTCTTTCCGACTGTTCACTCTAATGAGGAAGCCTATAATATATACAAAGAGTACGCACGGATAATTGGATTCAACATCTGCAAAAAAATACATTTTATATTGGACATATACTCGAATTGTCAAGACAAGGCAGTTCATGAGCAAAAACAGGGTTTAAACGATTGAATCCAGAGAATGGTGTGCATAAAAAATTACGCAAACTTGATACTCGTACAGAGTGTTTGGCTTGCTTACATTTTGCTGTTGATATAGATGGCAAGAGTTGGGAGTGTTGAAACCAAAAACTTGGTCTCTGTGGAGTTCGACCCTTGGGGAAAGGGTAACCTCACACCTACTACACTCGGGGGAACGTCACGGAGCAAAGACTTGGGAAACTAGTAACAGACCCTCGGCTCTAGTGTGGAGGTCCCACCACACACCCGAAAGGTCACAAGAACATTTCCCCTCCCTTACCAATGAGAGTTGGGTACCTTGGAGAGTTCTCTCGACTCTACCAAGAAGAGAGCTAGGGAGGAGGAAGCCAAAAGCCAATGCCTCTCCAAAGGTACCCAAGGGGGTCTATTTATAGTTTTTCCAAGTCCTGAGTTTGAAATGTCCAAAATACCCTTAGGAAAAAGCATGGCAACAGGAGGTCCAAAGGGGGGAGGTGGAGGCTAAACCATGCTCCTCCCCCTTACCCCCACCTCGGACATCCAAAGCGAGCTCGCCCGAAGAGGCTGGGCACCCGGGCGAGCTCTAGGCCGCCGGCCGAGCTCGCCCAAGGGGCTGGGCGCCCGGGCGAGCTCCAGGCCGCCGGCCGAGCTCGCCCAAGAGGCTGGACGGCCGGGCGAGCTCCAGGCCGCCAGCCGAGCTCGCCTAAGAGGCTGGGCGCCCGTGCGAGCTCCAGGCCGCCGGCTGAGCTCGCCCAAGAGGCTGGGCGCCCGGGCGAGCTCCAGGCCGCCGGCCGAGCTCGCCCAAGAGGATGGATGCCCGGGCGAGTTCCAGGCCGCCGGTCAAGCTCGCCCAAGATGCTGGGCGCCCAGGCGTTCTCCAAGCCGCCGGCCGAGCTCGCCCAAGAGGCTAGGCGCCCAGGCGAGCTCCAGACCGCCGGCCGAGCACGCCCAAAACGGCTGGGGGGGGGGTCGGCAATCTTGCCACACTCACCAAGAAGGGGCCGAGGGGAGATGCAGATTTTCCCTCCCCTATTAGTATGTTTCCAAGGCCAAGCCAAAATTGGCCACCAAGAGTGCAAGATCTCTCAAAAGCTTAAAAATTTATAATTGGTCCTGCGCCTGCCGGGAGGGCCCTACTCTGCGAATACGGGGTTGTACACAATCCCCGCTCTTTTCGAGGTTGGCACAAGCTCGGAAAGAAACATCCAACCCAACGTATTCGCTGAGTGTAGCGCTCTTGGTACCAAAAACTTGGTTTCCCCCGAGGGGTCAACCTTCCCTGCAACCTAGTGGGAGCCTGGTCAGCGGAATCATCCCGGAGCTAAAAGGACTTAGCTTCCACGAGAGATCAATCTGCCCTGCCAGCTAGTGGGAGCCTGGTCAGCGGAATCATCCCGGAGCTAAAAGGACTTAGCCTCCACGAGAGATCAACCTGCCCTGCCAGCTAGTGGGAGCCTAGTCAGCGGAATCATCCCGGAGCTAAAAGGACTTAGCCTCCACGAGAGATCAACCTGCCCTGCCAGCTAGTGGGAGCCTGGTCAGCGAAATCATCCCGGAGCTAAAAGGACTTAGCCTCCACGAGAGATCAACCTGCCCTGCCAGCTAGTGGGAGCCTCGTCAGCGGAATCATCCCAGAGCTAAAAGGACTTAGCCTCCACGAGAGATCAACCTGCCCTGCCGGCTAGTGGGTGTCTGGTCAGCGGAATCATCCCGGAGCTAAAAGGACTTAGCATCCACGAGAGATCAACCTACCCTGCCAGCTAGTGGGAGCCTGGTCAGCGGAATCATCCCGGTGCTAAAAGGACTTAGCCTACACGAGAAATCAACCTGCCCTGCCAGCTAGTGGGAGCCTGGTCAGCGGAATCATCCCGGGGCTAAAAGGACTTAGCCTCCACGATAGATCAACTTGCCCTGCCAGCTAGTGGGAGCCTGGTCAGCGGAATCATCCGGGGGCTAAAAGGACTTAGCCTCCACGAGAGATCAACCTGCCCTTCCAGCTAGTGGGAGCCGTGTCAGCGAAATCATCCTGGGGCTAAAAGGACTTAGCCTCCATGAGAGATCAACCTGCCCTGCCAGCTAGTGGGAGCCTGGTCAGCGGAATCATCCCGGGGCTAAAAGGACTTAGCCTCAACGAGAGATCAACCTGCCCTGCCAGCTAGTGGGAGCCTGGTCATCGGAATCATCCCGGGGCTAAAAGGACTTCGTCTCCACGAGAGATCAACCTGCCCTGCCAGCTCGTGGGAGCCTGGTCAGCGGAATCATCTCGGAGCTAAAAGGACTTAGCCTCTACGAGAGATCAACCTACCCTGCCAGCTAGTGGGAGCCTGGTCAGCGGAATCATCCTGGAGCTAAAAGGACTTAGCCTCCACGAGAGATCAACCTGCACTGCCAGCTAGTGGGAGCCTGGTCAGCGGAATCATCCCGGAGCTAAAAGGACTTAGCCTCCACGAGAGATCAACCTGCCCTACCAGCTAGTGGGAGCCTGGTCAGCGGAATCATCCCGGAGCTAAAAGGACTTAGCCTCCACGAGAGATCAACCTGCCCTGCCAGCTAGTGGGAGCCTTGTCAGCGGAATCATCCCGGGGCTAAAAGGACTTAGCCTCCACGAGAGATCAACCTGCCCTGCCAGCTAGTGGGAGCCTGGTCAGCGGAATCATCTCGGGGCCAAAAGGACTTGATCACAAATGTTTTCCGGCGGTCTTTTTCATTAATCATAGGTGATACAATGCAAACAAAGTTCATTACAAGAGATGATCTACTCCGTGTACCTCCCTCTTTCCTCGTGCATCAAAGGATCCCTCCCCGGGTGCCCACATCAACCCTATCCTCACACCTCTCCCCTGCTATCTCGGGTTGGACTTCTTCAATCCGTACCGGATCTTGCGGTTGTTGAGGCTGTGGTGCCAGAGCTCTTGTCCTTCTCAACTCCTGGAACTCGGGGCAAGTAGTTATTGCATGGCCCTCCTCCTAGTGGAACTCACAGTAGGGTAACTCTACTCTGACTCTTCCTCTTCCCGCGCGGTTCCTCCTCTCCCTTCGACCGATCGTCATCGCTTGCTGCGGTGGGGGTAGGAGCTGCCTAGGGGCTTGCCATTGGAAGTTTTATCTTCCTTGGCCTCCCTGAAAGTCCCCCCCCCACCCTGGATGAGAGCTCTTCCTGGACCCTGGGCAGGTCCTCCCTGCAGCCTCCAACCTAGCTCCGGACCCTCCCGTCCTTGGAACCCCTGAGCCCTCTTCTCATCTCTCCTTCTTCCTTCCTGATGTCCCGAGCCACCTTGCTCCTTTGACTCTGCCTCCGTCAACTTTGTCAACCTCTCGACAAATGCCAGATTGGCCACCTCCATGGCTATCTCCTCTGTTGCCCTTTCCATCAGCTCCTCGAAGGAAAGGGGGGCCTTCCGAGTCAAGCTCATCTTGAAGAAGCCCTCCTTCAGCCCAACAGTGAAGGCCATCTGGAGAGCATACCCCGGCATCTCCTGGATATCCAGGATCTCCTCTTGGAACCTGTAAACGTAGTGGGCAAGCGACTCCTCGGCCCACTGCCTTATCAGAAAGATGGACTCGGGACTCTTCTTCCTCTTCTTGGAGGTGGAGAAGCGGAGCTGGAAGCTTCGGCTCAAGTCCTCGAACCCATAGATCGACATCGGGGGGAGTTGATGAAACCAGTCCCTTGCCTTCTCCTTCAACGTGATCGCAAAGAGGCGACACTTGAAGGCATCCGTCATCGGCCTGATGGAGACGGCATCCTCGAACCACTACAGGTGTTGGACGGGGTCATCCTTCCCGGTATAGTAAGCCATGTCTGGCTCTCTGAACCCCTCAGGAACGGGAGCTGAGATGATCAGCTCGCTGAAAGGTGACCCCCTGAGGGGTGCTCTCGCCACTTCTACTCGCGCGACCTGCTCGCCTGGAGGGCTAGCACTCGCCGTGCTGGGGAACAACTCCCGGCCGAGGAGGTCTCGCTTGACCCCCTCTCCCATCCTTTCCTTCCCTGGTCGCCTTCCTGGGGCACTTCCTTCTCCCCCTGCTGGGGTGATCTCGTCTTGCCCCCTGGGAGCCAGTTCACCGAGACCGCTCTGGGTCAGCTCGCCGATACCCTTGGGAGCTAGTCCCGTGGGGGTGGGGGTTGAGCTGTCAGCCCGAGGGGCCAAACTTCGCAGCATCCCCATGATGCCTTGGATGGATGCCATGAACTCCTCCCTTCCTACGAAGGGTCCGGGGTTAGGGAGCTCGTCGAGATCATTACTACCTCCCTGATTTCCAGCCATGACACTCTCCCGAGATCTTCGGTGCTGGTCACTCTCCACGCTCACCGCACCAAAATGTTGAAACCAAAAACTTGGTCTCTGTGGAGTTCGACCCTTGGGGAAGGGGTGACCTCACACCTACTATACTCGGGAGAACGTCACGAACCAAAGACTTGGGAAACTAGGAACAGACCCTCGGCTCTAGCGTGGAGGTCCCACCACACACCCGGAAGGTCACAAGAACACTTCCCCTCCCTTACGAATGAGAGTTGGGTACCTTGGAGAGTTCTCCCGACTCTACCAAGAAGAGAGCTAGGGAGGAGGAAGCCAAAAGCCAATGCCTCTCCAAACGTACCCAAGGGGGTCTATTTATTGTTTTTCCAAGTCCTGAGTTTGAAATGTCCAAAATACCCTTAGGAAAAAACATGGCAACAGGAGGTCCAAAGGGGGGAAGGTGGAGGCTAAACCATGCTCCTCCCCCTTACCCCCACCTCGGACATCCGAAGCGAGCTCGCCCAAAGAGGCTGGGCGCCCGGGCGAGCTCCAGGCCATCGGCCTAGCTCGCCCGAAGAGGCTGGGCGCCCGGGCGAGCTCCAGGCCGCCGGCCGAGCTCGCCCAAGAGGCTGGGCGCCCGGGCGAGCTCCAGGCCGCCGACCGAGCTCGCCCAAGAGACTGGGCGCTCGGGCGAGCTCCAGGCCGCCGGCCGAGCTCGCCCAAGAGGCTGGGCGCCCGGGCGAGCTCCAGGCCGCCGACCGAGCTCGCCAAAGAGGCTGGGCGCCCGGGCGAGCTCCAGGCCGCCGGCCGAGCTCGCCCAAGAGGCTGGGCGCCCGGGCGAGCTCCAGGCCGCCGGCCGAGCACGCCCAAGAGGCTGGGCGCCCGGGCGAGCTCCAGGCCGCCGGCTGAGCACGCCCAAAACGGCTGGGGGGTCGGCAATCTTGCCACACTCACTAAGAAGGGGCCGAGGGGAGATGCAGATTTTCCCTCCCCTATTAGTATGTTTCCAAGGCCAAGCCAAAATTGACCACCAAGAGTGCAAGATCTCTCAAAAGCTTAAAAATTTATAATTGGTCATGCGCCTGTCGTGAGGGCTCTACTCTGCGAATACGGGGTTGTACAGGGAGGTAGTAAGATTCGTAGAGAAACATAATCATCCACTCACTATAGAAAATGATAGTCATTTGTTGAGGTCTCATCGGGATATATCTAATGTTCAAGAAAGTCTTCTAAAGAGTATGACCGGTGCTAAGATCAAAACAATTCAAGTATATAATTTCACGGCTGATTAGGTTGGTGGATACAAAAATATTGGGATTTGTAAAACAGATGCCTTAGAACAAAAATTACGAAGTGCATAACAAAAAATTTATAGAAGTGAATATATCAATGCAAACAATGTCAGTTGATGCATCTTATTAGACATCGAATCATAAAAATACCATCGTTGGTGTATTAAATTAGAGCAATGTTAAATGCAAACTTATTTTCGCTATGTGCAAACCACGGTTAAGTGCAAACCCAAAAAATTTAAGTGCAAACCAAAATGTTAAATGCAGACCAATTATATAAAAAAAATTCAATCGTGCACAAGTCCATATTAGTTAATACAAATTCCATGATATTTAATACAAAAACATGAGTCTCTTTTGACAAAAATTGATACTAAAATTTGAGTTCCAACCAACGTTTTGAAAACCGGACCGGTCATCGAACCGATGAAGCGAAAGGTTCAAGGTTCAACCGGTTCAACCGGGGTCGATCCGTTATATATAAATATATATATTATTACAAATATATTTTAAGTATGAATATGTATATTATATATTTTAAGAGTATATATAATTTTATACAGTATATATATTCATTATTTTATATATTTTTGAATATATTTGAATGATATATATTATATATTTACTCATATATTTTAAATTACAAATATATTTAAATTTATCATTATTTTTTTAAATGGTAATTTAATATAATAATGCTTAGAAATCTTTAATTTTATATTAGTATAATAGTATGTATATTTATATAATATATTCCGAAAAAGTTCATCAAAGATCAATTGCTCCAGTGGCCTTTAACTTTCCTTGAGCTGGAGGTGGTCTAGGTTCAAATCCTAGCAAAATCATTTTTTACATGCATTATTATTGGGCTTATGGCCCGCCCGGTTCCACAAAACCGTGCCCGGTTTCCGGTTAGCCGGTCCGCCCGCCCGGTTTACCGGTTCTTGGGCGGTCCGCTGCCATGATGGGTTTTCACCCTTGACCGGACCGGCCGGGGGTCCGGTCCGGGTTTTAAAAGCTTGGTTCCAACACCATTGTGTGTTTTCAAGCAATCAACCTACATGAAAATAAAAAATTTATATTAGTATAAATAGCTCCGAAGTATACAATAATATATGTTAAATATACGCACCATAGCATTCAACACTCATAGTGTTAGTCTGTTAGACTTGATTCCAGTCGTAGTTTAGAGACAAAAAACTGCAATTTACAATACAAAATATTTGGTGAAACTCCGTATGCTAGTGGAATGAATAATTTAACAAATTTTTGGCAAACGCAACAAAGTGGTATCTTTAGAACTAATTTATGGCTTAGTTGTAGAGACCCAAATCCCGGGCTCTTCAAAATTAAGGATCGGACAACAGTTTTGAATAAAAGGGTCACAGTACCAAGTACAAAGAACATTCACCAAAGCTTTTATTGCATTTGTTACTATATTACAGGCAAACTAACACATACTATATGGACTTTGTACAATAAATACACGTAGATCCAGTACAGCGAGCTCTGTGCCAATCCCGCGCTTTGATTATTGCTTTTGTCAGTTCAATTGCTAGGTTCCTGTGTGTTCTACTTGAGGTTGGTTCCGCTGTCTACAAAAAATGGGTCCACAAAGGGTTAGTCATAAATTATGACTAAGTGAGAAAAGTATTTCGTGAAACGTCATACATGCAAACAAAGGAGATGATAACAATATGTCAATATAAAGAATAAGCCCAGCAGGTTAATTCAAAGAAGAAAACAGCCCAACAAGGCTGCAAGCCCATGAAAGACCAATTAAATAAAAGGGCAGCCCAATCTTATCCAAGGGACCAAATAAACGAAATTCCGTCAAAATATTACGAAAAATTAATGTACCTTATTCATCATCGGGGAGATTAAAAATAAGCGCGTGAAAAAAATAAATATTTTGTTTTGCGAATTTTGGGTTGTCACAAATCTTCCCCACTATAAGAGTTTTCGTCTCGAAAACTAATTTAATAATGTCACGAACAGGTTGCTATATAGGGAAAGGTTTACGTTTAGCGATTTATTCGTGCAATGTTCTTGTACTATCCGTGATACCATTTATTGAAAATCTGTCCCTCTGATACCAATTTGTAGAGACTCAAATCCTGGGCTCTTCAAAAGTAAGGATCGGACAACAGTTTTGAATAAAAGGGTCGCAGTACCAAGTACAAAGAACATTCACCAAAGCTTTTATTGCATTTGTTACTATATTACAGGCAAACAAACACATACTATATGGACTTTGTACAATAAATACACGTACATCCAGTACAACGAGCTTTGTGTCAATCCCGCGCTTCCCTTATTGCTTTTACCAGCTCAATTGCTAGGTTCCTGTGTGTTCCACTTGAGGTTAGTTCCGCTGTCTAAAAAAAATGGGTCCACAAAGGGTTAGTCATAAATTATGACTAAGTGAGAAAAGTATTTCGTGAAACGTTATACATGCAAACAAAGGGGATGATAACAATATACTTACAGTACAAGAACATAATCACTTGATTATTTTTAACACTAATTCTTAAATTACCCATTAATTTTAGTTCCATAAAATGGGAAACGCTCCGGTGATGCAATCTTAAATTGGCCACCACCCACTTAAGGGCTTCCCACTTAAGGGCTTTCTGTAGGCTCACCCCTACATGGTGAATTCATCCGTAGATTCCTCTATATCATAGGATTCAAAACCATCACATTTCCCCATGCAGCGTTTTAAATGAATTTTATCTTGGCGCGTAATTAAGAGTTTGAATAAAATAGATCCCCTCAGAAATAAATATATCTATATCGCTTTTATGTTTTTCCCTCGCCCGCCTTTATTTCTTAGCGATATTTCATTAAGGCGAAACTCATACGCACAAGCACTTATTTATTTCATAAAATGCAGCAGAATAGGAAAGTAAGTGAGTAAACTAATTCAAGAAATAAGAAACTCACAGCAGCTTTGCCCTTATACATATTATCCTGAGACGCCATCCTTCCTTGTTTAAGTCCTGGTCGCGAAAACCACTGTAATAGCATGCTTGTTTATTTGGGTTGTGTCTCTATAATATTCAAGGGATTTACGAAAAGTCGGAAAGCCAAATAATAAGTCGAAAAAACTCAAAATACTCATAAATGATCGTTAGAAAATAATTTCAGCTCATATACGTTGCTGGACAACCATAATGGTGCCTTGAAATGGGATAAAACCAGCCCCCAAATGGACTTCCCGTCCCCTTAAAGCAATGTCCAGCAAGGTACAAAAGTGATCTAAGCCTCCATATAAAACAGCTATACAACAGCTAATAAAACAACGCAAAATAAGTGTCAAAGCGGCCCGAAACCAGCACGAAAGAAAGTCCAAATAACCATGCACATAATGAACTAAGAAGGAGGGAGGAGGAGGAGAGAGCAGTAGTAGGACAGCCAAGAGTAACAGCAGCAGGACAACAGCAGCTTACTGCACAATTTAGCAAGGCAGTAGAGTAGCCAGAAGTCTCGGGAGCAGCAAGAAGCAGCAGTTCAGGCAACAGTGAGCAGCCAGACAGCAGCAGGAAACGCCAGACAACAGCAAGAAGCAGCCCGACAGCAGCTAGAAGCAGCCAGACAGCAGCTGCTGCTCAAGACAACAGCACAATAGCAATTGGTGACAACAGATAAGAGGGAGAGCAGTTGGAGAAGAAGAGGAGAGAGGCATCTGTTTTATAGAGAAGACAGGCGGTGAAGAGGCAAGAAAAAGTCAAATGATAAAGAGGCAGCAAGAAGCCAAATTGGAGTAGCTAACTCATATGGGTGTCATATCTCAAATAAGCCAACATCCAAGTGGTCAAACACCAGCCAAGTGTTAAAGTACTTATATCTCAACAACCAAGTGTTAACAAGCCATCCAACACAAGCCTAACTCAGCCAACACTCAGCCAACACACACTTCAACCAAAACAGTCAATTTAAAGAATAAGCCCAGCAGGTTAATTCAAAGAAGAAATCAGCCCAATAAGGCTGCAAGCCCATGAAAGACCAAATAAATAAAAGGGTAGCCCAATCTTATCCAAGGGACCAAATAAATGAAATTCCGTCAAAATATTGCGAAAAATTAATGTGCCTTTTTCATCATCGGGGAGATTAAAAATAAGCGCGCGAAAAAAAAAAATATTTTGTTTTGCGAATTTTGGGTTGTCACATTAGTAACCTCCTCATTTGCAATAAAATTGTACCATTGCGCCGCACTTTCTTCCCGATATCTTCTCCAAATTGATATTAGTGGGGGTAATTTAAAACCTTCACGCACTTGCAGTTGTAGGAAATGATTCCACAACTGTTTGTCCAAAGAACAAACATTCCTTGTAACTCTTTCAATTGCATTTTATTAAAACTAACATATTCAAAGTCCGTAATACATTTATACAGAGTCCGTAATACATCTATACAAAAACTGTTTGTAATACATTCCAAATTATCACTATCTTTTGTAACTTTATTAAAACTAACATATCCAGAGTCCGTAATATATTTATACAAAAATTGCATTTGTGTACCTCCTTGTAACTCTTTCAATTGCATTTTCACTCTCTCATTGTATATTGTGCGCAATACAGTTTTGTTGGAAGGATCTCTTTGTTTCAATGTTGTGAGTATTTTTCGTGGCTTAACACCGACTAAGTACATTTTATGCACAACTGTTTGTACATCGACGGACAATTCCCAATCATATGATTTGTTCTCCATTAAGCTACAAATATATGAAGTAAAGATCCACTGTTAATCATAAATCAAATCAAGTTATGAATCTATAACAAAATCTGAAACTTAAGCAAAAAATTACCACTTATGTTTCAATCATTCAAGCTCAATATATTGTTTGATAAGCTTCATTAATCGTTGTGATTTAGTTTGTTTATCTTTTATAGATGAACCAAGTAACCAACACAGTAAAGCCATAAATCCTAATGACTTGTCTCAATATCAACATTGATCCTCAACTAATAATTGCACCCTAAATGGGAGATAATATCAACATATATTCCAGTATTGCAAACAGGAATGCAGTAGGTTAAAACATAAGGAAGATAATATCTCAGATTATCATACGCAAAGCCCAAGCGGCTTTGCCTCTTTATAAGTTCTAACGCTTTTATTCCCCAACTGGATTCGTTCTAACGCTTTTATTCAAACAAACTCAGATTATCATACGCAAACATAAGGAATGCAGTAGGTAAACGAATCCAGGAAAAAAAAGGACTCACCGGACTGCAGTAGGTTAAAACGAATCCAGGAAAAATCCCCTTCTCTTCACCGGAACGACGACACTTCAACGACACCGGGCGGCGTTCGGGAAGGGGAGAACGGCGAACGGGGGTCTTGGGGAGGAGAGGGGCTCACCAAGCGGCGTTCAGGAGGTGGAGAACGATGAACGACAATGGGGGTCGTGGGGAGGAGAGCAACTCGCAGGTGTTCGGGAAGTAGAGATCGGCGAACGGGCGTGAGCAAGAGGAAGAAGCAGGTTGGCACTCGTTTGCTAGGGCGCGGTTTGCACTGAAATATCTTGAGAGAGGAGATTAAATGCTTTTGGTTTTTTTTTTGGTCTGCACATAGCCATATACGGTTTGCACATAACACTGCTCTTAAATTATCGATTAATAATGCCCAATGACCTGACAACTGCGTAGAAATCAAGATAATGTTTGCAGCTTGGACATTTGTCGGTGTAATGTGTGTTAATAAATGTTGGTATGGAACATTGAAGCCCTTAAAATACTGCAAAATTATCAGAGCATTTAACATAGCATAAGTAGAAGACAATCAATTTAAAAAATTAAAGTAAGATAACAATAATATGTATAAATGTTACCGCATATATATGCGAGACGTAAATAAAGTTCTTCCATGACTTTGGGGATTTATGCCTCTGACGGTTCAGTACTACAGTAAATACATCTATATGACTATCCATCAGCCATCCCTGACGTAACAGATCTTCCATTGCAGATCTTGTCAGGATTGCATTGCCATTTTTGAACATGCAGTCACTATAATAAAGTTGATATAAAGATAAAATAAGAGACACACCATTGCCTGAATTTCGAATATGCATTTTAGATTTGAACTGATTTTAACTACTAACATAGATATATCACGGACCTCTGTTAGAATTTTTTCATCTTAGAAAAAGCTTTTCCAGGTAAAGTAAGATTTGCAAACATTAATTAGTAGGGAAAACAATCAAAACTTATTCATATAAACCTTCAAATGTGACAATTCTGATAATAACAATTTAATTTACCTGGCGTCTTAGCAGTTCAATGTAGACTCTACGAGTTCTCTTGCAACAACAGTCAAATGTGACCGTCCTGGAAATTTAATTTCTTCTTTGGACTTCCCCGTAACTTGGACATTAGAATGTGCTCTCTTGCGGCCTTTAGAATCGGGCGCGGATTCACTAACACAAACTATTTTCTTCGATGATTTTTTGTGTGGGAGGGGATAACGCAACAATGTGTGAAGATGGTGTGGGGGCAACTGATTCGGGACCATGCCCTTGTGACATTGTCTTAATCAGGGCAATAAGAGAATCAAATATCTCTTGGCAGTAGCCTTAAAAATCATGGACCTCTATCAGAATCTTTTCTTATGATTGATTAATCTCTCTTTTAGTTAACTTCTTCAATTCCCTCTCTTTTTTCTTCTTCTCCTTCTCTTTCTTACTTTTCTCCTTCATTTTATAGCATTCTCCTTATCCATCGACTCCCCTATCACTTTCTTATTTTTCTAACATTCTTCTTCGCTGGCCTCAACTTCAGCACCTCCTCGAAAGAGGAGTCTGATTCTTCAGGACCGAATACATCTTGCTCCTCCGTATTTAAGTAAACAAAAGTCGGTCTTACCTGCACATAAAATGAGTTGTAAGCAGCATCAGTTGGTAGGGAAAACAAAACACAAGTAGCAAGAACCAAACTAATTATAGAACATAAAGCTATCACTTTCTTTAAAATAACAGTCTTAGTAGATACTCGCAGAACCTATAACTAAAACCTCCTTTGGCGGCCCATTGACACAAACGTGGTTGAGCTATCTCATCCACCGGCACCTGAATGTTGGTGTGCTTGTAAAACAAAATCTAGAAGATTGTAAACCAAATAAAATAAAATATTACCTCAATAGTGTATCAACATAATCAATATCAAACATATTAAGAACTCACCACAAGAATGATGGAGCAACATTCGAGGTAGCCTAGACTGACAGGTTCTTTTCGGGAGTAGATGAGTCTATGTAGATCCTCAAATTATTTATGTAGAAATGTATGGATGGCCTTCAACCAATTATGTACAACCCCGTATCCAGCGAGTGGGCTAACAGGAGCCGATCCGGCCGGCCTAGACCGCCCCCGAGCCTCAGGTGAGTTCAACAGGGTATGCCGAGCCCAGCATGCCGAGTACGTGCTCGACAATCATCGGGCCGAGCTCGAAGATCGTGGAGCTGAGCCCGACGAGAGGATGCCGTTCATCGTGGGCCCGGCCGAGTACATGCTCGTCTAGAACCGCAGGGTCGGCGAGTACCAACATGACCGTCATCGGCGAGCAAGGGCTTCAGGCCCGACCTTCCCAGACTTGAGGCGAGGCGAGTCAGGTCCGCGGCGCGAGTCAGGTACGCGGCGCTGCGAGAGGCGAGTTCATCCGCCGCTCCTCACCTCGGCGCAGGGGGAGCCTTCTCGCGCCCGTACTCGCCGCCCCCACTCAGTGAGCACTTCTCAGGGCCGGCTCGTCCTTCAGTTGTGGGGTGTTTTTACCATATTATCCCCCTTGGATTGCCTACAGTCCTCGAAAACAGTGACGCCTGGTTATTTGCAGACCGTCTATTCCTATAAATAGGACCCAAGGGGTACCTCAGAAGGCACGCTTTCTTGTGTCCGGTCTTCTAGCGCTTTCTGAGGTACATTAGCTTCAGCACTTGGCTAAGGAGGGGAAGTGCTCTAAGATCTTCCGGGTGTGTGGTGGGACCTCCGTGCTGAAGCCTTGAGTCTGTTCCCGGTCCCTCTCCCTTGTCCCTTGGGCTTGTGAGTAGAGAAGTAAGTGTGCGATCACCCCTTCCGCAAGGGTCGGACTCCACAGGGACCGATTTTCCGGTTTCAACACTTTGGTGCGGTGAGCGTGGAGCGTGGTCAGCACAGAAAATCTTCCGCAGGACTGATGGCAAGAGACGAGGGGCAAGGTTCAGGAAGGGCGGACTCGCCACCCCCTCCCCCTCCCGCGATGGCGGGGATGTCCGCGGAGCTCAGGGAGGAAGTGCTCGGGCTCGTCAAGGTCGCACTCGGCATGCGAGCCGAGAGCACGACGCCAGCGGTTCCCGTGGTCGCCGATCCAGCGCTAGGTAACGATGCGCCCCTCAGGCGCGCGGGGAAGGAGGTCGCGAGCGAGGGGGAGCGCGAGCCGAGGGGGCGAGTCCTCTTCCCAGGCTCGGCAGGCGAGTACCTGTTCGGCGAGACGGCGGGGAGGGAGTTCCCAACTCGCCCAGCCGAAGGAGGAAGTCCCTTCAGCGAGTTCGTTTTGTCAGCCCCAGTTCCAGAAGGATTCCGAGAGCCGGAGATATCCTACTACTCAGGGAAGGGAGATCCGACCCAGCACGTCCAGTGGTTCGAAGACGTGGTTTCAATCCGACAGATATCGGATGGCTTCAAGTGTAGGCTCTTCGCCATCACCCTCAGGGAGAAATAGAGGGAGTGGTTTCATCAGCTCCCGGCCGGTTCCATCTACTGCTTCGAGGATTTGCGCAGGGGATTCATGTTGAGATTCACCACCTCAAAGAAGAGGAAGAGGGAGGTCGAGTCCCTGTTCCGTGTCAAGCAGAAAGTAGGGGAGACCCTGGGAAGTTACCTGGACAGGTTTCAGGAAGAACTGTCCCAGGTACAAGAGATGACAGGGCACACCATGATGGTGGCCTTCACCCTGGGTCTCCAGCCCGGGTTCTTCGCCATGGAGTTGAAGAGGACGCCTCCGGTGTCTTTCGAAGCACTCTTGAAAAGGGCGGCAAGGGAGGCCGACATGGAGGCGGCACATCCAGAGTTCGCTCGGAGGTTGGCTAGGTGGGCCGTGGAGGAGAAGCCAAGGGGAGGTCGGGCCTAGGAGGAGAGAAGGGTCGAGCCCCGATAGAGAGAACAGCAGTCGCAGCAGCATAGGTGGGGGCGTCAGGAGCCGAACAACCGATTGGGTTGGAGGCCGGAGTGGCAGGATCAAGGGCCACGGAGGGGCTATCAGGGGGGAGACAACCGCCAAGGTGGGCGTGGCCAGTTTTACCCCCAGGGAGGGAGGCAGGGCCAGAGACCGCCTCTTCCCGACTAGGAGGAGGCCATGGCTATCGCCCTGGGAGGCGAAGGAGAGGGCAACTAAGGAGGAGGAGGGAGGTCAGGATAGACCTGCCCTATTGCGACTACCATCAAGAGGAGGGGCACACGACGGTCACGTGTCCGGAGTTCCTCGAGGTGCGGGAGAACAGGGAGCGGCAGCGACAGCCGCAGAATCATCAGGAGGTGCGGATTGAGGAAGTCCGGCCTCAGGTGGAGGGGGATCGTTACGAAGACCGGGCCGATGTGGGGACCCGAGGAGGGATCGGAGTGATCCATGGGGGGGTGGGAGTCGAGGCTTCCCGGAAGGCAAGCCTCCACACCATGTACCGGAGGAGCATCGGCTCCACATCTCAGACCCCACCCCCGGACGAGAGGATCACCTTCTCAAGGGAGGATATGTCGGGTCATGATGACCCCTTCTGCGATGTGCTGGTCATCCAGACAGCCATCGAAAATTTCACAGTCTCCCGGATCCTCATTGACAATGGGAGCTCCGTCAACATCATCTTCAAGAAGCCTTTTGATGCCATGCAGGTGGAAGCCAAGAGGGTGCTGGCCTCCGATGGGCCCCTCTTCGGTTTTTCGGGGGAGAGGAAAGAAGTAGAGGGGGGAGTGGGACTCCATGTCAGCTTGGGGGGACAGTCCCGGAACTGTCGATTCGTCATAGTGGAGGCCCCCATCAGCTACAACGCCATTTTTGGGAGGCCCCTCATCAGCGCCTTCCGATGCGTCCCCTCCTCCTTCCATCAATGTCTTAAGTTTAATGTGGACGGGATCCAGGTCCGGGTTCGCGGTGACCCCAAGGCAGCTCGGGAATGCTACGAGACCGCAGTGAATTCAATTTCTTGGCAGGAGGAGGCCGAGGGGATGGCGAGAAGGATGGAGGAGATGGAAGGGCAGGAGGCCGGAGAAGAAGGCGGGGAGGAAGGAGGGATGGAAGGGGAAGCACACGAGGAGGTACTCCCAGAGGGGTCAGTTGGGGCGATGATCCCAGGAGGAGGGGAGGTCCTTACGCCAAGAGGGGAGGACACCGCGGAGTGGGAGGAACAGTCCCGGTTGGAGGCCGTCGAGGAGGTAGTGGAGATGGAAGTCCTCACCCAGGATGGCAGGGTGGAGAAGGTCCGCATCAGCGGGGGGCTGACCCCGGAAGATCAAGGCAGGATGCTGGAGTGCATCCAAAAGAATGTGGATGTCTTCGCCTGGAGCGCAGCAGAGATGCCTGGGATTGATGCCGACGTCGTCTGCCACCGCCTCAATCTACACCCGGAGGCTCGCCCCATCCAGCAGAAGAGGAGGTCCGTCACGGACAAACTGGCCGAACCCATCAGGGAGGAAGTCGTCAAGCTCCTTAAGGCCGGCTTCGTTTCCGAAATTCAATACCCCGGCTGGGTCTCGAATGTTGTAATGGTAAAGAAAGGGGACGGCCGGTGGAGGATGTGTGTAGATTTTTCACTACTTAATAAATCATGTCCTAAGGATTGTTACCCCTTGCCTAGAATCGACGCGCTGGTAGATTCAGCCGTTGGTTTTTCTGTAATGAGTTTTTTAGATGCTTTTTCAGGTTATCATCAAATCAGGATGCACCCTCCTGACATAAAGAATGTCTCGTTCATTACGGGAGATGGGTGCTACTACTACAAGATGATGCCTTTTGGGTTAAAAAATGCAGGGCAACATACCAGAAGATGATGGACCGTGTATTCCAGGGACAGAAGGGAAGGAACTTGGAAGTGTACGTGGACGACGTGATGGTAAAATGCCGGGAGGTCGATTCTCACCTCCAGGATCTGGAGGAGACCTTCGACACCTTGCGTAAATACAAGATGAGGTTGAATCCTCTGAAGTGCATCTTCGGGGCGAGCAAAGGCAAATTTCTGGGTCATCTCCTCACCCCAGCCGGAGTCGAACCCAACCCTGACAAAGTTCAGGCGATTATGGAGTTGGGGCCACCTCGGGATGCGAAGGAGGTACAACGGCTGACAGGGAAGCTGGCAGGACTAAGCAGGTTCCTCTCCCGGGCCGGGGAGAGGTGTTCTCCCTTCTTCAAGACCTTGAGGGGAGGTCGGAAGTTCGTATGGACCCCGGAGTGCGAGGAGGCATTCCAGGCCTTGAAGAGGCAGTTGACTCAGGCCCCCTTGCTCCAAGGGCCAGAGGAGGGGGAGGACTTGTTTTTGTATTTAGGGGTTGGGGCGGAGGCCGTAAGTTCTGTCTTAGTTCGGGAAGAGGGGAGAAAGCAGCTGCCCATCTACTATGTGAGTAGGGTTCTGAGGAAGGCGGAACTCCGATACCCCATCTTGGAGAAGTTGGCCTTCGCTCTAATCATCTCGACCCGGAGACTCAGGCCCTACTTCCAGGCACACTCCATCCAGGTGGTAACCGACCACCCCCTCCGCAGCATCTTCGAGGGAGTGGAGCATTCAGGAAGACTCGCCAAGTGGTCGGTAGAGTTGAGCGAGTTTGACATCTCCTTTGTCCCTCGGCTCTCAATTAAGGCGCAAGCAACGGCTGACTTCCTGGCTGACTATGTGGTCGAGGTAGCAGAAGACAAACTCACTTGCCCCATCCCTTGGAAGGTGATGGTGGATGGGGCTTCAGGGAAACACTCCTTGAGGGTTGGGGTCGTCTTGGAGAGTCCCCAAGGGACCCGGATCGAGCAAACGGTGGTGATACATTTCTCCATAACCAACAACCAGGCCGAGTACGAGGCGGTAATCGCAGGACTACGCCTGGCCAAGGAATTGGGGGTGCATGATGTGAAGGTCCTCACTGACTCTATGGTAGTAGCCTCCCAGATCAACGGGGAGTTCGAGGCAAGGGAGCCCACCCTGCAACGATATTTGGCCAAGGTTAAGGGAATTATCGGGGGGTTCTAGACCTTCTCCATTCAGTATGTGCCACGGGAGGAAAATGAACAAGTCGACCACCTCGCCAAGCGCGGCCCTCGGGTGGGGGGCACTATCACGGACCTTTTCGACCCATCCCTGGAGGAAGGAGAGTTGATGGAGATAGATCGGCGGTCCACATGGATGGACTCATTCACTACCTACCTGTCCACAGGAGAATACCCAGAAGGGATGGATAGGAAGAAGCTCAAGTACAAGTCAGCATATTACCTTTTGCGCGACGGGCAACTTTACCGCAAGACCCTTTCGGGATTACTCGCCCGTTGCATGGCGGAGGGGGAGGTGTCGAGGATTTTGGAAGAAGTCCACTCCGGGGAATGTGGGAGTCATTCGGGAGGTCGGACCCTGGAGGGAAGAATCATCAGGCAGGGCTACTTCTAGCCTACCCTGGGGCACGATGCCTTAGAATTTGTCAAAAAATGTCATAAGTGTCAACTATTTGCCCCCCTCCAACTGCAACCGGCTCAGCGACTCAGGAGTATCACGGCCCCTTGGCCTTTCGCAATTTGGGGAATGGATCTGGTAGGTCCCTTCCCACAGGCAAGCGGGCAGAGGAGATTCTTGCTGGTAATGATCGATTATTTCTCCAAGTGGATGGAGGTGAAGGCTTTGGCCAAGGTGACCTCGCAGATCATTCGAAATTTTGTATGGGGGGAGATCATCTGCAGGCATGGGATGCCCCAAGCCATCGTCACCGACAACGGACCACAATTCGCCAGCAATGAGTTCATTAAGTTCTGTGGAGAGCTCGGGATCGACCTCAGGTTCGCCTCTGTCCACCACCCAAGGAGCAACGGGCAGGTGGAGGCGGCCAACAAGATTATCGTGAACCTCCTGAAAAAGAAGGTGGAAAATTTGAAGGGGAATGGGGTAGAGCAACTCCCCTCGGTCCTCTGGGCCCTGAGGACTACCCCCAACACCGCCACGGGGGAGACGCCCTTTAAACTATCTCACGGAAGCGAGGCGGTGCTCCCCATTGAACTCGAGGTGCGTACTCCCAGGGTCGCTGAGGCAGAAGCTGGAATGGAGGAGTGGAGAGTTGAGAATGAGGGAGAACAACGGCTCTCTTTGGACTTGATAGAGGAAGTGCGCGACCTCTCCGCGGTCCGGCAGGAGGAAGTCAAGCGGAGAATGGCTAAGTATTTCGACAAGCATGTCTGGGTCAAGCAGTTCGTGGAAGGCGACCTGGTTCTAAAGAAGGTAGATGCGGCGAGAAGATCGGCGGCCGTGGGCAAGCTCCATCCAAACTGGGAGGGGCCCTACATCGTAAAGGAGGCATTAAAATCGGGAGGATACCACCTCCAAAATGTGGAAGGCGAGACTTTAAGCCACACCTGGAGCGGCGACGACCTGAAATGCTTCTATCCCTGAATATTTGTACGTGCCTCAGCTTTTTCCAAATGCAATGTATTTAACTCCTTTTTCACAATAATCATAACAATGACATGCGATGTGGCGGAACTTCCATGGAAGAACATCAAAAACACTCAGCAAATATTCTAAGTATTCTCGCTCTGGGGTTAGGTCTCGATTCTCCCGCTGCCAGGCTCCCTCCAAGCTGGCAGGGCCGGGGTCTCGATGGACGTCGTTATGACCCTGGAGCTGAGCCCGGAGGATGTTCAACACCCGCCCTCAGGCTCCCATCTAGCTGACGGGCCTGGTGGTAGCACCCGGGAGAGGAAAATATTCTAAGTATTCTCGCTCTGGGGTTAGGTCTCGATTTTCCCGCTGCCAGGCTCCCTCCAAGCTGGCAGGGACGGGGTCTCGATGGACGTCGTTATGACCCTAGAGCTGAGCCCGGAGGATGTTCAACACCCGCCCTCAGGCTCCCATCTAGCTGACTGGCATGGTGGTAGCACCCGGGAGAGGCAAATGTTCCAAGTCTTCTCGCTCTGGGGTTAGGTCTCGATTCTCCCGCTGCCAGGCTCCCTCCAAGCTGGCAGGGCCGGGGTCTCGATGGACGTCGTTATGACCCTGGAGCTGAGCCCGGAGGATGTTCAACACCCGCCCTCAGGCTCCCATCTAGCTGACTGGCATGGTGGTAGCACCCGGGAGAGGCAAATATTCTAAGTATTCTCGCTCTGGGGTTAGGTCTCGATTCTCCCGCTGCCAGGCTCCCTCCAAGCTGGCAGGGCCGGGGTCTCGATGGACGTCATTATGACCCTGGAGCTGAGCCCGGAGGATGTTCAACACCCTCCCTCAGGCTCCCATCTAGCTGATTGACATGGTGGTAGCACCCGGGAGAGGCAAATGTTCCAAGTCTCCTCGCTCTGGGGTTAGGTCTCTATTCTCCCGCTGTCAGGCTCCCTCCAAGCTGGCAGGGCTGGGGTCTCGATGGAAGTCGTTATGACCCTGGAGCTGAGCCCGTAGGATGTTCAACACCCGCCCTCAGACTCCCATCTAGCTGACTGGCATGGTGGTAGCACCCGGGAGAGGCAAATGTTCTAAGTCTTCTCGCTCCGGGGATAGGTCTCGATTCTCCCGCTGCCAGGCCCCCTCCAAGTTGGCAGGGGCAGGGGTCACGATGGACGTTGTTACTGTCCGGGAGGTGGACCTGAAAGTTGACACATGACAAGCGTGTACGAGCAAACCCATCAGTTAGAAGGGCGAGCTCAAGGGGTCCTGTCCCCCTTGGTTTTTTGTTAAAAAGATTTTTGACCCCACCTCTGGTTGAGGGAAGAATATACCTCCCAGGCGAGCCCGTTCTCGCAGGGGTCTGCTCGGCAGAGGGTATTTCTCGGTATGATAGGCGGGCGCCGGCGGCGACCGTTCTCGCAAAGATCGCCTCGCGGGTAAGCAGAGTGTTCGCGAGTCTGGTCGCCGCCAATGCTCAAGGCCTCTCGCCGAGCGTGAATCCTAACTCACGTGCATTCTAGCGCGGAAGGTAAAAAAGAGTTAGAATTAAAAAAAAATTTCATTATGTTCGCAAAAGGGGGAAGGGCTCGCCCCGGCGAGATTACAGGAAAAGAGGGGGGATGATTACAAGAAGACAGTAGAAAAAAGAAAAGGGGGGGGGATTCGGTCAGCTCTCGCCCTCCTCCCCCGAATGGCGATCCTCCTCGCCTCCGAGCGATCTCTCCTTGCCCTTCGCCCCATCAAAGAGGGAGCCAAAGCTCTCCTCCTTCTCGCTGGGCGGAGACGGCGGAAACAGGCTCGGCAGAAGATCTCGGACCGCCACCTCCTCGCATCCCTTGGCCAAAATCCCCGATCCCTTCATGGCATTCAGGAGGCATTCGGCAGACTCGATCGAGTTGACTCGCAGCCGCTCCATAACCTCCCCCTCGCCAAAAACCCGGGGCCGCTTGTAGGGAAAAGGCGGCTCGGCGCTGTCTGGGGGGAAGAGGGCTTCCGTCAGCCGGCGGACCTCGCCATGGAGACAGCGGTTCTGCTCCTTTAACGCCTCCACCTCGACCGCCGACCGAGCAGCAAAGGCCTCCTGCTCGCGCGAGCCGACCTCCTGATCCGCGAGGCGGAGCCGCAGCAGGGCAGTCTCGCCCTCCAGCTCACTAGCACGGGCTTGCAGCACCTTGGCGGACTCGGCATCCTGAAAAGCAAGAGGGTCAGACTCTCGGTAAAATATTTTCCAAGTTAAAACGAGGGTTGGTCGACTCTTACCAGCCTGCCTGAAGCCTCGTCGAGTAAGCGCTCGACAATGTCGAACCGCCGCTCCGTGTCAGCAGCTTTCTCCGCCGCCAGGTCGCGCTCCTGCTCGGCTTTGATCAGGAGTTGGCTGAGCTGGAAGCCGCGGCGGACCATCATATGGTGAAGTTCGAAAGCCCTCAGATGCGCCTGCAGCCCCTCGTGGCCTATCTACCGAGGAGTCAGGTTCTTGTAGGCATCGGCGCCCTCCCAGCCATAGAGGCCGAAGCCAAGGGCAAATGCGTGGCCCGTGGGAGGCCGACGAGCTCCCCAGGAAGGTGCGCGAGTAGAGACGGAGACACGATGGGCTCCCTCATCCCAGAGCAGCATCGGCTCGCCGGCTACATCCTTGCTCCTTCCCCCCTTCCCGAAGTGGGGGTGGTCCTTTGGAGCTCCCGAGCCACTGGGGGAAACCTCCTCGACGGAAGGAGGAGAGGAGGACCCGCGCCTCTTCTCGCGGGGGGATGATGTCTCCTTCAGTGGGCTCGTCGGGGCTTCGTCGGAAAAAACCTCCGGCGAGCTCATGAACCTGACGGGCGACGCGGGCTGCTGTGGAAGGCCTCGCGAGACCACCCTCGCCTTTTTAGGGGCCGAGGGGCGGTGGACCGAGCTCGGCCCCCCAAGCTCCAGCCGCCTCTTGCTGGAGGGCTTCCCCCTGACCTTCTCTTCCCGGCACGCCTCAGCCGCGGCCCGGGCCCACTCGAGCGGGTCCGAAAACACTCCAGGGTCGGCGAAGGGAGGGTTCACCGGGATCAGTCGCTCCCCTGCAAAAAAGACTTAGCCAAAAAATAAGGTTCCGATCGGTTAGGCCAAATGGCGAGCGGAAGGTGGGCGAGGCAAACCTTCACCAGGAAGGATAGGCGGCAGGGATTCGAGGCCACGACGGAGGAAGGCGACCTCGAAGTCCTTGTACAGGAAAAACTTGTGGAGCTCGGCGTCATTACCAGACACGGACGGCGGCCGGTAAACCTCCTCGCTCTTCTGCAAGGGCGAGAAGGGGATATTGCCGAGGTCGCCCCGGATGAAGGCGATCTTCGACATCCAGTTGTGATTTTTGTTGGCGACCTCGCGGATCTTTATGGATGTGCCGCCGAAGAAGGCGACCCCGTCGGCGATGGCTTTGTAGGAGAAGAGCTTGCGGAAGACGGTGAGGTTGAACTCGATCCGCTCTCGGCGGAGGTAGCAGGCAAACCCCACTATCATGGCGTTGGGGTTGAGCTGTGCGGGCACAGCGTCGTAGTACTTGAGTACCTGACGGATCTCCGGCCAGAGCGGCAGGCGCAACCCCACCTCAAAGTGCGAGATGGGGAAAGCGAGCTCGTCCTCAAAGAACGAGTTAATGGCCTCATGCTCCGCCGGGAGGCGGGCCACAAAGCCGGCATGGACGTAATCCGCCACAAACTTGGCTCGCTCGCTCGTCGTGGTGTTCCCCTCGAAGAAACAGTGGTCCGCAAAGTTCTGGGCGCACTTGGAGCGGCCCTCGGAGTCGGGGTTTCCTTTACCCATGCTCGCTGAGGGGACGAAAGCGCGCGAGCAGTAGGTAGGGAGGGCAAGAAAAGGAAGGAATAAGAAGGCAATAAAGGCGTAGCCGGGGGTAGGTGGGGATCCCTATTTATAGAAAAAGAAGGGGAAGCGAAACCGACTGACCAGCCCGACTCGCATACCCCGCTTCGCGTATCCCGTCTCATCGCTTTGTACTCGCCGACCTAGGCGAGCCTAGCTAAGGAATCCGAAAAGGCACGCACCACTCGAAGAAGAAAAGACTTGCTCGCGTGATAAAATTTACACACTTTATTTAGCATTAAAAAGAAAATTGTCCAGAGCAAAGAAAAGCAGAAAAGCGCGCGCGTAGACCAGGCGACAATGGGGGCGAGTACCGGTCGGCTCGCAAGAGAGCCGTCCTCAATTACCCCGGTCTCGCCGACCCGATGCCGCCAGCCGCTGCGCAAAGAGTTGTCGAAGCTGCCTCAGGTTCCTGTTCGCCGCTCGCAGGTTCTCGTCAATCTCGTCAAAAAGTATGGAGGAAGATGTCGTCGCGTACGCCGAGCTGATCCTCGCCTCGTCGGCAAGCTGCGCGCACTCGTCCTGTAGCCTGGAGTTGTCTTTCTTCATCTCATGGAGCTCGCGCACTAGCTTCTTCAGGACCAGTTGGCTTCGCCTTGACCGTTCGGGGCTGTCCACCTCCGAGTCCAGGAAGACGTCCAAGGCGCGCAGCGATGGAAGAGGTGAGTAAACGGCCCGTTCAGCGGAGTTATCAGTCGCGGCTGGGTCCGGGAGGCCTGCACAGGAAAGTCAAGATAGCGAGTGGGAGGAGCGAGCGCCAGTTAGAATCAGACGCAAAATGAGGAGGTCAGGGGCATACCTTCAGTATCCTGGGGGGAAGCAGGAGCGGATGTATGCTCGGCATCCATCCCAGTAGCCGCAGGAGCAGAGGAGGGATGTTGAGAGTGAAGGCGAGCCGGCGATACCGACCCCCGCGAGCTTGGCTCCACGATTTTGGTGACAGGGGGCGAGTCTCGCGGGCGCGGGTCAGGGGATGACTCGGGCCCCTTGGCGGGTAGACTCTCGACCCTTGGTGTGGAGACCTCGCCGCCTTGGTCCTGTTCGGCGGTAAGATCCACAAAGTCTTTGTCATGAGGGGCCAGGGCAGAACGGTTGGAAGAGTCGGAGCCATGGGCCAAAGTGTTCTTTAGGTCGGCAAAGATGTGCTCGGCCTCGGGAGGAAAGGGCCTCGCCCTCTTGGCCGAGCCGAATTCAGCAAAACGGCGGGTCGGGGCGCTCAGATCCATCAGGGCTGCGGCACGAAGGGCGGTCTCCCCACGCGATTTCGCGAGTCGTTCCATGACCTCTTTAGGGAGTGGCATCTCGGCAGGGCTTACGTAAAGAGAGGGGGGCGGGGGTCAGTCGAGAAGGCAGGGCATGTATATATAGCCATCGGTGGGTCCTACCAAGAGATTCCTTTTGGCTCCTGTCGCGCTCGCAGGATCCTAGGGGGTTGGATGTTTCTTTCCGAGTTTGTGCCAACCTCGCAAAGAGAGGGGATTGTGTACAACCCCGTATCCAGCGAGTGGGCTAACAGGAGCCGATCCGGCCGGCCCAGACCGCCCCCAAGCCTCAGGTGAGTTCAGCAGGGTATGCCGAGCCCAGCATGCCGAGTACGTGCTCGGCAATCGTCGGGCCGAGCTCGAAGATCGTGGAGTTGAGCCCGACGAGAGGATGCCATTCATCGTGGGCCCGGCCGAGTACATGCTCGTCTAGAACTGCGGGGTCGGCGAGTACCAACATGACCGTCATCGGCGAGCAAGGGCTTCAGGCCCGACCTTCCCAGACTTGAGGCGAGGCGAGTCAGGTCCGCGACGCGAGTCAGGTCCGCGGCGCTGCGAGAGGCGAGTTCATCCGCCGCTCCTCACCTCGGCGCAGGGGGAGCCTTCTCGCGCCCGTACTCGCCGCCCCCACTCAGTGAGCTCTTCTCAGGGCCGGCTCGTCCTTCAGTTGTGGGGTGTTTTTACCATATTATCCCCCTTGGATTGCCTACAGTCCTCGAAAACAGTGACGCCTGGTTATTTGCAGACCGTCTATTCCTATAAATAGGACCCAAGGGGTACCTCAGAAGGCACGCTTTCTTGTGTCCGGTCTTCTAGCGCTTTCTGAGGTACCTTAGCTTCAGCACTTGGCTAAGGAGGGGAAGCGCTCTAAGATCTTCCGGATGTGTGGTGGGACCTCCGTGCTGAAGCCTTGGGTCTGTTCCCGGTCCCTCTCCCTTGTCCCTTGGGCTTGTGAGTAGAGAAGTAAGTGTGCGATCACCCCTTCCACAAGGGTCGGACTCCACAGGGACCGATTTTCCGGTTTCAACAAATTATATCTTCTAAACTCATTTAATCCACCAAAATTTTCTAGGTATAATAGAAGTCGAAGAGACTTCAAGGGAAATAAAAACCTGCAAAGTACGTACTTCACCGGAGAGTCAACCCTTTGCATTTCTGTTTCATTGGAAGAATCCTCTATAATAGCTAATTCATTAAGACGAGTTACTAGTTCAGCTCGTATCACATTTGATAATGGTAATTTCCTGAAGTCATAATCATGTCCCATATTGGGTAGGCCAAGTATCAGCGCTATCTCATTGTAGTCGTGTACAAAAGGGTCAAGCCTAGTGGGTCGGCCTGAGCCCGGCCTTGTAATAGCCCGTCTAGGCCCA
The DNA here is from genome assembly GCA_039513925.1 of Platanthera zijinensis. NCBI lineage: Eukaryota > Viridiplantae > Streptophyta > Magnoliopsida > Asparagales > Orchidaceae > Platanthera > Platanthera zijinensis. Next base: position 34,319,934 of record CM077080.1, on the reverse strand, counting down.
ACACGGGCCTAGGCCGAGCTCAGGGCCCTTGCAGGGCCCAAGTATAGGGGAGTACCCGACCCGATACCTGGCCCGGGTCGGGACAGGCAAAGCCCGATTTTCGGGCCGGCCCGGGCCCGAGGCCAGGCGATAGCCCGGCCTAGGACGTTGGCCCGACTCTTATAAGAGTCGTTATAATAACGACTCTTATAAGAGCCGTTAATTAACAGCTCTTATAAGAGCTGTTTAATTAACGGTTCTTATAAGAGTCGTTGCTAACGACTCTTATATGAGTCGTTAGCAGGTTGTTGTACAGCAGTACGACAACAGAGCTTAGGGCTTAGGATGGACAACCTAGGCCCTAGGCTCATATTTAAAAAAAAAATTAATTTTTTATTATTATTTAACCCCCCGCCCCACCCTGCCCAGCCCGACCCCCCTCTCTCACTCTCTCTCTTTCTCTCTCACTCACTCTCTCTTTTAATTTAAATTTACTTAACGCCACGTCAGCATCCTCCTCAACGCTAGCATGACATCGTCCTCCTCAACGCCAAGGTTGTCTACTCAAAGTACGCCTGTAGTGATGGAGCACATTCGTAAGGTGACAGTTTGGGAGCATTTCAATAAGGTTCAAGTTGGCGCCGAATTCAAGGCACAATGCAAATTATGCTCAAAGCTACTGACTCTTATCGACAACTCGACACTAGCAAGACGCCTTAAGTCTTGCGTTTCGAAACAAGCTCATGAGTCCAGTTAGACCCAAATTTTAGGAGAAGGGCAAATTTGGATGTACGATCAACTTTGTCAATGAGACCTGCAGATGAAACATGTCATCAAATATGAGTTGTCATTCAACCACGACAACGAGAATGCGACGAAATACGTACTGTAGGGCTTCATCCCAAATATCAACAGATAAGTAGAGCTTCTCTTAGGCGCGACGTCATTAAAGCCTATTTAGAATCAAAACAATCGTTAACAAATTTTTTTAAAACTTTCGAAGACCGTGAAAGTTTAACGAGTGATGTTTGGAGCATTAGCATAAAAGTAGGATTATCGTATATATGTATCACGTATCATTAGATCGATCCCTTTTCATGGGAGCTAAATAAACACGTAATATGTTTTGAAGGTTTCGAATATCCGCACACAAGTAAAACTATATATAATGTGATTATTAAATGTGTGCGAGAATTTAAAATAAAAGAAAAAATAATGAGCATTTCTTTTGATAACGGCTATAACAATACCGTAAATATTGAGTGGTTAAAACACGATTTAAAACCAATGCTAAGTGGTGTGTTTTTTCACACCCAGTGTATTTGTCACGTTTTAAATTTAATGATACAAGATAGTTTAGTCGCTATAAAAGCTTATATTGAAAAATTTCATCTAATGCTAAGAGTCATTTATAGGTCTAGATAACGATTTCAAAATTTCAAAAAAATTGTAGACGCACAAGGTAAAAAATATTTGAAACCTCAATTTGATATGTCTATTAGATGAAACTCAACATATAAAATATTAAAAAAATATTTCAATAAAAATCACTTCTTATGGAATATTATAATATATTAAATACTCATGATTTGACCGATGTTAATTGGATGTATTAACAAATTATATAAATTTATTAAAATGTTTTTATAGTGTGACTGTTTTTTTATCTCACTAGCTCACTAGTAATTGAAAATTTTGTAAATGTCACACAAAAATTTAATTATTATAAGCAACATGTTGGATGACTTCCATTAATTAAAATAATGAAAGAAATTTTTAAAAAATATTATAGAGAAATGCATGCAATGTTTTCATGCGCCGCTGCTTTAAATTCATTATTCGGCATAGACTGCATAAAAAGTTTGATAGATGAAATCAATAATAATTTAAATATCGATGATTATGATGACGTTAGTACTCCAAATTTTACTTTTACTTTTACCGAGTGTTATAATTATTATGATAACTTATACGGCTCGCGGCCTCGAGAAGAAATATCACAACCATAAATAAAATTTTAAAATTAGCTGACAGAAAAAAACGCGCACATCTAGTAGTTTAAATAAATTAGGATTGTACACTAAAATACAATTCTGCGAAGCACAAAGGAAATTGAAAACTTCGATCTCTTAAAATGATAGAAATGTAAAGTTAATACATATCCTATTTTGGCATATATAGTCTGTGATTTACTAACAATTCAAGCTAGTACGGTAGCTTTTGAGTCCGTTTTTTCTCTTAGTGGCAGGATTTTGAACGAGCAGAGGAGTCGGCTCAACGAAGAATCTTTAGAAATATTCATCTGCTACAAGAACTATTTGGATGCTATGAAGAGAAAGCAACACATTATAACATTAGATGATAACTCGAAGGAGATAGAAGATGAGATGAAGACAATGAATTCAAGAGATGATTAAGTGCGTCTCACATTCATCACGGGACCGATAAAAAAGTGTATTTTATGTGTTTTGTTAAATTAATGAATATTATAATTTTCTTTATTTAAAATTAATAATGATAATAAATTTCATTTTTTTCAATTAATGTAAATTGAAAATGTTATTTATTTTTGTTCAATATTAATAAAAATTCATTTTTCTTGTCCATGTTTTCATGAGAGAATTTTTTTTATCATAATAAAATAATAAGTATAAATTTCTAATGTATAGTTTTTTGAAAATAATTCAATATTTATAATTTTTTAATTAAAAATTTTTAATTAATAATTAAAAAAAAAATCGGCTCAGCCTAGCCCGACCCTGAGTGCCGGATCAGTCCCCTTCCCGAGGCAGCTGCCCGAGCCCGACCGAAGCCCGATTTAAGTAAGCTCGGGCTCGGCCCGGTTGACTAAAGCCCGGGCATGCTGGGCTCGTTACCGGGCCAGCCCGATCGGACTTTATGCCCACCACTACCTCATTAACAGTCATTCTTATGTAATACTGACCTAATAGAAATGCAGTCTTGTCTGACATATACAATCTAATAAGTTTGTATAAAAGAGGAATATTCTGGGATAGATCGGGTAGGGTAAAGAAATGCATCACCGAGGAGTTGATTAATGTCTCCCTTGAGGCCTCTGAAAGGGTTCTGTTTGTTTCTTAAATGTAGCAATAGTGTATCTAGTGTTCAGGAATGTACCCGCTGATTGGTCTTCTACATGCATATACAAATAGATAAACCAATGTTATGATTCTGGATAGCTGCAGGCGGAAATAACCAAAAAAATTAGGCAAAATAGTGTAATGTTGGGATACAGGATAGATCTAGTCGGAAATAACAAAAAAAAAAAGGAAAAAAAATATAATGTTGTGATACATGATAGGTCCAGCCGGATATACATGGTGCTTGGCCAAAAAATAGACACCAACCAAAAAAAATAAATTGTACAAAAACAAGAGAAATTCTTACAAACTCCTAAAATCTCAAATTCAGAAGCTACAATCGGTACACAATCAATTCAAAAAATATGACATTTAATCTAAAAAAGTTCATACCAAATCCAATTCCATCCAAATGACTTATGACATTGATTATATGAAATCAAAATTTGCAATATTACTGAAAACCCTAAAAGTTCATTCCAAATCCATCCAAATTGATTTTTTTTTCAAAGCCACGTGATCATACACTAGTCCCCTCGACGCCTCTCACGTCTCTGCGTCTCCGTTGAGTGACAAGAAAATTTTCTCCACCTCCCCTGCACTGGCATGACCAAAGAGTTAAGGCACGATCTGTTTTCTCCGGTGAGAGATTTGTCACGGCGAGGGTTTGAGCGCGGAAGATTTGAACGTCAAAAAGGCAGAAAGGAAAGTTCCTCTACATCCTCTGTGCTCGCGTGACCGAAGATTAGGACACGATCTATTTTTCTCCGGCGATAGGTTTTCCCGATGAGGGTTTAGCCAGAGCAGTTTTGAATTTCGAATGACGGGAAGATTTAAAAGATGGTGGGGTCCAGCTATAAGAAAACATATTTATACTCAAATTGTAAAACTAATCGTAAAACTTGTCCGAGAGGTGGACCGAAAAATTTTCCCTATCACATGCGCACAGACACGCAAACCTGGTTAAGGCTTTATTTGGCGCGACATTTTGAGAGCGGGAGACCGCCGATTTTTCAAACGCCACGCCAAACAAATTCTTGAGGTCATCACGGTGGCATCAACCACCGTAAATTATAGCGAGGCCTCGCTATTTTTGAGTCGCATAAATTTTCCATGACTCAAAAAGCAGCAGCGCCGCATCGAGGGCTGCTGCTCTTTTTTTCTAGGGTATAATAAACGTTATATATTATAAACTAATATATTATAATATGTAATTATATTATAAACGTTATATATTATATTATAATCTAATATATTATAATATATATAATTATAATATAAACGTTATAGTTGATGGAGACAAAGTCATTTATAGAATAATTGGGGTGCAATTAGCCCACTCCCCTATAATCTTACCATTTAAATGAAGATCATGGGGGAACCACCGCGCGTGCGACCTGCACGTGCGGGATCCCGTTCCCCGAACCTCCAGGAGCCGGACACCGCAAAGTTGAAAATGGTTTCTTCTAGAAGAGAATGAATCCGGGTACGGGTCTGAGCCTTTAGAGCGGCTGGGAACACTTAACATAGCAACTGATCTGGGGCGTTAAAAATCCTCATTATGGTGAGGAAATGGTTCATGTGATTAAGCAGATCCTCTGCTCTGTCAAACATCTCAATGTTAGGGAGTTTGGAGTCGCGTGGGATTGGATGAGCTAGAACCCAGGGGAGAGTATGGAACTCTGGTGGAGAGGGCGGCACGCAAAGATGTCCAGTCATCCAAGCTGTCTGTATTTCTGGGCAATCAGCTCACGTATCTCCTCACGGGTAAGTCTTTCACTAGTGGCGCACCAACTACTTCTTCCAGATGATGATGATGGTCGCCTTTAGCACCCCGATGAGCGGGGTGCGTGGAACAGGCGGCATCAGAAAATTCTTCATATTCATTTTCCCTGTGGGGGGGGGGGACTTGTTGAGGCAGAACACGATCCAGAGCTGGAGGCGGGGGATTAACTGGCGCGGCAGACTGAAAAGGAGTTGTAGGAGTTGTGATATTCTTGGGGAGGGCGAGCATCTCGACCTGGCGCTCCTCCATTTGATGCATGCACCCTTCCAAAGCGGATACGGGCGGGAGAGCGACCTCTCCACCGAGAGTCATGTTGACGAGCGAGTGCGAGGGAGCAGGCTCAACGCACCCTCCAGGAGGTGATCAATTGGCTATTCGGGTGCTCCTTCTTGTCATGGGAGCAAGTCCTGAGTACCGCTGCGTAGAAGATACTGTCTTCTAAATCTTCGTAGGATGCTGGAAATTGTTTCCCACATACGACGCAAAACTGTTGCGGCCAAACTCGATGCCCTGGTCGGTCCGGATTAACTTAGACTGTCTTAGTTCATAGAGCGGTCGAGCGCGCAAACAACCAATGAGAGAGAGAGATTATACACACAATGTTTTGGCGTAGAAAACCCCCTCATCCAGGTAAAAAATCACGCGACCGGATCTGTGCCGGTCGAACTCCACTATATGCTTTCGGTTACAACTTACTTGAAGAATCGAGGGTGACAAGTCGCTGCTCATTACCCTTTGGAGATGAGAGAGAGTTACTTAGGCTCACAACAAGCAACAGGTTATTTCGCGTGAGGTTACCTATTGGGGTGTTGCAGGCAAACGGACACCTGTTGTAGTAGCCAGTAGGAATTTCCTTCTCCCCCACTTACTCGTGAACTTAATACAGATTTTTGGCGGAGAGACGGTGGCTCGAATGTGGCTCGTAGGAGGAATATGACAGAGCTTTGTCCTGAGGAGGAAGAAAGCCGAGGGGAAAGATGAGAAATGAGGAGACCTATGGGCCTTTTTATAGCCTCCGGTAGGTGGTTACGGAGGTTATGCGGCTATCTGCACACTGTAACAACCAATATCATAATTTTAAGTATAGTTTTGGGTACATATTATTTGAATATTTAATTTTACTAAATGCATGCCCCCATTAAAAACATCACCCATATTACTGGTGGTGGTTACGCGGGTAGTTGCCCGCGCATCCGATGGTCGTGATCGTGGCAGAACGATCGGATGACGGGGAAGGCGTCCAAGGAGGGCAAGAGAGGCGGTCGGCCACCACCTCAAGGGTGGCCGACCCCGACAAAGAGGGTTGGCCACCGGCAAGGCGCTGTCTGGTGGTGCGGACGGCTGGTTGGAGAGGGCCATCCGACCGCAATTGGGCGGCACACCAGGCCCGACAACGGCCACCAGGCCTGACCCAGCCGCCTACTGCAAGGCGCGACTGGCTCCAGCCAGAGCGGGGGCCAGCCGACCGAGCACACCCAGACGGAGGGTGGGGTGCGGCGGGCCGCACCCGACACCCCCGTGGAGGCAGCGGCAGGGATGGCACTTGCAGGCCGGGCTGGCGGGATCGCCGCGTCTCGTGGTCGTGGGCATGCGGCCACGAGGTGCCCCTAAGATGGTGGAAAGCCGGGCCGTCTTGAGCCGACCCGCCGACGGCGGGAGAGAAGGGCCGGCCTCGGTGTCCGGCTCCTAGAGGTTCGGGGAACGGGATCCCGCACGTGCAGGTCGCACGCACGGTGGTTCCCCCATGATCTTCATTTAAATGGTGAGATTATAGGGGAGTGGGCTAATTGCACCCCAATTATTCTATAAATGGCTTTGTCTCCATCAACTATAACGTTTATATTATAATTATATATATTATAATATATTAGACTATAATATAATATATAACGTTTATAATATAATTACATATTATAATATATAACGTTTATTATACCCTAGAAAAAAAGAGCAGCAGCCCTCGATGCGGCGCTGCTGCTTTTTGAGTCATGGAAAATTTCTGCGACTCAAAAATAGCGGGGCCTCGCTATAATTCACGATGGTTGATGCCACCGTGATGACCTCAAGAAATTGTTTGGCAGGATGAGGGAGAATCCCTCAAAGATTTCTTTCGTCATTTCACCTCAGAAGCACGACAAATTCTGGAGGTGGACCCCAAACTTCTCAGGGGTGTCTTCCTCGGAGGACTCCACCCAAGCGGCTTCTTTTCGTCACTTATGAGGGAAACTGTGCATAGTTATCCATACCTTATTCATCGGGTTGAAGTCCAGATAGCAGCCAAAGAGGATATTGAAGCATACCGCTAGCAGTTTGAAGGCGAACGGAAAAGGAAGAGGGGGCAGGAGCAGACTCCAGTAAAATAAGAGAAGCGATGCCAGGAAGAACGTCGAAACGACGACCGTTGTCGTGACCCACCAAGGGATGGGGGTCAGCGACCACCCCGAGAATACACTCCATTAAATACCACTCAAACTAATGTACTGTGCGCAATCCAGGATGATATGATATTCAAGTGACCGAGAGTGTTGCCTTCAAACATAATAAGTGACCAGTCAAAATATTGTGAGTTTCACCGTATGACTGGTCATACTACAGAAGAATGTTACTGACTAAAAAAATGAAATTGAGTGCCTTGTCCGCTAAAAACTTCTTTGAAGGTTTCTACAAGGACAAGCGCAGGGATATCAAGCACTGCGGCAAGGAAGAGAACAACAAAATGAGCCACAGGGGGCTCCCGGCGCCAGACAAACAGTCAGCAACATCAAAACCATCGTCGGGTCCCCATTGCTCTCTACCCAAGTATTCTCAGTTGAAACAACAGGAGGAGCTCACAAGAATATAAAGCTCAACCAAGATTTTGCCATCTCCTTTTGTGATGAAGACCTCGAAGAGTTGCAAACCCCCCATTAGGACCCGGTCGTCATCTATGCAGGAGTCGGAAACCCCCATTTCAACGTCAAAAGAATCCTCATAGACAACGGGATCTCGATCGATGTCTTGTTCTTATCCACTTTCTACAGCATAAAACTCACCAAACAGCATCTCAGTCCCATCGCAGGACCTGTATATGACTTCGACAACCACCCAGTTCCCGTTCATGGAACAATTACCTCAATATCTTAATTAACTGGAGTAGGCTCGTCATAAGGGACCTCCTCATCCAGGTCCTATTTTCGACTTGACGAAGTTTGCAACTTCGCAGCAGCATCACAACTACTCTTCAACCATACTTTCCCTTGCGAACTAATATCGCGACCACAACACGCTCAACGTCAACTGAAAGGCCATATTGGGATAAGCTATTCTCTTCAACAAATAATAAAATATTGAACAAACGGTTCACCAAATCCCGAGAATATGTAAATCCCAGTACCGACAAAAAGTCCCGCTCTCGCCCTCTCAGACGTCGGCAACGATTGAGCAAGGAATTCCAAAGCTCAGGCAAGCCCCAAGAGTTTTTGAGATATCCAAACAAGGTGTTCCCATGATGACGATCCGTCCGGGTCTCAAAGTCAAGCAAACTTTTGTTGCTGCGAATCTCAACACGGTCGCCACCGTCAACACGGACATCACACCAATCGCTGAACAACTCCAAAGAGAATCTTGAGTCATGCTCCCTGGAGAAAGCTACCAGCCCCATGATGCGAGTCATTCCTAGCGGAGGGAAATAGGATATTGGGACGCCGTAAAACTTCATAATGTCCACCACCTCCTCGCACAGTGGAAAGCGGAAGCCGGACCTCAAAGTCGTCTCGCAAATTGTCACCCAACCCCTAAGTGGGTTCTGAACTCTCTCTTCAGCATTAGGTATCTTCACATCAAGATCAACAGATAACTCATATCTTTTCCACCAAACGGCGACTTGCTCGACAATGAGCATAGAGCGCAACCGCATGGGCCTTGTAGGACGCTTTGAAATCTGAAAAAAAAGCAAAAGTTAGACAAAATCGATCAGGTAACATGTGTTCAATTGAGCGCCCGATAACTGCAATCCCTACACGGGAAGTCAAAAGCTGCGCAGATTTTGCGCATGCCTACAATCCACACACAAGTCGTGCACAACTAACGATCAACCTATCCAAAAGGAGGGCATGAACACCCACACAAGCAAACGGGGTGCACTTCGCCTACCCGGCAACGCGCACCGAAGGTGCTCGCCCGCGCGTGTCCCAGGGGCGCGTTTCCGCCCACCCTAGTGCGTGCTCTCCCCCGCATACCCGGGGTGCGCATCCGCCCCAGGGAGCGCGCGACGACGGGCGCCCCGACCAGTGAACTCGCCCCTGCGTCAGTGGGTTCCGCTCACTGGCTTGGCACTTCAAGCCTCCCTCGTCTGTGCCCATTCCCCGTTTTCCGTCGTCTTTACGGCTTTACCTTCACTTGCAAAGTGCCACCGTTCTCCTTCTCTGACACCTCTCCATTCACCATCACCATCACAACCAGAAGAATCACTCGAAAAGGAAGGAGAAATCCTCGCTCTTCTCAAACATATTCTAACACCGAGGATTGGGGGGGGGGGCAATTGTTGGGGACAAACCCATTTATAGAATAATTGGGGTGCAATTAGCATACTCCCCCATGATCCCACCATCTAAATTGAGATCATAGGGGAACTGCCGCGCGCGATCGACACGCGCGATCTAGACGTACGGGATCCCGTTCCCCGAACCGCTAGGAGAAGGCCATTGAGGCTGTTGAAACCGGAAACCGGTCTCCGTGGAGTTCGAGGTCCCAAAAGAGGGGTGACCGCGCGCCTACTACACTCATGTGAACAATCGAGGCTCTAAACTAGGAACGTAAGGGACAGGCCCAAGGTCTCAGCGTGGAGGTCCCACCACACACCCGGAAGACTAACGAACTCTTCCCCTCCTAAGCCAAATGCTGAGCTAATTGGGCACCTTTGGAAGGCTCTCTTGGCCGACCAGAACCTTTAGGGAGGATCTCAAAATCCACTCCCTCTTAACTAAAGATGCCACCTCGGGTTTGTGCAAAACGCCCTTTAACTGTCCTCCTAGTAGCATAACCTCGCCTAGCAGTTCTATTTTTCCGCAGCACCCTTTGGACCGCCACCAACGTAACACAAACCTTCAAGGACTAGCAAAAACATTGCGGGCATCTCAAATTACAGGAACGCACGTTCCATACCTCGGCACGCAGGCCAGCAACATAAACAAAAAAGGTCTTCTAGGGCCGGCACAAACTTGGGCTTAAGCCCGCTGCTTTCCGCTACATAAAGAATGCACAACTTCCTCGGAGTCTTCTCCGGGAACCCCAGAACATCACCAATCCGGCTCATACGTCCGGATGGGCTTCACACAGCATGCCTAAACCCGTACTCACGCTTCCGGGTACTAAATGAAATTAACTGCGGGGACGTACATGTCAACCCGTCAGAGAGCACCCTTCCCCCACTCGTCGGTGGAGAGGAGCCTCCATGCAAACATGTAAATTTAGGGCTTCACCTGCCCGAGTAGAAATTTCGTTACCCTTGACGCGTGTTTTGACGAAGGTTCCGGTGGCCGATCTCCCTTTTAGGCCGAGCCTTGCTCGAGGCGGCGATGGCGGCGGCCGGCCTTCCTTCTAGGAATGACAAAATAAATATCTCTTGATGGTCGACCTTGCCGGGTGAAGTAGATCTCCTCTTTTGCTCTATTCTCCATGAGGGCCGAGCCTCTTGCCGGCGGGGGGAGAGAGGAAATCCACATTTCCGGCTTGGTGTATGATTCGAGCTCCGGCCGGCGTCGGGAGAGAAGCTCCCGGCCGACGTAACTTCAAACGGCTGACCTTGACTCCATGAGGCCGATCCCGGCTGAGAGAGGGATGATTAGGGCCGATTCATGCTCCAATAGGTCGGTTATGATCATAGGCGGCGGGGGCGAGAGAGGGGGAAGCAAGGCTCGGCCAACCTTGCTCGATCCAGGCGACGACGAGAAAGGGTGCTGCACTCCTCCTTGTTTGCGGCGGCCTGGGCAGAATATATTAGGAGGGGGCTCGGGCAACACCTCCAGGCGGCAGCCTTGACAGGAGGTGGAAAGGGAGCTCGGGCCGCACCTCCCGGCGGCGGCCTGGACAAGAGAGAGGGGCGGGCGGCCGGACATTTTCACCGAGAGAGAGAGGCGGGCGGCTGGGCTGCTGCTTCAGGCGGTCGACGGGAGAGAAAGGGAGAGGAGCGGCTGTCTCTTTTTTTTCTTTTTTCCCGAGCATAGGTTCCAACCCTAAAAGAAGTCCCCTCTTCTTATTTTTTTCCTCTTTCCGCTGCTTGCCCATATGCCCCCTTTTCTTTTTTCTCTTCACCTCCCTGTATATCACTCTAAATATATATTTATAAAGTATATATATATTGTTATAATAAATATATATATAATATTTATATATATCTATATCTATATGCCAAAACATTTGTGCACATGTGAAGCCCCATAAATGTACATCAGAACAACATCAGCCACAGAATTGGCGGGTGTATGGGCATGAGATTTTGGGGGTTAAGGAGGCTCCAAATCAAAAAATGATCAACATGAAAGTTGTAGATCTCGGCGATCCGAACAACTTTTATGTTGATCACTTTTTGATTTGAAGCCTCCTTGACCTTCGATTGGGGACACGAAAATTGAAAAATCGTAGCCTTACTGTAGCAGTCTCGCCGCCTAGACTTTTCGGGTCCCAAATCGAACGTCACAGAGGCTCCAAATCAAAAAGTGATAACCATGAAAGTTGTTCGGATCGCCGAGATCTAACTCTTTCATGTTGACCACTTTTCGATTTGAAGCAGTTTTGACCCTTGCCCGTACGCCTGTTTGCCCGCAGCGACCCGTCGGGACGAGCGAAGCATGTCATCGCTGGCCGGGTACTGTCACGCGTGGCCATCCGGGGTCGGGTACTGTGGCACATGATCATCGGGCCGGAGGCCCGTGCCTGTCTCTCGTATAATATATATCAAAATCTAACGCATACACTCTTCACATGCGCACACGAGCACTCGCACGTCCTCGAACAGAGCTGCACCAAATCGTCGTTCATAGCACGTCCGAGCCCGCTCCCTGGGGAGGATCCCACTCGGCCGGGTACGGGGTTGTACAGAGGCTGCCCCTTCTCTCCCGTCGCCGGCAAGCTGGCTCAAGTCGGCCCGACTTCTGGCCATCTTAGTGGCCGCACCTCACGGCCGCCCGCCCGCGGTTGCGAAGCACATCGATCTCGTCAGTCAGCCCTATTAGCGAGAGCCTTCCCTCCTGCGGCCTCCGCGAGGGGTGTCGGGTGCGCCCGGCTGCGCCCCGCCCTCCGTCAGGGTGTGCTCGGCTGGCTGCCCCCCTGCTCGGGCCGGCTCTGGTCGGTCGCGCCTGGTGCCGGTGCCGTTCCCGACAGCCGGCGTCAGGGTCGCGCCCGATTGCCGCTGCTGGGGTCGGGCCTGGTGTGCCGCCCGAGTGCGGCCGTCCGGGCACCCCCAGACGGCGCCACGCCGGCGGCCCACCGTCTTTGCCGGGGCTTGCCACCCTTTGAGGTGGTGGCCAGCCGCCTCTCTTGCCCTCCTTGGGCGCCTTCCCCGTTGTCCGATCGTTCCGCCACAATCGCGACTATCCGATGCGCGGGTAACTAGCCGCGTAGCCACCACTAGTAGTTGTGGGGGGGGGCATGTTTTTAATGGGGGCCAGCATTTAGTAAAATTAAATATTCAAATAATACACACTCAAAAATGTACTTTAAATTATGATATTAGTGGTTACAATGTGTGGATAACCACAATACTACTGCAACCAACTCCTGGAGGCTATAAAAAGACTCTTATGCCTCATCATTTCTAATCTTTCTCTCCCATGCTTTCGTCATGCTCAGACAAGAGCTCTGCCGGATTCCTCCTACAAGCCACCTTAGAGCCACCTTCGAGTCACCATCTCTCCACCAAATATCTCCCTAAGTTCACAAGTGGGGGGGGGGGGGAGGAAATTCCTACTATAGCAGGTGTCCGTTTGCCCTCGACGCCCGAGCAAGTAATCTCACTCGAAGCAGTCCGTTGCTCGCCGTGAGCCTAAGTAATTCTCTCTCATCTCCAAAGTGTAACGAAGAGCGGTCTGTCATGCTCGATTCTTCAAGCAAGTTGTAACCGAAAGCAGATAGTGGAGTTCGACCGACACAGATCCGATCACGTGGTTTTTTATCCGGTTGAGGAGTTTTTCCACGTCAAAACATCACGTGCATAATCTCTCTCTCTCATTGGCTGTGTGCAAGCTCGATTGCTCCGTGAACTAAAACTGTTTAAGTTAATCCGGACCGACCGGGACGTCGAGTTTAACCCAAAAATAATATAATATATATTAGTAATTACGTTTTAATATAATATATAATCTAATATTAAAAATAATTAAGTTATATTAAAACAACACCAAATTCCGTTCCCACTTCTCCGGTCGCTGCTATTTTCCTCGGTCACTTGTGAAGCAATGGCGCCCAAGAAGCAGAAGGGTGGCGGAAAAGCTCCGTCAAAATCGAAGGGCCATACAGTGGACTCCAAATCCGCTCCCAAGCTACAGATATCGGCAGAGAATGAACGCCGCCTTCGTCGCCTTCTTCTCAACACCGAGAGACCACCCCTAGACGTTACGTCGGCGGATCCATCCGCCGTTTCCATCACCTCCGTTACCCGAGCTCAGAAGACGAGAAGGATCCGTGGCGTTTATGATAAGCTCTCTCTCGAGGGTTTCACTTCCGATCAAATTGAGCAGGCGCTCTCCGCTCTCAAAGTTCGACATTGTCACACCGTCATTTGTTTTTAAGCTTATGATTATGTTTTATTAGGGTTTCCTTTGAAATCGCGCTTTCTTATTCTTCTGATCTTTTTTCCATTGTTCGTAGGAGGGAGCCACTTTCGAGATTGCTCTGGACTGGCTATGTCTGAATATACCTGGAAATGAGCTTCCTCTGAAGTTTTCTTGCGGGGCAGCATCTTCTACAATTGAAGAAGGTAGAATCATGCTCCACTTCACTGGTTACCTCTGTTCTCGATTTCTCCATTTTTATGAAATAATCATCATTAGTATAGATTGCATTATACCAAATATGTAGAGACGAAATCAAATTTCTTCATTTATTCCTGTTGAATGCTGCATGAGACTTCAAATTCATTGCTGCACGAAATGTGGAGAAGTGCCAGTGTACACAAATTTCTCCACATGCGGAGGGGAGAGGAAGAGGGATGTGAGAAGGCTGGGGCATGACTGATTGCATTCCTATGCAGCTATTACTACAATATATAAAAGGAAAGCATACTTTGCCATGAGACATTTTCACGGAGGTTGGAGAACTTTTATTTATTTATGAGAGAAATGTTATTTTGTATTATGATTTATGAATGCCAATATAATAGTGGTATTGTTTATTCTAAGAGTTTGGTGTGCACATAGCCAAAAGTGGCGTGTACTTAACATCGCCCTTTATTTATTGGGTTTTAGGCACGTCTATGAGACTGCTTTGATCTTGCGCACCTCTAATATTGACCCCGCGCCAACAAAAATGATCTCTTTGATCATTATTAGATCATTATTAGCATTTTTTATCATCAAATCATAATGCAGTTTAAGCACATGATCATTATGATCGTGTTGAAGCCGAGAAATTTCTCAACCTCAGAAATCGGACTAGGCAACCTGAAGTTACTGGTCGGCCAGTCGGGAAGATGATCTCTGGTCAGGAAACAGGAACGAATTCCGCAAACAAGACCCCAGGTTGCTACGGCGGGAAGGTCCCACCACGTACCCAGTTGCTTAGGAGAAGCAACCCCTTCTCAACCAGATTGGCCGAGCTAGGTACGAAGGAGGCGAGCTTGAGCAATAACGAGTCAAGGCCAGTTGCTGGAACTCGCGAGGGCTCAGGCCGAGAATTGCTTGTCACTCCTTCGTACCCCTGGGGTCCTATTTATAGGGAAAACCAAAGAGAGGGGGGGGGGGGGGGTCTTACTTATACCCCCACCCTGGCGAGTTGGCGACTTCCCCGGGGAGCTCGCCTGGAAGAGGCGAGTATCTGGCCATAGTCGCCACCTGGCGAGTTGGCCTGGGGAGCTCGCCATACTCGCCCGAACCTTCCGCGGCCCGGGGTGCTGGTCTGGATCCCCAGCTTGTCTTGTTGCCCTTGACCTTTGATGACCTGGCGGTAGTAGGGCCCTCCCTCGTCGAATATGGGTTGTACACAATCCCCGCTCTTTTTGGGCGACATAGGAGCCTGGAAAGATTCATCCAACACTTATTCGGCGAGCATCCCTGCCGGGTATATGATCAGCTCGCATCGTCGTCTGCTGGTAGAGTAGTCTATAAATAGGGGGGGGGGCTTCGTTTTTGAGACGGTCCCTGGAGCTCGCCGAAGATGTCGGACGCTGAGCAATTGTTGAAGGACAATCTCGCCGCCCTGTCTGGCCTCCTCGGCATAGCCAGGTCGAAAAGATCGCGAGAGGATGACCCTACTGCCTTGCCCCCGCCGAAGAAGAAGAAGGCGAAAAAGGTCAAGCAGCCCGCCACTACGGTGGTCAGCTCGCCTCCACTGCCGCATCAGGTCGCCGCGGCGACTGAAAACCCCGTAGTGTCGTCCAGCACCCAGAGGGTGTTGAACGACCTAGGGCTCGATGACCTCCCTGGGTCGACCCGAGGAAGCCCGCTGGAGAACCCGGGGGTGACCGAGGAGCTCGCGACCGTGAAGGAGTCCGCGACGTCTCAGGCCGAGGTCGTCACCGTGACAGGTCGCTACCTCGAACTCTTCCCTGCTGGGTTGTCGCTGCTCCTTTGCTGACTTCTTTTCTTATGCAGATTCTCCGATTGCCGCGGACGCGACACTTGATGTCGTCCCCCTCAGCTCGGCGCCCTTACTCGCCTTGGCGGCCAACAGGCCGTCCAAGACCGCCTACACGGTCAGGATAGGCCTCGGCTCGGGGAAGGCGTCTGGGGCGGCATTGGTGAAGGGCCCCCCGCCTGCGAGTAAGGAGCGGCCGGCGAAAGCCACTCCTGCCGGGTCATCTGGGCCGGCGCGCGAGGTTCCTCCGGCGAGTACGGCGGCTGGTGTTGTTGCGAGCGGCGGGAAGATACCCCCGGTGAGCGCTCCATTGCCGCCGCCGCCGCCCGCGGTCGCCACTCCTGGCCAGACGCCGAGCACCGGCTTGCCCCCTCCGCCGTCTCTGTCTGCCCTGCCGAAGGACCATCCGCGACCTCCTCCGCCTCCTGCGCCGAGGGCTCCGCACCACTCTGCGAGCTCATCTCAAGCTCCGCCGCTGGTGAAGAAGCCGGAGAGGCCGCGGCCACCCTACTTTCCTCCGCGGGTTGGAGACCCTGACTACGTCGGCCAAGGGTCTGGAGAGCGCGGGCAGGGCAGGCCTGCCGATCTTCCGAGTAGCTCTTCGGGGAGGCGAGATACCTCCGGGCGACCTCCTTCGCCGCGCCGATCCCGATCTCCTCGCCGTGGTGAGCCTCCTACTACTTTGACTACCGCTCTGCTTTTTCTGACATGATGACCCATCTTCCTGCCTTGTCAGATCGCCCGACGACCTCTGGGGCGGCTTTCATCGACGCTCTCGGGCTGTCCGGGAGCGAGTATCGCTAGGCCGCCATTCGCGCCCACATGGAGCTGGAGAGCAAGTTCGACCAGCTTGCTATCTGCGATCCTCACCGACGCATCTCGGCTCTGGAGGCGAGGATGGCCAAGGTCGAAGGGCTCCAGGCGACTTTGGAGAACTATGAAGCTCGCTTCCACGTGGTTAAAGAGAATGACCACCAGCTGCAGTTGAACAACCACCGCCTGCAGCTGGTGCTTGACGAGCTGGCCGGCATTCGGGCGAGCATGGGGTCTGCTGGACGTCTGGCGAGGATGGAGGAGCAGCTCAGGCTTGGCGACGACGCGACAGCGCTGGCGGCGGAGCATTACCGGCGTGCACGCGAGATTGGCTGGGCTGGGCGACATCCGCACCCTCCTGAGCGGCCGAGGGCGCCATAGTTTTTCTTTGTTTTTCGAATGTAACTCGCCTCGCGCGACTTGTTCTTCCGGACATCTATTTCTAATTTGATTAATTCGTGTGCGCGAATATTCTCGCCTCTGTGTACGCGCTTTATTTCTTGATGTGCCGAGCTTTAGTTCACCTGATAATGTCGCAGGTTTATCTTCATCGCGCGAGCTCGTTGGATACTCGCTGGGACGGCTGACCCCCCCCCCCCTTTGGGTTTGTCATATCTATAAATAGGAGGGGTAGGTGGGTCATAAAGCGTATTGCTGTAGCGACCTTCTTTCCTCCTGACGAGTATCTGAGCAATCAACTCGCCGCTCTCATTGCTTTCGGATCTCGCCAACATGGTCGGTGACGACGCCAGCGCTCGCCGACAGGCCCACGCAATTAACTTCGCAGACGCGGCTTTTAAGAAGTCCATAACCACCGAGAAGGAACTGGCGACCTTCAAGGAACGCTCCCTGCCTGAAGGATACTCGGCCAGACTCCCCACTCGCAGCGAGCGCCTCAATACCCATATTGAGGGTTCGCTTGTAATGTCGCTGCGTCACTTCGACGCAGGCCTCCGGCTGCCCTTCTGGCCGGAGTTCTGCGAGATCCTGCGCTACTTCGGGATTGTCCCCGCGCAGATCAATCCCAACGGCGTGGCGATCATTATGGGATTCCTATGCTTCCTTCGGGAAGAGAGGATCGCTTTCGACCTCTCCGTCTTCCGCCGCATCTTCGCCTTTGCGGCGACCTCGGAGGGGGTCATCTTTTTTAGCAGCCATGTCTGCACCTTGGTTGGGACCGCGAATAAGGTCCATCGCTGGAGCGAGCAGCTGATTGTCGTTCATGGCGACTTCGGCGGTATTCTCGGCAGGCCGCACCAACCAGCCGATGTCGCCTTTCTTCCTCCCATCCTCGAAGGAGCTCGCGAGCAGCTCTTCGAATACTTTCGCTGTCGGCGCTTTGACGTCATTTTCTGGCGACTAAACGTCAACGTGCTCGAGCCAGTCCACCCTAACGAAAGTAAGCCGAACTCGAAATGCGCCCAGGTTACTCGCTCGCCCTTTTGCCGCTGAAGCTAACTTTGTCGTGCGTTTTGCAGTTTCCAACGAGCTTCCGGAGAAGCCGCTTCCTTTGGCGAAGGAAGTCGCCGCCACGCAGTCGGATGCTCGCCCTCCTGCCGACGTTGGGGAGAAGAAGGCGGTTAAGGGAAAGTCGCGGGCCAGCTCGCAGGGTCCCGCGAGGAAGAGGGCGAAGACCTCGTCGCCACGATCCGTCGATTGCCGGTCGCCGACGGGCGCCCAGTCGCCCCATTTCCACCCCAACTACGGCCTCGGGCAGGGGGTGGTGGACGCCTTCGGTCGCCCGCTCGTGACCTGGTCGGCGGGGGAAAACTCGGTGTCGCTGAGCACCAACCTCCCGTCCTGGTCGACTGACTGGGAGGACAATGGGGAGGCGTTCGCCGTCCTCCACGCCATCTACGGTCGGGCCGACGCGGAGTCCGTCATGGAGCTGACCCCGACGGAGCTCGCCCACCAGTCGGCCTGTGCGCTCGCTCGGTCTGCCGAGCTGGGTCACTACTCGGCGAGGAAGCTGTTGGAGACGACCGATGCCCTCAAGTTCGTCTCCAAGAAGGCCATCGACCTCGGCATGCAGTCAGTCCGCTGGAAGGACTTCGAGGTGAGCTGTCCTTGGGTGGGTTGCTCGATTTGTGTCGTTGACAGGTCCTGACGTCGATCATCTCGCAGGCTGCCGAGATAGAAGCGGCGAAGAAGCTCTCCGAGTGCGAGGAGAAGCTCGCCGCCTCCCAGGCCGAGCTGGAGGCGGCCCAAACTCGCGCAGCGGTGATGGAGACGAGGCTGGTCGCTGCTGAAGGACGGCCGAGCTCCTCAACCCCGCTACCCGAGGACCCGGCGCGAGTGGTGAAGCAATCACGCGTCCTCTGGGAGGAGAGATCCTCCGTTCGCCGCGAGATTGCGCGGGCGGCGGGGAACGTCATACTCGCGCGCCTTAGGCTCGGGGGTCAGCTCGTCGAGGGGGAGAAGCCGCTCACTGTCGACGAACTCATTCCCGAGCTGCTCGCCGAGGGGACTGTCCCGCCGTATAGCGCGTCGTCGCCGATCAGCTCCGGTGATTCTGACAGCAGCGGTAGCGGAAGCAGCAGCGGCAGCGGAAGCAGCAGCGGCAGCGGAAGCAGCAGCGGCAGCGGAAGCAGCAGCGGCGAGAGCGCAGAGAGCGACGACTTTGCAGATATCGGCGATATAGGGGATGATGAATATCGGCCCGATACTGGCGACGACGAGTCCTAGTTGCTCGCCGATATTCTTTTTGTATTGAAAACCAAATTTTTGACTTAATGATTTATACAAGGTTTTGGTTTTTCTTTCTGACTGGATGTTATTCGCTTAGGCTCATAGGCTCGGAGAGGAACGCTCGCTGGGTCGCAGGGGGATGGTCCCGACATCGACCATCCGCTCGCCGGGATTTACTCGCCCCTGCACCCGGATACTCGTGAACCTGCTGAGATAACCGCGCGGGTGGCGTGTGGGACATACTTGCATGCCCCCCGGGGCTCGCTTACTCGCGCGGTTCCAGCTCGCTTCCCCGCATGGGATCTACTCGCCTACTCGCACGAGATCAGCTCGCCTGCTCGCGCGAGGTCTGCTCGCCTGCTCGCGCGTGACGAAAATTGAACCAGGCTTAGTCGTCGAACATAGCCGGCGGGCCCCTCATTCTCGTCATCGAGGAGATCGGCCGATTCCCGAGGAGAGGAGCTCGTGGGGATACCGGTCTTACGACGCTGCTCAACTCGAGGTCTTGAATTACAATCGAGGAGATCGACCGATTCCCGTGGAGAGGAGCTCGTGGGGATACCGGTCTTACGACGCTGCTCAACTCGAGGTCTTGAATTACAATCGAGGAGATCGGCCGATTCCCGAGGAGAGGAGCTCGTGGGGATACCGGTCTTACGACGCTGCTCAACTCGAAGTCTTGAATTACAATCGAGGAGATCGGCCGATTCCCGAGGAGAGGAGCTCGTGGGGATACCGGTCTTACGACGCTGCTCAACTCGAAGTCTTGAATTACAATCGAGGAGATCGGCCGATTCCCGAGGAGAGGAGCTCGTGGGGATACCGGTCTTACGACGCTGCTCAACTCGAAGTCTTGAATTACAATCGAGGAGATCGGCCGATTCCCGAGGAGAGGAGCTCGTGGGGATACCTGTCTTACGACGCTGCTCAACTCGAAGTCTTGAATTACAATCGATGAGATCGACCGATTCCCGAGGAGAGGAGCTCGTGGGGATACCGGTCTTACGACGCTGCTCAACTCGAGGTCTTGAATTACAATCGAGGAGATCGGCCGATTCCCGAGGAGAGGAGCTCGTGGGGATACCGGTCTTACGACGCTGCTCAACTCGAAGTCTTGAATTACAATCGAGGAGATCGGCCGATTCCCGAGGAGAGGAGCTCGTGGGGATACCGGTCTTACGACACTGCTCAACTCGAAGTCTTAAATTACAATCGAGGAGATCGGCCGATTCCCGAGGAGAGGAGCTCGTGGGGATACCGGTCTTACGACGCTGCTCAACTCGAAGTCTTGAATTACAATCGAGGAGATTGGCCGATTCCCGAGGAGAGGAGCTCGTGGGGATACCGGTCTTACGACGCTGCTCAACTCGAAGTCTTGAATTACAATCGAGGAGATTGGCCGATTCCCGAGGAGAGGAGCTCGTGGGGATACCGGTCTTACGACGCTGCTCAACTCGAAGTCTTGAATTACAATCGAGGAGATCGGCCGATTCCCGAGGAGAGGAGCTCGTGGGGATACCGGTCTTACGACGCTGCTCAACTCGAAGTCTTGAATTACAATCGAGGAGATCGGCCGATTCCCGAGGAGAGGAGCTCGTGGGGATACCGGTCTTACGACGCTGCTCAACTCGAAGTCTTGAATAAAATCCTGCGTCCTTACACATTTTGGAGATTAATCCCAGAGACATTTTGGCAAGAAAGAAACTCCCCCCGGAGAGACGCTCTTGGTCCTGCCGAATCGGGGGATTGGTGTCCAGACCCGTCCCTCAGAATTCCTCTAGTTGGAAAAGAGATGCATTCGGGGAGACCTAGGCCGACATGCAAGGGGGGAGCTGATCTCGGCCGACAATGCAGAGGCTCGGTCTTACAAGAGTGCTTAAAGTCCCGAAACCTCGTCCCATCGTCCGAACTAGGCTATTCAGTGAGAATGGGTTGGAGTCCCGCATCCCGATTTGACAGTGAAGGTCGCTTCCAGGTACGATTAGGATGGGGGTGGTGTTCATCGAGGGTCCTTTTTCGAACGCGCTCGGAATTCACACACCTCCCTCCGGGCTCGTCCATACCCTTTCTTTGGCAGGTTATCCTGTCTTGCTGCTCGCTTGAGATCTTCCCCTTTTGGGTGTTTTACGAGGCCGGCCTCTCCTCAAGTCCGGGAGATCAGGGTGCAGATCTGTTCCTCGCAGGTCCTCCAGACGGAAGAGAGATGCACTCGGGGAGACATAGGCCGACATGCAAGGGGGGAGCTGATCTCGGCCGACAATGCAGAGGCCCGGTCTTACAAAAGCGCTTAAAATCCCGAAGCATCGTCCCATCATCCGTACTGGGCTATATATGAGGAACAAACCGACCGCTGCCTCCCGAGGTCGACTACGAGGCGGACCATGGGAACACTCAGAAGCCTCGAGACACATTTAACACAAAAAGATGATATCCCGCATCCTTTGTTCATTAAGAATGTTTACAGAAATAGATACATGAGTTACCGCTACGGGTAAAATCTTTTCAAATCATCCCCGCTCCAGGTTCCAGGCAGCTGCTCTCCCGCTTGGTCTTGTAGGTAATAGCCTCCTGTGGTCAAGGCTTCTTGGACGATGAAAGGTCCTTCCCAGTTGGGATGGAGCTTGCCTACGACGGCTCCCCGCCCAGCGGCGTCCACCTTCTTCATGACCAAGTCCCCCGCGAGGTAGTTCCTCAAGCGGACGTTTTTGTCGAAGTGCCTCGCCATGCGCCTCTTGGTTTCTTCCTGGTGCATGGAGGCTAAGTCCCGAAGCTCTTCCACATAATCTAGGGAGAGCCTCTGAGCCTCTTCATTCTCTAGCCGCCATTCTTCGCTTCCGTCTTCGGCTGCGATGACCCTTGGACTGTGCACCTCAAATTCGACCGGGATAAGCGCCTCGGACCCGTGTGACAGTTTGAAGGGTGTTTCCCCTGTGGCCGAGTTCGGGGTGGTCCTGAGGGCCCAGAGGACGGAAGGGAGCTGTTCGGCCCAATTCCCCTTGAGATTGGTGATCTTCTTCTTTAGCAAGTTGATGATAAGCTTGTTCGCGGCTTCTACTTGCCCATTGCTCCGAGGGTGATGTACCGAGGCGAACCGAAGGTCGGTTCCCAACTGTTTACAAAAGTCTCCCAGTTCCAGGCTGGCGAACTGCGGCCCATTGTCGGTGATGATGGCCAGAGGGATCCCGAACCTGCATGCAATTTCCCCCCAGATGAAGTTCTTGACGATTTGAGACGTGGTCCTGGCCAGAGCCTTAGCCTCGATCCATTTCGTGAAGTAGTCAACCATTACCAGAGCAAACTTCCTTTGCCCGCTAGCTTGAGGGAACGGGCCGATCAAATCCATTCCCCAAATTGCGAAGGGCCACGGAGCGGTAATCGAGCGAAGCTGCTGAGCCGGCTGGAGCGCGAGGGGCGCGAAGAGTTGACATTGGGAGCACTTTTTGGAATGGGCCTCTGCGTCCTTTCGGATGGTCGGCCAGAAGTAACCGTGCCTCAGAATCCTTTGCTCCAGGGTGCGGGTCCCGGAGTGACTGCCGCACTCTCCTGAGTGAATCTCCTCGAGGACCCGGGGAATCTCGAGTTCTGACAAGCATCGGGCCAGAGGGCCTGAAATGGTCTTGCGATAGAGTTCGCCGTCCTGCAGCAAGTAGTACGCGGCCTTATACCGAAACTTTCTTTGATCTTGCCCGTCAGATGGTAGTCGGCCTGTCGCCAGGAACGCGATGAACGGATCTCTCCACGAGGCCCGCTGATCGATCTCCATCAACTCGCCTTCTTCGATGGATGGTCGAAACAACTCGATGACGGTTCCCCCAGCCCGAGGGCCGTATTTCGCAAGATTGTCTGCCTCGGAGTTGCGTTCTCGGGGCACGTGCTCAACGTGAAAGGATCGGAACCCCCCGATCAGGCCTTTGACCTTAACCAGATATTGCTGCAAGATGGGATCTCGGACTTCGAACTCTCCCCGAATCTGAGATGCCGCCACCATGGAATCGGTAAAAGCCCTGATATCTCTGATTGCCAGTTCCTTGGCGAGTCGCAAACCAGCCACCATGGCTTCGTACTCCGCCTGATTGTTAGTGACCGAGAAATGGATCTTGACGGCTTGCTCAATCCTGATCCCCTGAGGACTAACCAGCACCACCCCGGCTCCCACGGAGTGTCTCCCTGACGCGCCATCTACGAACATCTTCCAGGGGATCGGCCGAGAGACATCCGTGTCTGCCTCGACCTCGGCCGAGAAGTCGGCCAGGAAATCCGCCACGGCTTGTGCTTTGATCGCGACCCTCGGGGGGTAGGAGATGTCGAACTCGCTCAGCTCCACAGCCCACTTGGCGAGCCTGCCGGAGTGCTCTACTCCGTCCAAGATACTCCTCAAGGGGTGGTCGGAGACTACCTTGATAGAGTGAGCTTGGAAATATGGACGGAGTCGCCTGGCCGAAACTACCAGGGCAAAGACTAACTTCTCCAGGATGGGGTACCGTGTTTCGGCTTGCCTTAGCACCCGGCTCACGTAGTAGATTGGAAGCTGCTTCTTTCCCTCCTCTCGGACCAACACCGAGCTGACTGCTTCAGCCCCTACCCCTAGGTAGAGCAAGAGGTCCTCGCCGCCCTGCGGACCCTGAAGGAGAGGAGCTCGAGTCAGCTGTTGTTTGAGCTTCATGAAGCCTCCTCGCACTCCGGGGTCCACTCGAATTTCTGGTTCCCCCGAAGGGTTTTGAAGAATGGGGAGCACTTCTCTCCGGCCCTGGAGAGAAACCGACTAAGTCCTGCCAGCCTTCCGGTCAACCTTTGAACTTTCTTGGAATCCCTCGGGGACGCCATCTCTACGATGACCTTTACCTTGTCGGGGTTAGGCTCCACCCCTAGGGGAGTAAGGAGGTGCCCTAGAAACTTCCCCCTTCCCGCGCCGAAAACACACTTGGCCGGGTTGAGCCGCATCTTGTACCTCCTCAGGGTGGCGAAGGTCTCTGTCAGATCCGCCACGTGCTCTGAGGCGCTCTTACTCTTAACGAGCAGGTCATCCACGTAGACTTCCAGATTCCGCCCCTTTTGCTCTCTAAAGATGTGATCCATCATTCTTTGATATGTCGCGCCGGCGTTCTTGAGCCCGAAGGGCATCATCTTGTAGCTATAGCATCCGTCGCTGGTGATGAAGGAAACGTCGCGACAATCGGGGGGATGCATCCGGATCTGATGGTATCCTGAAAAAGCATCAAGGAAACTCATCACAGGAAACCCGACGGCGGAATCAACCAGCGCGTCGATCTGAGGCAGGGGATAACAATCCTTCGGGCAAGCTTTATTTAACATTGAAAAGTCGATACATAACCTCCAGCCCCCTCCAGACTTCTTTACCATTACAACATTGGAGACCCAGCCTGGATACTGGATCTCCGAAACAAAACCTGCTTCCAGCAGCTTCCCTACTTCCTCCCGGATGGGTCCCGCTAGAGTGGTGGCGCTCTTTCTTTGCTTCTGACGGACTGGGGCCGCCGCTGGATCCAGGTTGAGGCGATGACAGGCGACATCAGCATCAATCCCTGGCATCTCGGCGGCGCTCCATGCGAAGACGTCCGCGTTTTCCTGTAGGCAGGCAACTATCTCCACCTTCCCTTCCGGGGGTAAGGCTCCTCCGATCTTCAGCAGCTCCGGCTCTCCTCTCAGGGAGATCACCTCTACTTCTTCCAGCTCCTCGGCAGCTTGCAGGCCCTCTTCCTGCTCCATCATCCTTTCCAACCTTTCTGCGTCGCCCATCCAGCTGATGGTGCTGACCGCGTTCAGGTAGCATTCCCTGGAGGCCCTGGGATCTCCCCTGATCCTGACTTGGACGTCGCCCCTGCAATACTTCAGGCATTGATGATATGACGAGGGGACGGCCTTGAAGTAGTTGATGAGGGGCCGTCCGAAGATGGCGTTGTAGCCGCTGGGTGCGTCGACGATGACGAAGCGGCATCAGATCGAAGTTCCCCCGAGGGTGACCAGCAACTCAACTCCTCCTTCCACCTCTTTCTTCTCCCCGGAGAAGCCGAAGAGAGGCCCATCCGCTGCCTGAACCCGGGACGCTTCCACCTGAAGGCCGACGAAGGTTCTCTTGAAGATGACATTCACCGAGCTCCCGTTATCCGCGAGGATTCGGTCGACGGTGAAGTCCTCGATTGCTGCTTGAATCACCAGGGCGTCATGAAAGGGGTTCTCGTTCCAGAGCATGTCTTCCTCCGAGAAGGTGATCTCGTTCAAGGGAGGGGGGGGGGTCTGAGACGTCGAGGCGACGCTCCTTTTGTAGATTTGGTGGAGACTTCCCTTGCGGGAAGCTCCTAGCCCAGCCCCTCCGTTGATTACTCCGACGTGCCCGCCTCCCGGACCGGGAATGACATTCCCCCTCCCTCCTTGGTCGATCCTGTCTTCGTTTCTCCTCCTCTGCGGTGCCTGGTAAGCCACCTGCTCAACCTGGGCCTCCTGCTGCGGCTGCTCCCTCTCGGCCGCCGTTGCTTCCATCCTCCTCCTTGTTTCCCAGAACTCAGGGCAAGCTAAGGTTCCGTGCCCCTCCACTCGATGGATATCGCAGTAGAGGGGAATCGCCGCTTCCTGCTGCCGTTCCTGCCTCCTCTCCTGCTGCCTCTCCTTCCGCCGGCGCTTAGCGGCTCGCTGCGTGATAGCCATGGTTTCCCTTCTTCCTCCTCCCTGCTCCCGAGGGTTGTAAGCCCTCCTTTCCTCCTGACGGATGGGCCGCCTCCACTGGGGGCGATCCCTCGGGTACTGGAATCTTCTCTCCTCGCTCCTCGCCTCTCGACCTCCGACGGGCCTCCTATCCTCCTGCCTTCGAGGCCTCTCCCGCCTCTCCTGCCTCTCCGCCTTTCTGATCTCCCTTCCCCTTTCTCCCTTCTCCTCTTTCCCCTGCGGCCTCTCCTGCTTCCTGTCGCTGCGCCCCTCCGGTGCCCTCTCCCTCTCCAGCAGTCTTCCCTTGTCTTGCCCAAGCGGTCGGTCTCCATCGAGCCGTGCCAGGAACTCCTTATTCCTCTCCTCTCCCTGGATGAACACATTGGCTCTCTCCACCATCTCCTCGAACGATTTGGGCGGCCTGTGTCCCAACTCCATGTTGAACAGGCCCTGCTTCAGCCCAAACTTGAGGGCCACCATCAGGGTGAACCCGTCTACCTCTTCCACCTCCAGCACTTCCTCCTGGAATCGATCGATGTATCGGCCCAAACTCTCGTGCTGCCCCTGCACGATCTTGAAGAGGGCGGTTGCCTCCTTCTTCCTCCGCTTGGACGTCGCAAACCTTGCTAAAAGGCCCCTTCGAAGATCTGAGAAGCAGTAGACTGACCCGGCTGGTAGCTGGTGGAACCAATCTCTCGCGCTACCCTTGAAGGTAATGGAGAAGAGCCGGCACTTGAGAGCATCGGACATGTTGCGAATGGAGACCACATCCTCAAACCACTGAAGATGTCCCACCGGGTCGTCCTTGCCGGAGTAGTACGAGTGGACTGGCTCTCTGAAGTTGTCGGGGACGAGGGCTGCGAGGATCTCGTCGCAAAAGGGGCTCCTCCCTTCCTGGCGGTGGCGAGTATCCTCCCCGCTCGAGCAGTCATACTCGCTCCATCGGCGAGTATCTCCATACCTCGCCGAGAGTTCTGGATCTCGAAACCGGATTCCCTGACTACTCGCCGGGTGATGTCGCGGCGGGATCACCTGCTCTCCACTCGCCCAAGCGGGCTCCTTCCCTGCTCTCCGAGTTGGTATCTCCTCGCCCGGGGGTGTCCGGCGGTGGGGGGAAGTCGCCGTCACCTCAGGCGGATTGGATAACCCGTCGAGTATTGCCTTCTCCACTCTCCTCGCGAACTCTGCAAAAGCCGCCACTGTCACATACTCGCTACCTTGCCCCGGGATTCCAGCTCCCCCCGAGTTACCTCCCAACTCGCCCCGGTCTCCACCATTGGCCATCTTCCCACCACGACTTTCTTCTTCGGTCGCTGTCCACGCTCACCGCACCAAGTGTTGAAGCCGAGAAATTTCTCAACCTCAGAAATCGGACTAGGCAACCTGAAGTTACTGGTCGGCCAGTCGGGAAGATGATCTCTGGTCAGGAAACAGGAACGAATTCCGCAAACAAGACCCCAGGTTGCTACGGCGGGAAGGTCCCACCACGTACCCAGTTGCTTAGGAGAAGCAACCCCTTCTCAACCAGATTGGCCGAGCTAGGTACGAAGGAGGCGAGCTTGAGCAATAACGAGTCAAGGCCAGTTGCTGGAACTCGCGAGGGCTCAGGCCGAGAATTGCTTGTCACTCCTTCGTACCCCTGGGATCCTATTTATAGGGAAAACCAAAGAGAGAGGGGGGGGGGGGGGGTCTTACTTATACCCCCACCCTGGCGAGTTGGCGACTTCCCCGGGGAGCTCGCCTGGAAGAGGCGAGTATCTGGCCATAGTCGCCACCTGGCGAGTTGGCCTGGGGAGCTCGCCATACTCGCCCGAACCTTCCGCGGCCCGGGGTGCTGGTCTGGATCCCCAGCTTGTCTTGTTGCCCTTGACCTTTGATGACCTGGCGGTAGTAGGGCCCTCCCTCGTCGAATATGGGTTGTACAGATCGCCTGTGGAAAAAAACGATGGTCTCACAATATTTTTGTTGTGATCAACAAATATCCACAAAAATTTCCTTAGGCATTGAGGCAGCTCAAGCCATACTAGTATTTTTGTCGGTCTATTGTTTGTCGTTTTTCCCTGCAAGAAATTTTGATCTGCTCGTCGACAATGTGGACAAGTTTTTGCCCTTGTTAATAGCAGGGGAACAAAAGATTTTGAACTGCAATTCTTAGAAGGACGCACAAGATTCGCTCCAGCAAAACCTTAAACACCAAAATGACATTCAATCTCATGTTTGCAGTTTTTCAGATTCACTATGTTGATTTTTGTTGTGATTATTAAGTGTTAAAAACACACACAAGCATTCTTTTGAAGTGAAACCGTGGCACAATGAATCACACGAGTGTTACAAAGCACTCAACCACATATCATTGTGCTATGCACTTTGTCTCTAGATTGCACTTTGTTTGTTCCTTCAATTTTTTGTTTTGCCTACTTAGTGTGCTGGTTCAACAATTTAGAGTCTCCAAATGACATGTTTAGTTCAAAACATCCACACAAATATAAATTAGGAAGTGATGTTTCGTGCAATGAGATTAAGAATCCGTTTGTTTGATTGTTTTCTTCATTGCGCTTTCTAGAAATGCAAATGCTATTTTAAAAAAAAAAATTAAATAGCCTTCATTTGGAACCACCAATCCCCCAAAATGCCATTTCAGACCTGATTCCAACCGTAGAGAGGGATTTCCATTCAAGAACAATGGTTTATTTTTATGCATCTTTTCAAAGCCATCTCGTCGTCAATAATTGTGATAAACTTACAACATTCCTTTTGATTGGTTTAGCTATTTAAGAATAATTCGTAGTTGAACTTTTCATTTTAATTAATGTTAACATTCGTTCATAATGCCCTTCACTTTAGTTAATATCTTTTTTTCATCATTCTTAATGCATCTAATGATAAACTTATTTATTATATTCTTAATTACATTATATTTTGTTAATGATTTCCGGGGTAAGGCTTTGTATATACTCTCACTTAATTATTCTTGGACAGCCAGATCAGTTAGAATCGTATCCACTGCTCGAGCAGATTGGGTTCCTACTCAGCGTCCTATAGATGAACTGAAAGAGGGCACTTTTGGACTTTCTGTGAGGTTTAAAGGTCAGCGTGATGAGTCATCTATAGATTTTGGAAAATCTTCACAGGCTGTGTGGATAAGGCAGTATCTGGAGCAAGAAGAAGAGAAGGAAGATGAAGACAAGGAGAAAGAAGTGGTATGTAGACCTTGGAGTGCTCCTCTGCATGGTTGTTGAATGATCTATTAATGTCAGTAGCAAAAAAAAAATCTACCCGAAATTATGTTAATGAGATATTATTAACTTTATCACTGGCTATGAATCCCTGATGCCATTGTTATTTTGAATTTGCATGGTTAGAGGTCTTACCGAAATAATAGCCTCATATTTTTTATTTTAACCTCCCAAAGGTTAGGTATGCACACATTCCCTGATTATTTTCACCCAACCCAGATTGTTAAGATAAGGATATTGATGATGTTGATGTTGATGAATGT
This sequence comes from Platanthera zijinensis, assembly GCA_039513925.1. NCBI lineage: Eukaryota > Viridiplantae > Streptophyta > Magnoliopsida > Asparagales > Orchidaceae > Platanthera > Platanthera zijinensis. Next base: position 34,290,641 of record CM077080.1, on the reverse strand, counting down.
TAAGACTGTTATTGGGTTTGAATACCCATTTTAGAGACCCATGTAATTTAGAATTTCGTGACATTTTTGATAGTCTAATTTTATTTGTCAATTACAGTTCTATATAATGTGCAATTATACAGTGCCACTAAGGTTTTGATAATGTTATCAATTTCAGGAGGTTGATCCATGCTCTCGCGCGGATTCAGTTGCTAAAGAGTATCGTCTTGCAAGATTGGGAGCTTTAGAAGCAAAGCAGAAGAGAAACAAGATGAGCCAAAAAAAATACAATGAAATCATCAGCCAACTTAAGCAAGAACTAGCATCTTTAGGTTTCACATTTGCACGCTCAGAGCTTTAATCTCGTGCTTACAATCTCTAAGTTTGCATATTACACATAATGCTCTTGGGTTTTTGCTTTCATGCAGGACTATCTGAAAATGATTTAGAATCAGAGTTGCACGATGAAATTGCTACTTTGAAGATTCAGGTGATGCCAAGTGGTTCCACGGAAAATCCATCGCTCGAGTCAAAGCCGTCAGATGATGCCAAATTTGAGGGAGAAACAGTGAGTGCATCTATAGTTGGTTCCTCCCGCTTCGAAGAACTTAATCATATTGTTGGCAGTTCAATTCATTCAGTTCCAGATGAATGTGAGCAAAAAGAGGAGCTGGAAGAGTTGAAACTTGATAATCTATTTTCTGAAGATTGCTCTTACGGTGAAACTTTACCTTCAGAAGCATTGAAACGACAGAAAGAGAAATTTGTACATCTTGAAAATTGTCATATTCTAGGAAACATTGATGAGATATGGAAAAAGGTAATGCTTTGTAGCACTATTATTTTTTAATACTTCTGTTTTCATAATGTTACATGCTGTTCCTATTTGCTTATGCATGTGAAAGTATCCATACATAAAATGAACACGTTTACGTATCCAGAAGATGGACAAAATGAATAAAACAAAATTGCAAGCATGTCAAATGTAAAGAGACACCTGAACTTAGCATCCATTTCCTTTTATATTGGTATATGCATGGAATTTCTTGCTTATCTACCAATTCTTATGTGTGGCTACGTTGACATGGGTGTGCCTATTTTGCTAATTCTTGTGCCTGGTTTAATTGACATGAATGTGCCTGCTTACTTTTCTACATGCAATTATTGTTTTTTCATTCTATGATTATTGCAAAAAGTGTTTAAGACTCTATTTATTGAAAGTATTTGTGATTATGTTAAAAGTACTTTAATTGGTGTATTACAAGATGCAGTTTGAATTTGTTGATCATTGCTCATGCATTATATACATATTTGAACTACTCAGATCAGCTTACTTTCTTGATTACAGGGTGATCCAGCAAGAATTCCTAAGTCTGTGCTTCAGAAGTTGTGCCAGAGATTAGGATGGGGAGCACCCAAGTACAACAGAGTATCAACAGTAGAAAATAAGTTTGTTTATTCTGTTAGTATTTTACGTACAGCAAGTGGACGCGGCAAGAGCCGAAAAGCGGGTGGTTTGATAAACTTCCATTATCCAAACCACGATGAAGGTTTTAGATCCACTGAGGTTGCTTTTTTCTCACCGTCTGGAGTGATTCTCAACAAAATTATTTCCATTTTTTTGTAAATCTTATTATATAATTTCAAACTCTGTTATTTTTCTAGATTAATCTTACCTAGATGTTTTCTTGTATTTCTTAATGAAGGAGATATGTTTTAACTATTATATTATTTTAATTTTTAATTTAAATTCTGATACAAATTTTTTTCTTCCAGGAGGCACAGAATAAGATAGCAGCCTTCGTTCTTTATCAACTGTTTCCCAATCTTCCATTTGCCCATCTCCTTATAGAGCCATATGCTTCTTTTATTATGGAGCGACTGAAAGGTAACAATTTCAGTTGAATGTAATTATTATTATTAACATCAAATAAATTTTGCTGAGATGTATTTTCTTGACTTTGAACATAAATTCTTTAATCATGATTCGACAGAAGATGAATTTCTGGAAAGAGTAGAAGATAATGAGAATAACCGCAGAGTGGAATTTGTGGATTCTCTGTTGGACGGGGTTTCAAAACCGAGAGCTCCCAAAGATGTTAAGGATGAATCAATCTCTAGAGAGATGCTTGCTGACTCACCAAACAAAGATGTTGAATGTAATTTCTTATTTGAGAACGCAAAAATGACATCTTTGGAAGGCAAGCTATTCTTTCAATCTGAACTTTTTTTTAATGTAATACAACTTGCCCAAGAGAGGTCATAAAATAAGGGAAATGTCGTTAATTTTAAGACTTCTTATTTGTTATGGGCAAATATGAGGCAGATAATCGACACATCAGAATAGAGTCAAAATGGAATAACATAAAATAAAAATAACACTACCAAACAACATATCCTAAAGCAATTGTTACTCATTTCTCATGTAAGATGCGGATTTTCAATATTCATGAAAGGAGAAATCTAGAGAAACATAAATTGTATTCACAAAAGCGTTAAGTGAGCGCCGGGCGTCGCATACACTAGAGAGGGAACGGAGCGAATTCCAAGCGGAGAAACGATTTAAATCCCACGTTCTCGTCGGAAAACCTCAGAGTTCTCTCTAGTTTTTGGAGTTGCATTCTTTCAAATGAAGGCCTAGGGGCCTTTTTATAGTTTTCCCTCCATCTCTCTAGTTTTTGGAGTTGCATTCTTTCAAATGAGGGCCTAGGGGCCTTTTTATAGTTTTCTGGAGGGACATGCTGGTAATTACGCCAAGACGGATTTTTAGCTGGCGAATGACGTCGCTCTGTTTCGGTCACCTGGATCACCAACTTTCACAAAATGATGGACGTGCCCCTCGGACGGTCCGGGCAAGCGGCCCGACGACAACGACGGTCAGAGGCGGCGACCGTCGGCTGGCGCATGTTAGAGCGCTGCGTGTGCAGGATCTCGCTTGCGCGCTGCGCGCGCAAGGTGCTCACTTACGTGATGTGCTCGTTTTCGTGCAGGGCGCTCGCTTGCGCGTCAAGCACGCGCTTGGGTGCCGCGCTCGCTTGGGTATTGTGCCCCCGTGTGCCTGTGCGCGCCTTGAGGGTGATTTTGGGCTCCTTTGAGCGAGCGCGGTCCTTGCGTGTGGCTCGCTCGACCGGGTTGGCCTTCTTGCATGTTTTGGTCGAAGTCTTACCAGTTTGACTCGAAAAAATTTAGGGGGAACCCCATCAATGATAAACACACTTTATCTTCAGACAAAGTAAATATAAATAGAAGTTCAACCAAATTAAATACTGACTAAAACATTCTTAAAAATTATTTGATTGAGCTCTCTTGGTACTTTGTTCAACCCCTGGAGTTTACATATGACAAGTATTTTTGAGAAAGCATGCTGATATAATGTGCCAATTCTCTTTTTTTGAAAAACCTGCCTAAGTAATGTGCCAATTCCTATGGATGAGAAAAACCCTCCTCCAAATAGTAAATAGTATGATATCCTGCAGCCACACCACTTTCCTGCAGCCACACCACTTTTCCATCTTGTTCAGATAGTAGCAGCATTTTCAGACGTACTAGTAGAAGCTTTAGTGGAAAAATATCTAAACACATAAAAAAGAAAACATTATTAAAAAAGAAAACAATATCTAAACACATTAAATCATATTGTAGAGGAGTTTGCAATGAAAATATATTAAATTGATTTGACCATGAAATGGCTCTATTTATACAGGGAATGGTTCCATGATTTAGCTATAAAACAAAATGTAACTGCATTAATTTATAAATTCATTCAACTACTTTCTACACCTAATGTAAGCTGGAGTATACACATCGTCTGAGCCAAACATCTAAAGAAAATGATGATACAATAGACAAGATAATGACTTATTGAGAATGTCAGCGATCTTGGAAGCAGCGGGAACATGCTGGAGCAACATTCCTCGTAGTTTTGCCTTGTGTCTGATAAAGTGACGATCAACTTCGATGTGCCTAGTATACTTATGAAAGACATATTTCTCAACAATGTGAATAACAAACGGTATTTTCCCTCGACCATTGAATGAGCAACACAATGTTGCTTATTACTTTTCCATGTGATAAGTTTGGCGCCAAAGTAATTACTGAAGCTACTTGGACATCTGCGGTTGTCAACGAATCTAACATAGTCAACAAGTCAACATTAGTGCATTTCACAAAGGGAATATCAGAAGATGGTTTATAAATAACTTCCTGAGAGCGTGCTTTAGATATTGAAGAATGCGCTCAATTGCTTTTATGTGCGAGGCTTTTAGAATGTGCATGAGTTGACTCATAACACATACAATAGAAGAAATTTCTGGACATACAACCGTCAAATAAACCTACTTTGTAAATAACCTTAGATAAATTCTTTGAATTGGGTAACAATGAGTCTGATTCAGAAGTAGTATATGATAGCATCACATTTGTATCCACGGGCATATCAACTGGTATGCACTCCAAATATTTTGCATCCTAAAGAAGAATGCGCAATACTTCGAGAAAGAGTGAGACAATCATCTTGGGAAGCTACCATAATCTCCAAGAAGTAGCGAATAAGACAGATCTTTGGTTTGAAAATGTGTTATGGGCCTATTCCAAGAAAGGGAACCTTGCTCAACCTTGGTCCTAGAAATGGAATGAGGAGAAAGGAAACTAGAGAGAGAAAAAATTAGAGTGAGATAGAGAAACTTGGATTAATTCATTCATATCCTCATAAATGACCCAAGGGGTCTATTTTTAGACTACAATAACAGGGGTGTAATTAAGCTTAACAAGAAAGAGATGTGCACAATACTAAAACATTCAGACATAGATGACTCGACTCGACTTGATACGACTCAACTCATACAACTCGAGCTATATAAAAATTTATACGAAAATATGCGTAATATAACCCCAAATAGATAACTGACGTCATGGGACCCATAACATTCCACTCGTTTTTTTTTTCGAGCTTGTTCTCAAGCTCGAACGAAATTAGGATAGTGTAACCATCAAGTAATTTAATTTCCTACTAGAGCAACTTATAATAGCGCATTGGTATAGCAGCGGCTACATTGTGCGCCAGGCCGTCATCGTGTGCACATTTGCTACGAAAGACTGCATGGGGCCGGTGTGGCAAAGGTACTTGCTGATAGAAGACTGGTAGGCATACTATTTGGAGACGGGGAAAGTCTGCTTGGTGAGTGTGGGCAGTCGAGGGTGATGAAGAACCTACTGAATGTGAGCTATGACAACAAGTTGCGACGCTGTCGACTCGGAGGTGGGGGCAGTCGTCGGAAGGAATGCATCTAGAAGGACCGCCAAAATGGGTGACTCGAGTGGAGGCCGTGGGATGGAGACTGTGGTGACTGATGAAAACATCACCAATTGCTGCAACATCACTGTGAGGTTTGGAGGTGATGATATTGGCCGTGTGAACCATGGGGATTGAACAATTGAAAGCGATGGTGGAGTGACAAAAATTGTGGAGATCGGTAGAGCTTCTCCGGACACTGGTGGGATCGATGAAGGGGAAGGTGGATTACAAGGGATGTTGACTTTGAGGCGGAGGAGGAGGCAGAGTTGAGCGGGTGAGTGGTGCTACAGTTTAATAGTAAGTGGCTCCACATGTGACTGACAATAAGGGAAGTAGAAGGTCCGACTATAGAGATGGAGTAGTGTGGGGTGATGGGCCTTAAGTTTAGGAGAAATGCCTAAAATTTAGGGAAGAGGAGAAAGTTTGGTAGTTATTGAGGTGGTTATGGGTAGTGGAGGTGGTTGCCGGCTGGTGGTGGCCGGAGGTGGCTGCCTGTTGTGGTGGTCGCTGGAAATATTTTTCGGCGATTGTCGGAGAATGCAAAATGAAAGGAAAGTGATGGTGGATCACGTAATGTGGCCGGAGACGCCCTCCGGTGATTGCCAGAGGTGGAAAAGAGGGAAAAGAGGGTCGTTTTTGGGAATTTTTTTTGGGGGTCTATTAGGGAAGTGGTTCCACGACGAGGACAATGGAGTTGGGTGGCCGGTGTAGGGATGGAGACGTGTTTCGCCGACTGCCCTTGGGCAACTATTGGAGGAATGAAGTTGGAGGAAGGTGGTGGACGACAAGATGGTGGTGGACGCACCTGGAACTCGACTTCAACACTGAAATGGCCAAATGATGGCTTCTATGCTCCAATCCGTCAATACCCAAAATGAGAGCCCCCATCCTCAATCTATAGACTCTAGGGGGGACAACAAACGACTGCCATTGGCCGATAGTCCTGACTTAAAAATAAATAAAAATACAACTCGAAACGAAAAATAAAAAAAACAAACAATGCTACAATCATCGATCTGTATAAGATGAACAGTTCTATTTCTCCATCAATTCCCCCCGCCTTGAGATCATTCATCTCCATGAATGAAGATGAGTGTGCTCTCGTCTGAAGGCGAGGTGAAACTATGCAACTTTGAACTTGTAGGTCGCTGAAGCCGACGATGGATCCGAATCTGATACTGCTGAAGCTGACGATGGTACTGTAATTGGTGGTGCCGCTAAAGGAGATACTGTAGATGTCAGGGTCGTTGTAGTGGACATCAATGCTCAAAAAGGTATCGCTGATGTCGTCGACGCCGAACGCTGCATGGTATTGCGTCGCAGAATGTCGTACCGTTGTAGAAGAAGCCATATGATCAATCAGTGTCGAGGATTCGGGCAGTGACGAAAGTTTGGTAGTAGATGAAGGCTGTAGTTGAGGCGTTGAAATGGAAGGGGAAATCGGGAACAACTGGAACTATAGTGGAGTGGTGGACGACGATGGTGGCTGAGGAGCTGTGTTGGTTGAAGACGAAAGAAACATGAAATCATGTGGATAAAAGAATGGTGTCAAATCTTTCACATTGAATACATGTGGAATTCCTATACTCTGCGGGATATCCAACTCATAAACATTTGTTCCAATTCTCTTAAGCAATGTATAAGCACCCACTTGCTTAGTAATTAATTTTCGAGCAGTTCCCATGAGGAACCTGTCAACACATATACAAATCAAAACCTGTTCTCCTTCTTTGAAGCTTTGCAATCTCCTACGGCTATCAACATTAGACTTATAAATAATTTTATTGCAAGTACTCTTACGTCGGATAGACTCATGCATGCTACACAGTGGTAATGAATGACGGTCGTCAAACATAACCTAACTCATATGCAGAGACTCTCAATCCCTTCAGGTTTCATTCCAGAGGGGTACATGATCAGAGGGTTCAGTGGGTGGGGTGTAAAAAAATTCTTCGTGAATACGATAATCATTTAAATAAACACCCAAACTGTCATTATTAATAATGATGGAATCGAACCCAAGACCATCGAGAGCACTTTCACTCTCGACTAACTCAAAGATAGTGGATACGTCCCTAAAGAGTGGTGATTTATCTAGTGGCTCTCTAGGTGGAGTGTAAAAATACCCGTCGTGCGTGAGATAAGCATCCTAAAGACTGTGTAAGACTTTGACACTGGGATGTCACTCTAGAGTGCCTCCATGAAGTGATATCTCATCTGGTGGGTCACCGGGAGGGGTGCAATAAAACTCGTTGCAAATTCGACGTGTACCAATATAGGTTTCTGAAATATTTGAAGGGGCCTTAACTATAAGTATGGTCATCATTAAGTACACAACATTAGCTTTAAGAACCTCATAAATAGGGTGACTCAGAGATATGAGTAGGAGAGGTGTAACGAATTTGGTGCTCAGAAAGGGATCACTCATTGGAATCTCATCCTCACAAGGGTGTGGTGGTTCAACAAGAGGCTCAATAGGGGGTTTCCAAAGAATCCGTCAACAGGGTAATGGTCCTCCAGATGCAAACCATCCCAAGGGTTAATGTTCCTAAAGATGGGTGAGATGGTCATCACGAGATCAACACTATGCTCTTGGTTCCCGATCGTGACGTGGCTTGGGATGACATCGGGGGAAGAATGGGAAAATTCATACCCGGTAGTGGGTAAATAGGTATAACATCGAGAACCGTCTCTCTAGCCGAAAAGGACATTAGCTCTAAGTGAGTTGCGAGGGATGGATATACCATCACAGTGTCACCGAGCTGCTTGTTCTCGCTCTCGCGACTATGCTCACTAATCATACTAATGTTGCTCTTCACCTGTATCATATGATCAGGATCAGACTCGACTCCAAAATTAAGTGGGCACTGAGTCTCTACATGAGGAGATAAATCAAAATAAGGTGTCAGATCTCTCATGTCAGTGGGTGCACTATGTTGAAACCAAAAATGACCTCAACGAATGTTCAAAAACCAAGGCGCAGCCAACACCTACTTCTCTCAAGCCTCGACCCTCGACTGGCTGCAAGGGACCTAGAACTGACCCAAAGCCTCAGCAGGGAGGTCCCACCTCACACCCGGAAGATCTCTGAGAGCTTTCCCTCCAAAGCCAAAGTTGGGCTTGGAGCTCCTCAGAAAGCACTTGGGGATTTTGAGAATAATGAAGACTTGCTTTCTAAGGAGCCCTCATGGGTCTATTTATAGCCTTTTGCCGACCGGAAATTACTGAAATATCCCTGACTGACCTGCCAATAGCCAAATCCCGCTGTCCAGAAAACACTAAAAGCAGCCCCTGGGGGTAAAAAGATAATTTTACCCGTGGGTAATTAGGTAATTTTACCCTGAACCCCGGGCCCCACTCGGCGAGAACCCTATGCCGAGAACCCTCTCGCCTTAATTTGGCGAGAGCTAAAAAAGGAGTGTCGAAAGTCTCGGACCGAGCCAGCTCCCGCCTTCTGCGAGGCGCAAACCTTCTCGCCGCCTCTGCCGGAAGCGTGTCTCGGCTGATTGATGGTGAACGTTCTCGCCTGCTCCTAGGCGGGAGCTCTCCCTATGCGGGAGCTCTTCTGATCTGAAGCCCAAAGCTAGTCCAATCATGACTGTTGGTGTCTCTGGGTTCCCTCCAGCGAATATGGGTTGTACACAATCCCCGCTCTTTTTGAGCTAGCTCTGCGCTCGAAAAGACACGTCTAACCCATAAATATTCGCTGGGCACGTGTCATCTCAAAAAAGAGAATCTTTTTGGTGGGCCATCCCATAGCTCTATATATACATGTGCTAATAGACGGCCTAAGTCTGCCCCTGAGTCGCTGCTCCTTGTCTGAGCTCTCGCGTGGTTTCGCGATGCGTTCCAAACGTGTTGACAAGCCGCTCCCGCAAGACCTCCAAGACCGCATCAATGCGGCTCAGGCGCGAGCCCTGACAAATAGTGCTTTGGTTGCTCCTTGGCTGGCAAGAAAGTCGCCAGCCGCTAAGCCTTCCCCGCTAAAGAAGAAGAAAGAGAAGAGGAAGAAAAAGGCGAAGGTGGTCCAGCGGGACCTTTCTCGCGAGAACAGGGACTCACCTACCCCGACTCCCGACCGTACGGATGATGCTTCCCCTCCGCAGAAGGTATGTCTCTCCGACTTGCTGATCATCAAAATCGCGAGCTGATTACGCGAAAGGGTCGACACCTGATGGAATACTTCTCGCAGGAAGCGGCTCGAGACGACGACGCCGGGTCCCGGCTGGTGCCTCCGGACTCGTCGTCTCCCCCTCCCGAGGATCGACCACGGGTTACGGAGGCCACTCCTCCGGCTGTCTCTTCGAGAACCGCAGGTATACTTTTCTCCCTGTCACTCCTTTCTAACCGTTTCAATCGTAGCCTCCCCTACTGTCGAATTGACTTCCCGCAGCATCAGCTTCCGCCAACCCGGGTCTCGCCACCCGGGAGAACGAATAATGGCTGCTAACTTGCTCGGCCAAGCGGCTAATCCCGCCGCACTGGCGGGAGGGGTGTCTATCGACCCCTCCATAGCTCCAAAGGAGGCCAGCCATCTCGTGAGAGAGGACGACTTCCCCCTGCTTCCGGCCAGGCCGGGATCACTATGCGCGAGACCTACGCCCGGGGCGAGGAAAGCCGCTCCACCTCCTCTATGGGACTGAGGGGGGGCCCGAGCCTTCTCGCTTGCCGCCGGCCAGTGGCTCTCGCCATGCTGCAGGTATGCGAAACATTACCATAGCTTTTACTCAGTTCTCACCGTAACCATGAAACTGTTTTCTCAGAGGATCCGGACTCGCGGACAGGGGCCGATGAAGATGATGACGACGACGATGAAGACAGAGAGGGGGAGGACGACGAGAGCTCCCCCCTTCCTTCGTATGACGAGATGGAGGAGATCCTGAATGACGCCGAGAGCGCGAAAAGGCGAGGGAAGAAGATTGCTGCCCTCCTATCGAAGCTTGTGCGGCGGGAGCGGGCCCGCGCCACTGCGGGGAAAGAATTCCGCGAGTTGGTGGAGCAGAGGCTGGAGGCCCTTGAGCGCGACTATTTCTTTGGCGAGACGGAGCGGCCGGGTGGGCCTACCGCCGAGTCTTCTCCCGGGAGGTGTATCGCTCTGATTCGAGACCAGGCTCGCCGGTTCAACCTAGGGTGCACCACCCTGTCTTCCTACTACAACCCGCTGGCGCCCCCGAGGACTAGACGGCGGGAGCGAGGACGATGACGCTGGGAACCGTATTGATTTTAAAGAAGTCTCGCCACCTCTCACCCCTCGGCCTTCCCTTCTCGCAATGTACCCCGTTTTTTATTTTGGACTGCTTATTTGTAACCTTGCAATTATTATTTGTTATTTAGCTCTCACCCGGCGAGAGCGATCTCTGTTTTTGTTTTCCTTTCTGTTTCACGTGGTTGTCTCGAAACACTTGCGCGAATCTGAACCGTCGGTCGGTCGCTGTCATCCCGGGCCGGAACCCGAGGCGTCGTTGACTTGGGGCATGGCGCCTGTACCACCGTCGCTTTTTTTTTGGAAAAGTCATCATTATCACGGTTTCCTATAAATAGAGGAGTCCACCAAATGCATTTATTCCTTCGACCCGGAACCCTCGCTTTCCTCCTTGTTGTTCCCGCGCTTTGCCGAGAATTTCCCCCTGCCTCCACCTTCTTCTCTCGCTCTCGCCTAATTTTCGCTCGCCTCCTTCCTTGAGACCTCGCACTCAATCCCCTAGACACGATGCTAGACGGAAGCGAGGGATGCTCCAACTGCGCGGAAGCCTTTCGAAAGCACCAGTTCCCCTCTTGCCGCCTAACCGTGGAGGAGTACCAGCTAATCACCTCCCGCTACATTCCCGCCGGCTTCACCGCGAGAAACCCTGACAATCATGATTGGGTGAACAGCGCGAGGGAGGTGGAGCTCGCCATCCCCCTCGAGCACTTCGAGGTGGGCTTCCGCCTCCCCCTCTGGCCAGAGATGCTTCAGGCCCTCCGGTACTATGGGGTGGTTCCCGCGAAACTGAACCCTAACTCGTCGCCATCCTGGTGGCGTTTATCTGCTACATGCGATCCGAGAGGATCGAGTTCAGCCTCCCTATCTTACGGAAGCTGTTCATCTTCCGTGTTAAGGGAGGGGTGGTCTTCTTCTCCGGGCAGCTGCTCGAGACCACCGGTCTCGCCAACAAGCACCACCACTGGGGCGAGAAGTTCGTCTTCGTTTCCGGCGACTTCGACAACGTCCCTCTCGTGTCCGTTCAATATGAGGGCGCCGCTTACAAGCCGCCCACCCTGGGGTCGCGCGAGAGCGCCCTTTTGGAGTTCTTCGGGACGAAGGAGTTCGACGTCCAATTTCTCAGGCGGGACGTCGATTCTCTCCTCGTCGTTCCTCCTGGCAAATGTACGGTCTCGCCTTTAACTCGGTATTCCCGTTCTAAACTTTAACACTGAGCATTGTCGCCTTTGCAGGAGAGCGAGAAATTTCTCTGCACCAACCCTTTGCCGAGACTCAGGATGCCGAGGGCCAAGCTGCGAAAGATCCGCTGGCTCTCGCGAGATCCGCGGCTCAAGCTTGTCGGGACGAGCCGACCCCGCCTCCTTCGACCAGTGCCGGGAAGCGAAAGCCCAACGCCTTTTCGTCCCGGCCGCTGAAAATACCAAAGCAAACCGCCGCCGACAAGGGGAAATCCGTGGCGACTGCGCCCGTTCGACCTCTCGCACCAGGCCTGTCCTTCGAAGAGGTCCTGCAGGCGGCCAGCGAGATGACCGCTGCCGCCAGGGATAGCGCCGGGGCCCCTGCCGAGAACCTTCCAGCCGCAAGCGGGGCTGGTGGCAAGGGGGCCGCCGCCGAGACCTCCACTCAACCCCCGCCCAAGGAGGTGCCAAAGGGGCACAGGAATTTTGGTCTCGGCGTGAAGTGCCTTGACGCAGAAGGGAGACCACTGCTGCGGTGGGACCCTGAGACCAACCAAGTCTCTATCTCGACCCTTCTCCCCAGCTGGGCGGAGCGCGACCAGGTCACCGACGAGGCCACCTTTACGATCAACTGCCCACACGGCTCTTGGCCTTCGACTCCACCCGGGCCCTGATGCGTGGGTTCGAGTTTGCGCACATGTGCGCGCGCCAGAGCATCACCATCGACCGCAACTTTGGCGAGATGCTTAAGGCGCGGGACCAGGCGGTGGCCCAGGTGGCGGCCTTGAAGACAGAGCTGGCGGATGCTATGCGACTGCTTTCCTTGCGCCCAGTGGAGGAGGTAAGCGAGATCTTTCAAGCACTCGTTCTCGCCCCTGTAATCCTTGGCTCGTCGTCTCCTGTATTTGATCAGTTTCTCCCTTACGCAGGATTCTTTCCAGAGCACGGTACTTCGCGCGGAGCTGGCCGGGGTAAGGTGCGAGAACGTCCTGCCGAGGGACCAGCTCCGGCGCATGGAGGTGGCGGCGGCCGCAGTCGCGCCTCCTCCTTCGCTGGACGAGAGGCTGAGGAGCCGACATTTCTCGGAGTACGACATCGACAAGCTCCTGCAGACCAACGCTCAAGCGACGGTCAGGCTGATTCTTGAGACGTTGCGAGATGTGGGATGCTTGAACGAAGGTGGCAAGATCGTTACCGCTCCCCAGCTCGTTCCCTGGCTTTTCGAGCCTATCCCAAAGCCCCCGGGCGCTCCCGACTTCCCGCCCTCGGATGTCCCGAAATCTCCTACTCCGCTGGCGAGACATCCGGGAAGGGCTCAGGCAAGAGCTCCCGCGGGAGCTCAAGCGAGAGCTCGAGTGGATACAACGCTTCTCCCTGATGGGTCCTCTCCCCCCCTTTTTGGTAATGAGCGAGATGCCCTAATTTTGTAATCATGAGTAAACACATTGTAAACATTTATATTTCAGCTCTTCCTCTCTCATTTGTAGATGTTTGTATTTTAGATTCACCTGTTGAGATCGAATGCCTCTCAAGCATGCTTCCGCCAAGGCCCCTTGGCCCCTTAGGGTAGTCTACCTTAGCAGTCGACAAGTGGGAGCCTGCCGAGAGCTCATGGCTTAGACGTGTCATTTTCGCGCTCTGCTGTGAACCACTTGCCGGGAGCGTCGCCCGTAGGCCTTTTAAGGGGAGACCGCCACTCTTTACCTTGTGCGAGCGGACCGAACCTTTCGCCTAGATCCTCCCACCGTGGCCAGGGTTCCCCTGCCGGGAGCCCTCCCGCCAGGAACTTATTTCGGCGAGATCTCCTTGGCTGAGACCTCCTGGCCGAGACCTCTCCAGGCCGAGACCTCTCTGTTCTGCCTTCCGGGTGTGTCTCTTGTCCAACTTAGGACATCCTCGCCGAAGTACTTTCAAGGACCAAACCTCCCCCCCCCCACAGGAGAGCCTTCGGAACCTGCCAGCTAGATGAGAGCCTGCGCAGCGTGTCTACCGGGGGCCGAGCCGAGCTCGGGGTGTTGATAAAGTTCTCAAAACAAGACCTCTCCTCCACAGGCGAGCCTTCGGACCTGCCAGCTAGATGAGAGCCTGCGCAGCGAGTCTACCTGGGGCCGAGCCGAGCTCGGGGTGTCAATGAAGTTCTCAAAACTAGACCTCTCCCCCACAGGCGAGCCTTCGGACCTGCCAGCTAGATGAGAGCCTGCGCAGCGGGTCTACCTGGGGCCGAGCCGAGCTCGGGGTGTCGATGAAGTTCTCAAAACAAGACCTCTCCCCCACAGGCGAGCCTTCAGACCTGCCAGCTAGATGAGAGCCTGCACAGCGGGTCTACCTGTGGCCGAGCCGAGCTCGGGGTGTCGATGAAGTTCTCAAAATCAGACCTCTCCCCCATTGACGAGCCTTCGGACCTGCCAGCTAGATGAGAGCCTGCGCAGCGGGTCTACCTGGGGCCGAGCCGAGCTCGGGGTGTCGATGAAGTTCTCAAAACAAAACCTCTCCCCTACAGGCGAGCCTTCAGACCTGCCAGCTAGGTGAGAGCCTGCGCAGCGGGTCTACCAGGGGCCGAGCCGAGCTCGGGGTGCCGATGAAGTTCTCAAAACAAAACCTCTCCCCCACAGGCGAGCCTTCGGACCTGCCAGCTAGGTGAGAGCCTGCGCAGCGGGTCTACCTGGGGCCGAGCCGAGCTCGGGGTGTCGACGAAGTTCTCAAAACAAAACCTCTCCCCCACAGACGAGCCTTCAGACCTGCCAGCTAGGTGAGAGCCTGCGCAGTGGGTCTACCTGGGGCCGAGCCGAGCTCGGGGTGTCGATGAAGTTCTCAAAACAAAACCTCTCCCCCACAGGAGAGCCTTCAGACCTGCCAGCTAGGTGAGAGCCTGCACAACGGGTCTACCTGGGGCCGAGCCGAGCTCAGGGTGTTGATGAAGTTCTTAAAACAAAACCTCTCCCCCACAGGCGAGCCTTCGAACCTGCCAGTTAGGTGAGAGCCTGCGCACGGGTCTACCTGGGGCCGAGCCGAGCTCGGGGTGTCGATGAAGTTCTCAAAACAAAACCTCTCCCCCACAGGCGAGCCTTCAGATCTGCCAGCTAGATGAGAGCCTGCGCAGCGGGTCTACCTGGGGACGAGCCAAGCTCGGGGTGCTGATGAAGTTCTCAAAACAAAACCTCTCCCCCACAGACGAGCCTTCGGACCTGCCAGTTAGATGAGAGCCTGCGCAGCGGGTTTACCTGGGGCCGAGCCGAGCTCGGGGTGCTGATGAAGTTCTCAAAACAAAACCTCTCCCCCACAGGCGAGCCTTCAGACCTGCCAGCTAGATGAGAGCCTGCGCAGTGGGTCTACCTGGGGCCGAGCCGAGCTCGGGGTGTCGCTGAAGTTTTCAAACCCTATTCTAACTTTAAGATAAAAAAGTAAACAGTGGATCAAAGGTAAGGGATATATTATGATAGCACTCGAAAGTATTAATACAATCTCCTTCCCCCTCTTACGGGTAGAAGCGTTTTAGATCATCACCGCTCCAGGTGTGGCTCAAGGTTCTTCCCTCCACATTCTGGAGGTAGTAACCTCCTGTTTCAAGGACCTCCTTTACAATGTAAGGCCCTTCCCAATTCGGGTTGAGCTTGCCCATGGAAGCCGACCTTCCCGCCGCGTCAACCTTTTTCAGCACCAGATCTCCTTCGGCGAACTGCTTGATCTTGATATGCTTATCAAAATACTTAGCCATCCGCCGTTTGATCTCCTCCTGTCTGATGGTTGCAACATCCCGCAGTTCCTCCACCATGTCTAGTGAGAGGCGTAACCCCTCCTCATTCTCCAACCTCCAAGTCTCATCTCCTTCGCCCGCAGCCTTGACTCGCGGGGACCGGACCTCGAACTCCACTGGCAGGACCGCCTCACATCCATGAGAAAGCTTGAAGGGGGTTTCGTCGGTGGCCGTGTTTGGGGTCGTTCGCAAGGCCCACAGGACTGAGGGGAGCCGCTCCACCCAATTCCCCCTTAAGTTCTCCACTTTTTTCTTAAGTAAGTTCACAATGATTTTATTTGCCGCTTCCACCCGACCGTTGCTCCGGGGGTGGTGGACAGAGGCAAACCTGAGGTCTATCCCCAGTTGGGCGCAAAAGCTGATAAACTCTTCGCTGACAAACTGGGGACCGTTGTCCGTCACTATCGCTTGGGGTAACCCGTGCCTGCATATGATCTCCCCCCAGACGAAGTTCCTTATAACTTGCGAGGTGACTTTGCCCAAGGCTTTAACCTCCAAGCCACTTTGAGAAGTAATCGATCATGACCAGGAGGAACCTCCTCTGCCCACTAGCTGGAGGGAAAGACCCGACCAAGTCCATCCCCCAGATGGCGAAAGGCCATGACGACGTGATCCTCCTAAGTCGTTGAGCATACAAGAGTTGGAGGGGGGAGTATACCTGGCATTTTTGGCATCTCTTTGCGAATTCCGCTGCATCCTTCCTCAGGGTCTGCCAGAAGTACCCTGCCTTACTACCCTTGCTTCCAACGTCCTTCCTCCCGAGTGGCTGCCGCACTCGCCGGAGTGTACCTCCCCCAGGATCCTCGGGATCTCTTCTTCGGTTACACATCTTGCCAGGAGCCCTGACAACATCTTTCGATGCAACCCTCCTTCCAACATTAGGTAGTGAGCTGCCCTGCGCTTGAAGCTTTTTGCATCCTTAACCTCCTCCGTCAGCTTGCCCATGGTCAGGAAGGTTACCAATGGATCCACCCACGAGGGTCGCCGACCTACCTCCATCAACTCCCCTTCTTCGATCGCTGACCGAAATAGTTCAGTGAGAGTCCCTCCCCCCCAAGGTCCAAACTTTGCTAATCGATCGGCGGCTGCGCTCTCCTCCCTGGGGACATGCTGGATTGAGAACGATCGAAACCCTCCGATGATCGCCCTTACCTTGGATAGGTACTTTACAAGGGTAGGCTCCCGAGCTTCAAACTCCCCTCGGATCTGTGATGCTACCACCATCGAGTCTGCGAAGGCCACCACGTCCTGGATCTCAAGCTCCTTTGCCAAACGAAGGCCGGCTATCACAACCTCGTACTCTGCTTGGTTGTTGGTCACTGGAAAGTGGTAGGCCACCACCTGCTCTATAACGACCCCCTGTGGGCTTATCAACACCACTCCTCCTCCAAGGGAATGCTTCCCTGAGGCCCCATCAACCATCATCTTCCATGCTCCCTGCGGCGGCGGCTCCCCTTCCCCGACTTCAACAACATAGTCCGCTAGAAAATCCGCCACTGCTTGCGCCTTGATGAAGAGTCTTGGAACGAAAGAGACGTCGAACTCACTTAGTTCGATGGACCACTTGGCAAGCCTTCCCGAGTGCTCTACCCCTTCAAAGATCCTGCGAAGAGGATGATCGGTCACCACCCTAATCGAGTGCGCTTGGAAATATGGTCAAAACTTCCTTGCCAAGATGATCAGAGCGTATGCTAGCTTTTCCAGGATGGGGTAACGGAGCTCCGCCTTCTTCAAAATCCGACTCACGTAATAGATGGGTAACTGCTTCTTCCCCTCTTCCCTGACCAGAACGGAGCTCACGGCCTCCACTCCTACCCCTAGATACAAGGCCAGGTCCTCTCCTTCTTTCGGGCTTTGAAGTAGAGGAGCCTGGGAGAGCTGTCTCTTCAGCCCTTGTAAGGCCTCTTCACATTCGGCGGTCCACTCAAACCTTTGGTTACCCCTCAACACCTTGAAGAATGATGAACACTTGTCCCCTGATCTGGAGAGGAACCTGCTTAGCCCGGCCAACTTGCCTGTCAAGTGCTGGACCTCCTTGGCGTCGCGAGGTGATTCCAGGTCGAGGATGACCTTCACCTTATCCGGGTTAGGCTCTACCCCTGCCGGAGTCAAGAGATGCCCAAGGAACTTCCCGCGGCTGGCCTCGAAGACGCACTTCAAGGGGTTCAGCCTCATCTTGAATCTCCGCAGGGTGACGAAGGTCTCTTCTAGGTCCCGTAGGTGTGAGTTCACACACTTGCTTTTCACCATCAGGTCGTTGACATAGACCTCCAAGTTCCTCCCCCTTTGCCCCTGGAAGACTCGATCCATCATGCGTTGGTATGTAGCCCCTGCGTTTTTCAACCCAAAGGGCATCATCTTATAACTGAAGCACCCCTCCCTAGTGATGAAGGAGACGTCCTTGACATCGAGAGGGTGCATCCGGATCTGGTGGTAACCTGAAAAAACATCCAAAAAAACTCATAACAGAAAAACCGACGGCTGAATCAACCAGCGCGTCGATTCGAGGCAGGGGGTAGCAATCCTTAAGACATGATTTATTTAATAAAGAGAAATCGATACACATTCGTCAGTTCCCACCCCCTTTTTTAACCATTACCACGTTGGAGATCCAGTCTGGATACTGGATCTCTGAGATGAAGCCGGCTTCTAGGAGCTTCCTGACCTCCTCGCGGATAGGCTCCTCCAGCTTGGTGGCGACGACCCTCATCTTCTGGCGTATGGGGCGAGTACGGGTGTCCAGGTTCAGGCGATGACAAGCCACATCCGCGTCAATTTCTGACATGTCCGCCGCGCTCCAAGCGAAGACGTCGACATTACTCTGGATGCAAGCTCTCACCTGCTCCTGGTCCTTGGGACTTAAGCCCCCGCTGACCCGCACCCTCCGCACCTGTCCTATGCTGGTGAAGACCTCTATTTCTACCACTTCTTCGGCCGACTCCAGCCGTGACTGCTCCCAGCCGACCCTTGCTTCTTCTTCTAGCTCCAACTTCTTTCACCCTTCCTACTTCAACCTCCGCTGCCTCCTCCGACCTCTCCTGCTCAGCTCCTGCTGCTCGCTTCTCTTCTACCTCCATCGCCTCCTCCAGGCTCTCCTGCTCAACTCTTGCTGCTCGCTCTTCCTCCACCTCCATCGCCTCCTCCAGGCTCTCCTGCTCAACTCCTGCTGCTCGCTCTTCCTCCACCTCCATCGCCTCCTCCAGGCTCTCTTGCTCAACTCCTGCTGCTCGCTCTTCCTCCACCTCCATCGCCTCCTCCAGGCTCTCCTGCTGCTGCTCGACTTCCACGCCCCTCAAGGCCTCCTATTCAACTTCTCTCTGCTCCTCCGCGCTCTCCTTCCTTGCCTCCCCTAGGCTCACCTCCTCTTCTTCGACATCCTCTCCCTGCTCTGCCATCTCTTTTTCCAGCTCTTCCGCCTCGGCCATCCAAGACACGGTGTTGACCATCGTCACGTAGCACTGCCTCGCCACCTTCGGGTCCCCCCTAATCCTGACCTGTACCCCTCCGTTGTTGAACTTAAGACATTGATGAAACGAGGAGGGGACGCAGCGAAAGGCGCTGATGAGGGGACGCCCAAAGATGGCGTTGTAGCTGCTCGGGGCGTCCACGATCACGAACCTACAGTTCCGTGACACGCCTCCTAACTTCACGTGCAGCCCTACTCCTCCTTCTACTTCCTTCCTCTCTCCTGAGAACCCAAACAGTGGTCCATCTGAAGCCAGGACTCTCTTCCCCTCAACCTTCATCTCGTCAAAAGCCTTCTTAAAGATCACATTCACAGAGCTCCCGTTATCCACCAGTATCCTGGAGACCGTGAAGTTCTCCACCGCTGTCTGAATCACGAGGGCATCGCAGAACGGATCCTCAAAATCCGGCATGTCAGCTGATGAAAAGGTGATTTTTTCATCTGGGGGGGGGGGGGGAGCCAGGGAGGTCGAGGCGACCCCCCTTCGGAACATGGTCTGAAGGCTACCCTTGCGAGTTGCCTCATTCCCTACTTCTCCGTGGATGACCCCGATCCCTCCTCGGGTTCCCACATCTGCTCTGTCCTCACACCTATCTTCTCCCTCTCCCTGCTGTACTTCCACGATCCTTACCGGCGGATCCTGCCTCCCCATTCCTCTAACTTCTCTCATCTCTAAGAACTCTGGGCAGGTGGCCGTCGCGTGACCTTCCTCCTGGTGGAAGTCACAGAAGGGCAACGCCACCCTTCTAGAGCTGTCACGGTTCCGGTTCTACTAAAACCGTGAAGCGAACCGCTAAGGTAACGGTTCTTTAGATTAGAACCAAAACCTTATTTGGTTTGACCGGTTCCGGTTCTGGTTCCGGTTCCGGTTCCAGAATAATTTTTAGAACCGTCATGTCAACGGTTCCGGTTCCACAAGAACCAAAACCAAACCCGCTACTAACGGTTCGGTCCGGTTCCAATCGGTTTCAAGTAGAACCAAAACTAAATTTGACGAAATGAATTGGGAAGGTCAAAAATAAAAAATCGGAGGAGAAATGTAAATCCGTTCGGTTTTTTTGAAAGGACTTCGAAGTCCGGGCCCCGGGGGTAGGAATTTTGCATTACTTCAAGTGAGATTACTTTTTTGTGTAATATATTAAGTAGCACTGAAAGTTAAAAACTGAAATCACAAAATCACAAAATTACACCATACCGTATTGATCTTAAACCGCGCCGATTTTAAACCCTACTAAATAGTTTGGTTGTAGAGTGACTTCGTTGGTTGCAAAACAACATAGTTTGCAGTGCATTTATTGGCGGTGTAAAATCGACAAAACCGTGCCGCATCATTTTCTCCGAGAGGCTATGATTTTCCAATCATCGCCAATAAGTACAAATTACTTTAATTTTTTCAGGAAAATGTATGAGTAAAAGTGAAAATATATTATATAATAGTGTAAAAATCGAAATTGTACCACAAAAACCGACTCCAAAACGCACCAATATCAAACCACGTTGCACAGTTTTGGTATGATGCGATTTTGTTCAGTGCAAAACAAATCTCTTTTAATATGATTACGGTTTGGATCAAATTGCCTCAGTTTCACTCATACTAGTAAGTATAGATATTTAGATTGATTATAAAAAATAACAATATAATAAAATTATTATTAATTAATTATAATAATAAATGGGTTGCGGTTCGGTTCTGCTTCGGTCTGGTTCAGATCGGGTCTAAAAATCTTGGAACCGCTTGAGAATTGTATGTTGCGGTTCCGATTCTGATTCCGGTCCGGATAATAAAATGAAAGAACCACACCCAGACCAATGATGTTCACGGATCCAAAATTCAAACCAGTACCCAAATAACTCGCGAACGGTTCAGTTCGGTTCTTTGCGGTTCCGGTTCGGTTTTCGGTTTTCGGTTTTCGGTTTTATGTGACAGCTTTACACCCTGCCCCCTCTTCCTTCTCCAACTCCCTTCTTCCAGCTCCTCGGGCTCTTCTTCCTCCTCTTCTTTTACCAATCTCCATTGCTTCTTGCGGCGGCGGGAAGTGACCCCTCGGTCCCTGCCTCCACGCCAGCTGATCGATCCTTCTTGGCTCCCGGAGGTTTTCTCTTCCCTGGAAGCCTCCTCCTTGGCCCTGGGGGCGACCCTCCTGAGGCCTCCAACCCAACCGGTTGTTCGGCTCCCGGGCCCCCCATCCCTGGTGCTGCCCCTGCCCTCGGGGCTCTTCCCTTCTCCTCTCGGCTCCCTCTGCTCCCTCTGCCTTTCTGCTGCTGGTTCCTTCACATCATCCTCCGCCAACCGGGCCAGCTTCCTAGCGAAAGCCGGATTGACTCTTTCAAAATCTATCTCCTTCGCCGCCCTCTCCATGAGCTCCTCAAAAGAGAGGGGAGACACTCTTTTCAACTCCATGCTAAAGAACCCTGGTATCAGCTCTAGGGTAAAGACAAGCATCAGAGCGTACCCTGGGACCTCCTGGACCAGGAGGATCTCTTCCTGAAATCGGTCAACGTAATGACCCAGCGTCTCATCCTGCTTCTGTCTTACTGCGAATAGGCACTCCGCATCCTTCTTCCGCTTCTTCGACGTCGAGAACCTCAACAGGAATCCTCGACGTAGGTCCTCAAAGCTGTAGATCGAGCTCGCCGGCAACTGATGAAACCAGTCCCGAGCATTTTCCTTCAACGTGATGGCAAACAGCTGACACTTGAAGGCATCCGTCATCTGCCTTATTGAAACCACGTCTTCAAACCACTGCACGTGCTGTACAGAGTCGTCTTTTCCTGAGTAGTAGGACATGTCGGGCTCCCGGAACCCCTCCGGCACCCGAGCCGAGATGATGAGCTTGCTGAAAGGGCTCTCGCCACCTGCTTGCCGAGAGGGCACGTCTCGCGGCCTAGGCTGGCTTGCTCGATCCGTTGGACCGTGCCCAGGGAAGAGTTCTCGCACTGCCGCCTCCCTCTCGCCCATCTCTGCTTGAACCTCTTTCCCGGGGCGTTGGCCTGGGAAGAGCTCCCGCGCTGCAACGTCTCTCTCGCCAACCTCTGCCGGGACCTCCTTCCCGGGACGCTGCCCAGGGGCGTTCTCTCCTAAAAGCGGGACCACCTCCACCGAAACCTGAGGTGTCGCCTACTCACTCCTCGCCGAGAAGGCCAAGCTGATGGTTTGCAGGACCTCTCGCCTGAAATCCTCCAGCATCTTCCTCGTTGCTTCCTCTCCCTGGGCGGGGGAACCTCCTGAGCCAGACCCTTCACCATCACCTCCAGTCATGGGACCAAATTCAAGGCTTTCTTGTATCGGCTGCCTTCCACGCTCACCACACCAGAACTGTTGAAGCCAAAAATGACCTCAACAAATGTTCAAAAAGCAGGGCGCAGCCAACACCTACTTCTCTCAAGCCTCGACCCTCGACTGGCTGCAAGGGACCTAGAACTGACCCAAAGCCTCAGCAGGGAGGTCCCACCTCACACCCGATAGATCTCTGAGAGCTTCCCCTCATAAGCCAAAGCTGGGCTTGGAGCTCCTCAGAAAGCACTTGGGGATTTTGAGAATAATGAAGTCTTGCTTTCTAAGGAGCCCTCATGGGTCTATTTATAGCCTTTTGCCGATCGGAAATTACTGAAATACCCCTGACTGACCTGCCAATAGCCAAATCCCGCTGTCCAGAAAACACTAAAAGCAGCCCCTGGGGGTAAAAAGATAATTTTACCCGAGGGTAATTAGGTAATTTTATCCTGAACCCTGGGCCCCACTCGGCGAGAACCCTATGCCGAGAACCCTCTCGCCTTAATTTGGTGGGAGCTAAAAAAGGAGTGTCGAAAGTCGCGGACCGAGCCAGCTCCCGCCTTCCGCGAGGCGCAAGCCTTCTCGCCGCCTCTGCCGGAAGCGGGTCTCGGCTGATTGATGGTGAACGTCCTCGCCTGCTCCTAGGCGGGAGCTCTCCCTAGGCGGGAGCTCTTCTGATCTGAAGCCCAAAGCTAGCCCGAAGCTAGTCCAATCATGACTGTTGGTGTCTCTGGGTTCCCTTCAGCGAATATGGGTTGTACACACTACTAAACACATCAATGGTTTAACCTAAATCCTTAAGTTTTTTTTACGGATTCTCTTTTTGTAATCAAAATGAACATTCAAGCGATCAAACTGATCACGAACCCATCATTGAAATCCTGTTATTGACATCCATTTTTGGAACACTAGGAAGACCACTACTCATGATGTTATCTTGATGGTGGTGACCTCTATAGGTTTTTAGATATTCCTCAAGGTAATTACTTCTAGAAAAATCAAAGTGTGGAAACGGGTTAACCCGATTTCTTTGAGTGATGGGTCGGGGACGAGAATAATCATGATAATATGTGGATCGTTCCGAGGGAACTCTATATGCTTGATCAGTGGTGGAATTCGAGTACTCAAATAGAGGTTTAACGAAATGGGCGAACTCGTCTTCATCAAATAAAAGATAAGAGTAACAATTATTACTATGATATGACATGACAAAACATATGTTCTAGTCCCGCGCATTCTAAACTAAGCCTGAACCTTGCTCTAATACCAATCTGATGCAGGACGGTCATATATGATGAGAAAATAAATGAGTGAAGCTCTTCCTACATGCAGCCACACATGAGATCCGACGACTTTTAAACTTGCAATATGTTACCGGAAGGAGAAATTGCTTGCACTAATTGAAAATAAAGATAAAAACACGAGATATACTCGTGCCCAACGTCTGGAGGTTGGTTCCTCCAAGAGGCCCTTCTCCAAGATGGAGACCCAAAACCCTAATGAACAAATAAAACAAAACAATACAAAATAAAATAAGATACGCGCACGTGCGTAACAATACACCCCGCCAGAAAATCGACCTTGCCCTCAAGGTCGAAGTGCCGCCCTTTAGCTAGAAGTGAAATGCTCGGGGGGTAGGTAAGCCGTAGAGGTGCCTGGAGCGCCGTCTGGTGGTGCATCCACGATCATAAGAGCATCAAAGTCAGCTGTGCTGATGTTTCACGTCCGCTCCGATGAGAAGGCAGAACTCCTTCACCAGACAATCATGAGTAGGCGAGTAGGGTTATTTGCAACGAAAGCACAAACCCTTACTCCGTAAGTCATTGTACTCTTGGTTGGACAGACAGTGAGTAGGAAGATGACGGTTGTTGCGTGGACCCATATGGGTGGGCGAGGTAGAGGAGGCGGCGGTTGTTTAGACGGTGGAGGAAAATATTACTGGAAGGGAGGTTTGGTGGTAGGCAATGAGGAAGGAGGGTCCTCGAACGGCGCGAGGAATTCGGTTTCCGCAATTGGGGAGAGGTCCATGGTTTGGTTAACAGTTAACAGTTAACAGTTGAAGGGTGCGGAGGCGGGCGCGGATATTGGGTTGTAGGCCGTGCATGAAGTAGGCCAAGTAATGGTCGGGTGGAAGACCTGGAACATGAGTGACTAACCCGATAAATGCATCCACGTACGAATCAATGAGGCTGGTCTGACGGACTCCGCAAAGACGCTCAATCATGGAGCCGGTGTAGCGGTGATCATACCGCTGAATGAGGGCCTCCGTGAGAGTTGTCTAGGTGAGGCCGGGGGAGGATTGACGGAGCCAGCGGACCCGATGGAGGGCGGACCCTTCCATGCCGATAACTGCTGTGGAGACCTGCTGCGTCAGAGGAGTTTGGTGAAGGTCAAAAACTGTTCAACACGGACAATCCACCCTCGGGTGTCAATTTCGTTGAATGTGGGGATGTCCAAGTGTGGGGGCTGTGAGGTAATCCCGTCAAGGAGGGATCTGCGAGGACCACTGTGCTAGGGGATCCCAAGGCGGAAGTAGTAGTAGGCCCGAAGTTCTGGCTGAGTTGCAGGGTGTGAAACATTGACATAATCGACGTGAACTGCTCGGCCTGGGTCTTGAGATGCGAGTTGATAGTGGCGAGGGTGTGTTTGAGGGCTTCCACGCGGGATTCCATCTGACCCTTTGACATATGAATCGATCGACCCTGTTGAGATGGGAACGGACTGTGGTTGTCAGAGCAAAAGACTGTTTGACGGTGTTGCTGGGAGGGGATCAGGCCGCTGGAGCGATGTTGGCTGAAGGATCGAACGGACGGACACAAATGCCCATGCGATGTCGGACTGGTGCGATACTGGAGCGGTGAGATCTGGGTGGAACGGGCTGGAGTTATGCTAGAGCGCTGAGATCTGGACACTGGGATGCGCGAGCGAACGGTTTGGAGCGTGATCTGGAGCTGGCGGCGGCGGCGGGGTAGAAGACGCGATGCAGGCTGGCGGCGAAGTCTGGAGACTGCGCCGAGAGGGCGCGATGCAGGTGCACGGTCGACGAACGATGCGATGCTACGAGATATTGGGAAAGGTGGACGATCGCATCGAGACTTGCTGGAGGATCTGCTCTGCCGGTGTGGACGAAGAGAAAGTGACGGTGCGGAACCCGACGACACGCGCTTTGCAGGTGGAAGGGCAGGTCAGACCAATGTTACTGGAAGGAGAAATTGCTTGCACTAATTGATAATAATGATACAAACACGAGGTATACTTGTGCCCAACTTTTGGAGGCTCGTTCCTCCAAGAAGCCCCTTCTCCAAGATGGAGACCCAAAACCCTAATGAACAAAAGATGAAGACAACTCTCCCATACCACCTCTTTATACAGGGAGGGGGGCTCACATATCATTAAACATAAAACAAAACAATACAAAATTAAATAAGATACACCCACACACGTAACACAATAACTTTTCTTTATAAATCAATGATGAACAATAACCGCAATAGTTAAAGCATTCAAGAAAGGAAACACGAGAGTTAGTATAAGCGCGAGAGTATGCTAAATCAAATTACTAATTGAACGAGCAAATAAAAAGACCAAAATAATTGAAAACAATGATTATAAACCACTACCTCTTGAAATAGAGAACAAACACGCTGCCCAATGATAAAGAAATAACATACTGTTACGCCACCGCTACGCTTCTCGGGACATCAATATGTTCGTAGGCGCAAGGAGTCGGCAAGCAACAATGGGGCTGAACCATCTGGTTCAGCCCCCACTCGGTGAACCGGCCGACCCCTCCTTGACCCGGGTATTTATATCCGGGTTGCTCTTTTGTGGAGGCATGCAAGAACTAAGGTATTTCCCTCTCTTCTCTCTTCAACCCTAATTTCCATTCCGCTTCCTCTCTAGATCTCTCTCTTCCCCCTCTCTTCTCCTAACATTTGGTATCAAAGCAACGTTTCTCCACCATGGTTACTATCCGAATGCAAGAAGAAATCAACCGCTTGGAAACCCTAGAAGAAAACTTTGTTGGATTGACGGATTCGGTAGCCGCCATAGAGGAAAACATGAGGACGTCAACTCAACGACTTGAAGATCGGATCGACGCTCGGATGGAGAAGATCAAAGCGTTACTAGCGCAAAATCTGAAAGGGAAGAGCCTGACGAGCGAAGAGAACGACGGATCTCCAAACCCCGGACTCGAAACGACGGGATCTCACCCAGCGGGTCCGATTTTAGGGGAGGCGGCGACAGGGCCGGCGCTAGGGCGTGGGATCAGCGGGAACTCCGGTGCGTGGATGGTGGCAGCAGGCGAGAGGCACCGCCCTAACCCGTCGGGCACGGGATCGTCCCAGGGTGGCATCGGGGACTTCGGCGCAAGCCGTACCCCCTGGCGGCTGGTGGGAGAGGATCGGGGAGGGGTCGGGAGACCTGCAGGTCAGGCCGGACCACCTCCACTGGGCGCGGGAGGGATTCTCCCTCAACCGAGGGGCTTCTGACCAGTAGGAGGCTTCAGGCCGGGCATTCCTTGGGCCGGCCAACCTCCTCTAGTGGGAGCAATGTATCCGCAAGGATATCCGGGCGGGTTTCCCGAACCGGTAGAGCAAAGGAGACCAGCCAGCTACAGGCACAATCATGCTTGACAAGGACAGGACGCACCGCGGGCGTACATGCCCCCAACATTAACCCGCATGAATTTCCCCAAATTCAACGGAGGAGACGCGTTGGAGTGGATACAGAAAGCAGAACTTTTCTTCAGTTATCAGGATGTGTCAGAAGGGCAATGGGTTCAACTTGCATCCTTCCATTTGGAGGACGATGCCTTCCAGTGGACGTAGTGATTTTTACGGGGCTGAGACTACATTCCCTGGGCAGTGCTTGTGGAGGGCTTTACGACCCGGTTTGGACCCCTGGAGTACGAGGATTTTGAGGCCCTTTTCCAGAAGTTGCAGCAGAAGGGGACGGTGATGGAGTACCACACCGAGTTTGAAAAGTTGGCAAATTGGGTGCAGTGGGAAGAAAGAACGCTACTCAGCTGCTTCGTCTCCGGACTCAAGGAGCACCTTCGTGATGAGGTGCACACACACATGTCCCGCACGTTGAATCATGCTATCACGTTGGCCCGCATTCAGGAGGAACGCGTCCACAGGCAACATACTCGTACCACGGGGAGGCCGCCAGCGGCCCCCGCAGTTGCACGACAGGAGCCCTCAGCGGTTGGCAAGCCAACGGTGACACGACTTTCATGGGCCGAACTCCAAGCCAGGAAAGAGAAGGGCTTATGCTTTAACTGTGACGACAAGTTCACGCCGGGACACAAGTGCGAGATGATACAGGTCTTTATGCCACGTGAGGACATGGAGGACGGGTGCCTACCCGAATCAGAGTGGGATGGGGATTTGGATCTGACTGAGTTCAGCGTGTCAATTCAGGCGATGGAGGGGTGCAATGCCCCGTTCACAATGAGGATGGCAGGGAGAGTCCGCCAGGAAAGGGTGACTATTCTGGTAGATAGCGAGAGTACACATAACTTCATCCACCCGGAAGTGGCGCAGCGGGTGGGACACGAGGTTGACCGAGCATCTGCTTTTCATGTTATGGTGGCCGACGGGAGCAAGCTCCAATGCGAGGGGGTTATGAAAGACGTGGAGTTACAGATATAGGGGTACTCAGGACACACAGACGTCTACTTCCTACCCATCAGAGGGTCGGACATGGTGCTTGGGGTGTAGTGGCTACAACAATTACGGAGGGTTACCTTCGATTGAGAACAAATGACGATGGAGTTTCTCCAACAGGGGAGGCAGTACTGTCTAGGCGGCCTAAAATCTTCTCCACTGAAGGAGATATCCCTCCGCAGTCTGGAGCGGCTGGGGGAGCAGGGAAGCACAATGGCGATGATCATGGCAGTTACGGAGGCCCCCGGGGAGCCTCCGGCAGTACCCGAGCAGATGCGGGCGTTGCTCGCTCAGTATGCAGATATATTCCAAACACCCAGGACGCTCCCACCACCGCGGTTCCGCGATCACCAGATCCAGCTGAAGATCGGGACGGAGCCCATCAATATTCGGCCGTACCGGTACCCGTATAGCCAGAAGGCCGAGATCGAGCGCAGCGTGCGGGAAATGATCACGGCGGGACTCATTCGCCCTAGTACCAGTGCATTCTCGTCCCCTATAATCTTAGTCAAGAAAGACGGATCATGGCGCTTCTGCGTGGACTACCGCGGCCTAAACAGTTCCACCATCAAGGACAAATTTCCGATACCGCTGATTGAAGAACTACTGGATGAACTGCACGATGCTTCCCGTTTCACCAAACTCGACCTCCGGTCGGGTTACCATCAGATATGCATGCATGAAGAGGATGCCCACAAGACCGCATTCCGCACACATGAAGGGCATTATGAGTTCCTGGTGATGCCTTTTGGGCTCACCAACGCACCCTCCACATTTCAGGCCGTCATGAACGAGATATTCCGGCCCCTTCTCCGTCAGTCAGTGCTGATATTCTTTGATGATATTCTGATCTACAGTGCCAGCTGGGAGGAACATTTGTACCATGTGGAGCAGGTCTTCGCCATCCTTCGCCAACACCAACTGTACGCCAAGCAGTCCAAATGCTCTTTCAGACAGAAGGAGGTAGAGTACTTAGGTCATTTGGTGTCGACTGACGGTGTCAAGGTGGACCGTTAAAAGATCGCAAGCATGTTATCCTGGCCGCGCTCCCAGACTATACGAGCATTGAGGGGCTTCTTGGGCCTCACAAGCTACTACCGCCGCTTTGTGAAAGACTATGACAAGATTGCCCGACCTCTTACCCAGTTGTTACAGAAAGACGCCTTCGTTTGGCAGGACGAGGCAGAAGCAGCATTTCAGGTACTTAAGGGGGCCATGATGTCTACTCCGGTCCTGGCGCTCCCAGATTTCACCAAGGAGTTTGTGCTGGAAATCGACGCTTCCGGTGTGGGCATTGGTGCGGTGTTGATGCAGGAGGGCCGACCCCTAGCCTTCTACAGCAAGGCGCTGGCCCCTCACACGCTAGGATTGTCCACCTATGAGAAGGAAATGTTGGCTATCATCCACGCGGTGGCTATGTGGCGGCCATACCTGCTAGACCGACATTTTAAAATTCGCACCGACCACCAGAGCTTGAAGCATTTCCTGGATCAACGGGTCTCTTCTCCTCTTCAACAAAAGTGGGTCACCAAGCTTTTGGGTTATGATTATGAGATTACCTATCGGAGAGACAAAGACAACGTGGTGGCTGATGCTCTCTCTCGTCTACCTGAGGGTACTGTTGCTCACATCACAGAGCCACTAGTGGATTCCTTGGATGAGATACAGGAGCAAGTGATGCGAACTGCCGCTTTACGCACCCTGGTAGAGGCTTTGCAGCGCGGTGAGACCGTGGACTTCGGCTATCACCTTCAGAATGGTCGCCTCTACCATCATGGCCGGGTGGTTATTCCTCCGGACTCGGCATGGAAAACCGTGATGATGCACGAGTTCCATTCTTCACCGACAGGCGGCCACGCGGGAGTGCTCTGTACCCTTCAGCGGGCGCGAGCAAATGTTTTTTGGCCCGACATGCGCCGCGACATACAACAGTTTGTGCGGCAATGTGAGATCTGTCAGCGTCAGAAGTACGAGATGACCTCTCCCGCAGGACTGCTTGTGCCTCTCGAGATTCCGCAGCATATTTGGGATACGGTGTCGATGGATTTCATTGAAGGGTTGCCCAAGTCCCAAGGAAAATCCATGATTCTGGTGGTGGTTGACAAACTCTCCAAGTACGACCACTTCTTTGCTTTGAGCCATCCATATACCGACGAATCTGTTGCCGCTCTTTTTGCTCGGGAGATTATCCGCTTGCATGGCCTTCCTCGTGCTATCATCTCTGACCGGGACCCCACCTTTGTGAGCAATTTTTGGCAAGAACTTTTCCGGCTGCAAGGGACATGTCTATGTTTCAGCACAACACATCACCCCCAGACGGATGGCCAGACGGAGGTCTTAAATCGGGGAGTGGAGACCTATCTCCGTTGTTTTGTTATGGACGAGCCCTGGACTTGGCCGGGGTGGTTGCATTGGGCCGAGTATTGCTACAACACTTCCTACCACTCCGCCAGCAGGATGACCCCGTTTGAGGTTGTTTACGGCCGCCCCTCCTACTCTGAACAGCTATGAGCCGGGCAGCACGGCCATGCCAGCGGTTGATCGGGCTCTTCGTGACCGGGATTGCATGCTCTGCGTGAGAATCTCCACCTTGCCCAGGATCGCATGAAGGTTCAGGCGGACAAGCATCGCAAGGAGTGGGAGTTTGCCGTGGGCGACGAAGTGTTTCTCAAGCTCCGGCCGTACCAACAGGCAGTCGCTCGTCGTCTGAATCAGAAGTTAGCTCCCAGGTATTACGACCCTTTTCGTATACTTAGCAGGGTGGGTCCAGCGGCTTACAAGTTGCACTGCCTATGGGTTTCCGCATTCACCCAACTTTTCATGTGTCCTTGCTCAAGCGGAAGGTTGGTGCCAATGTCCAACCGAGTGCTCTTCTGCTAGAGGCTACCAGTGCGGGCGAGCTTCGCCCGCTTCCAGAGGATGTTTTGTTGCTCAAGTGGAAACGGCGGGGCGCCTAGTACCGTCCCGAGCTCTTGGTCAAGTGGAAGGACCTCTCGGCGGCGCACAATTCTTGGGTGGATTTGCTGGACTTCAAGGAGCTTTACCCCGACTACCACCTTGAGGACAAGCTGGTTCTTGATGGGGAGGGGAATGTTACGCCACCGTTACGCTTCTCGGGGCGTCAATATGTTCGTAGGCACAAGGAGTCGGCAAGCAACAACGCTGCTTCAGCCCTCACTCGGTGAACTGGCCGGCTGGGGCTGAACCAACGGGTTCAACCCCTTTTGGAGGGGCCGGCCGGCTCCTCCTTGACCCGGGTATTTATATCCGGGCTGCTCTCTTGTGGAGGCATTCAAGAACTAAGGTATTTCCCTCTCTTCTCTTTTCAACCCTAATTTCTATTCCTCTTCCTCTCTAGATCTCTCTCTTCCCCCTCTCTTCTCCTAACACAAACACCTTGAACTTTGCAAAATAATGAAGAGGGGAGGGCTGGAGATACTTTCGGAGGGCTGTCTGGGACTGATTTCAGCAATCAGATGCTGTATGTGGCTGTCAAGTAACTGGGACAGCAACTACGAGCTGTGCAGGGAGGCAGTTTTGGTAGTGGGCAGCGATTGCCAAGGTTGGACAGCCGCTGGAAGGGGCATAGAATAGGGGGCAGCAGCCTGGAATTTTCTGCAGCGGCTATGGTTTATTGGGATGTGGTTCCACGTAGAGGGAGGGGGTTGGAAGTGGTGGAAGTGGCCGCTGACTGAATGGGGACTGGTGGGGGAAGTTGCGTATGGGCAGGGATAGCAGTTAGGCTCCATGTGAATTAGAGGGGAAGAAATTGGGGGGGGGGTGACTGGTAGGTGGAATTATGGAAGTAGTGGGGCTGAAATTAAGGGGGGATTCCTAAATTAGGAGGGGGGGGGGGGGTTGGTTGTTCGGCTGGGCGGAGTGAGGGGCCGACTGTAGAAATGGAGTAGTGGGGGTGATGGGCCTTAATTTTAGGAGAAATGTCTAAAATTTAGGGGAGAGGAGAAAGTGGGGGGTAGTGGGGATAGTTATGGAGGTGGTTGCTGGCTGGTGGTGGTGGTCCCCGAAAATATTTTCCGCCGATCGCCGGAAAATGCAAAATGAAGGGAAATTAAAGGGGAAGAAATTGGGGGGGGGGACTGGTAGATGGAATTATGGAAGTAGCGGGGCTGAAATTAAGGGGAGATTCCTAAATTAGGAGGGGGTTGGTTGTTCGACTGGACTGAGTGAGGGGACGACTGTAGAAAGGGAGTAGTGGGGGTGATGGGCCTTAATTTTAGGAGAAATGTCTAAAATTTAGGGGAGAGGAGAATTGGGGGGGGGGTGACTGCTAGGTGGAATTATGGAAGTAGTGGGGCTGAAATTAAGGGGAGATTCCTAAATTAGGAGGGGGGTTGGTTGTTCGACTGGGCTGAGTGAGGGGCTGAATGTAGAAAGGGAGTAGTGGGGGTGATGGGCCTTAATTTTAGGAGAAATGTCTAAAATTTAGGGGAGAGGAGAAAGTGGGGACAGTTATGGAGGTGGTTGCTGACTGGTTGTCATGACCCGTCTCAACAAAAGTCAGAGTGCGCTTAGGGCGGGCCGTGATGCCACATGTATGGGCGGAAAGAAAACCATGCCTGCTAAGGCAGAAGCAGAGAGAAATGAAAATAGTTTTAAAATAATTAGTTTGAAAAAAATAGTTGTTTTTATGCGGAAGCTTTGAAACATGCTAGTGTGTAACAGGTGCACATGCATTAAAAAAAACCCATGATACAAGTTTTGATACAGATTTTCACGCAATGTCAATTTCAGATAAATTTCAGTACATATAATATAGCCAAACAGTTGTCTATAATTTACTGATCAATATCATTACGTAAACGAAATGTCTGACAGTAAAAAAAATGAAATGAAAACATAAAACCTGGAGCTTAATGCAGATCAAGATCGAGGACTTGGCGGCGCTGTCACGAACGCTAAGACAATTCCAAAACAAGAAGGAAAAACCTCAAAACATTGAAATAAACAGGAGCACAGTAAAGTACAAAACGGTAACCGAAGCAAAAATGTATGAGTACCAGTTTTCATAAACCAAATCTAACAAGACAAACCACTACATGAGTTAAACGGAAACAAGTTAAATTATTAGACTATTCCGGAGTATAACATATAATTGATGAAGTAATATCTTTCGCTGTAATCAATGAGTTGTGTAGGTGTTTTTCGTGAGTGCATATGGTTCACACTAAGTTCATATGTAAGTCTTATTAGAAGAATTCCTGCGTGTCATGACCATGCAAGCAGGGAGATGCACCAATTAAACACTACCTTTCAATGATTGCTTAAGATATTATTAAGCTAAAAGATTCATATTTTAGGAGATTTCTAACAGGAACATACTCACTTAAAGGGAAGAATCAGATCAAAAACAAATCTACTCAGGTCTTGCAATTAGACAGACATAAGAAACCAGATTCGATGACACAAAAGAAAATAAACAGAGAGTTTTAAAACTTGCGGGTTCGAGAGGTTAGGGTCATAATAACAAGAATATTTTTCAAGCAAATCGCAGAGGTAAGTTTGATATGAATCGATTCTGAGACATCAATGACTCATCTAGATTAATTCATTCTAAGACACGATTATCTCCCAAGTAAAACATGTACGTTGTGAGCATGATATAACACACCGATCATATATTTGCTAACAAGAATTCGTTACAATTATTATCATGACACTTGTTGCTCGTGCCCAACGATCTACCATTCTTTGAATTATACCACAAATAAGCGATTCATTCATCTAAATGAAAACTCATATATATATATATAAATCATTCATGATCACCAACTCATATCACTCCAAACATTTTAAACCTCAAACTATTAGTATGTTGTGTTAGACATTCAAGTTCTAAATTCATTTGACGAATTATATATTCAATATCGGAGTCGTAAAGTCATAAGAACAGACATTCATTTAAGTTCAATATTTGCAAGAGAGAAAAATCTCTACTTGCCTTAAGGTTGAAGCAGAATCTGACGGTGGCGGCCAAATGGCGCGAGCAATGTTTACAATCTTATTTGAACCTGTTCATGGGCAAACAAGAATGATATTGACATAAAAGAATCCAAACGCTAACACAGACAATTATTCGTTACATAACTAAATCAAGAGCGGGCTAAGAGACTTACCTCCCTCAAAAGTGAAGGGAGAGGAGACACCACACGGAGATGGAGTCTTGACGGCGCTTAGGCTTAGGGAAACCCTAATTCAGAGAGGTTTTTGCATGATCCCACCAACTGAAATGAGGAGCGGCGCCGGAAATCACAAACAAACCATGGTTAGACGATCACAAGGGGGGCAAAAATTTGAAACACAAGTTATACAAAATTTGGAGATAAAAACTTCCAAGAAAAATAAGGAAATCTGAATAGAGAAGGAGAGGAGGGAGAATATTACCCACGACAGTCAAATCCAGCCCAAAATCTGAGTAGAGGAGGGTTCGAGCAAAACCCTAGGCGTAAACGGAGCCCAAGGAAGATGGAGTAAACCCTAGCCGCTCTTTCTAGCCAAAAGCCGGCCAAAACAAAGAGGGAAGAGGGCTGCTGGTGGGGAAGGGGCTGCTGCAGTCCTTTGGAAGAAGGGAGAAGAACCTCCGGCTCTGGAGAGGAAGCAGCCGGCGGCCTGAGGAGTGATCGACGACCTGAGAGGGAGAAGCCGCAGGAGGTTGCCCGCCCTAGCAGAGGAGGAGGTGCCGGCAGAAGCTGGAGGAGTCGCTGGAGGACAGGGAGGTGAGCGGTTGGCCGTGCGCTTGCGGGAGACGGGGGGGGGGGGGGGATCCGGAGAACGACATTGGAGGAAATCACGGCTCGCGGGAGTCGAGTTTGCGGAAAGCCCTCGCTGAAAGACTAATTAAGGGGGGTGGGGTGGGGTGCCTCGGTTTAGTAAGGGGGAAACTCAATTAGGCTCAATTACAAAAATGCCACTCAGATTTAAACAATCAAATTAAATCCCCTTTTAACATATTTTTTATAAAACCGGGTTGTTACATTGGTGGTGGTGGTCCCCAGAAATATTTTACGGCGATCGTCAAAAAATGCAAAATGAAGGTCAATTGAAGGGAAAGTGGTGGTGGATCACGGAAGGTGACCGGTGTAGGGATGGGGAGGTGTTTTGCCAGCTGCCCTTGGACAACTGGTGGAAGAATGAAAGGGGAGGAAGGTGGTGGACGACGATGTGGTGGTGTGGATCCAAGGTTTTGCACCTGAAACTCGGCTTCGACACTGAAATGACCAAATGATGGCTTCTATGCTCCAGTCCTTCAATACCCAAAATGAGAGCCCACACTCTCAATATATAGACTCTAGGGGTGGCAACAAATGGCTACGATTGGCCTATCGTTATGACTCAAAAATAAATAAGAATACAACTCGAAACGAAAAATGAAAAAAAAACAAGCAATGTTACGATTACCGATCTGAATAAGATGACCGGTTCCGATTCCCCACCAGATATTATCTTGTGATTTATTTTCTTTGGCAGCTTCAGGTTGTCCTCTTATTACTTCTTAACTTCTGATTTTCTTTTATGATTTTGTAGGTTTGAGCTATCGTGAACAACGGGAGAGCAAACTTTTGAAAGAAGAGTTGCAGAATAAAATGATGAATCCTAAATACATGGTCTCTTTTTGATCTTGCATTTGGTTACTTAGAAAATAATTGTTGCTCCCTTTATTTATGTTTGATTACTCTTTATAGCTTCTGTTATTTTGTTGTTGTGATGAATACTCATTATACTCATTTGATTGACTCAATGAACATCTTATTTTCTCTTTATTGCATTACTTACTATAGGAAATGCTGGAGACTAGAGCAGCTCTACCTATAGCTAAGCTACAGGATAGTCTCTTGCAACTGTTCAGCGATAATGATGTAATCATTGTTTCTGGGGAAACTGGTTCTGGTAAAACAACTCAGGTGTGCTTTCCTTGACTTGATAGGAAATTTAAGGGTAAAAAATGTTTGTTCGTTTAGTCACAGACCAGATATTTGCGAAATACAACGGAAAGACGCCACTTAGAAATCCATAAAAACATAGAAATAAATGCCCCTGAATAACGACATTCTTGCAATGTGAACTAGGAATTTCCTGGGCTGTCCAATGATTGGATGCCATTAAGTTTCAAGTTTTTAATATCAAGGATCTAATGTTATCATCTGTATTTTACGTTCGAATCACAGAAAGACATGCAAATCTTGCTTCTTTTGCCATATGGAAACCATAAAATGAATAAATAACATACTAAGCTATTACTTCTCTGTTCTAGAATGCAGCGGAGGGTAAAGAAGGTTCAATATTCCTTTTAAGGAACATATAATAGGGATCTTTGAATCAATGTCAATAAGTCCTGTTTGAAGGGGCTCATATACAGAACGTCTCTAAATAATACCTGGGACAGGAGATTCAATTAAACCATTAAGAAATTGGCGTTTGTTACGTATTTGATTAGCCTGATTGAGTGTTATTTATGTTAAGGCATTCTATGGTTTTCGAACAAGATAACTATGTTTGTCCAACTTTAAGCTCATATTTCCTACTGGCAATTTTTGGGTTCAAGACAGTGGAAAGAGAAAAGCCTGAATGCCACTGTTCTTAATTTAAGTACTGCCAATTGCAACTTTTTTGCAATACTGTTATGTCCCTGGTTTAATCCACTGTTGACAGTTTATTTATATATATTTAACAAAGTCATCTTTCCCCCATGCATATGTTGCAGGTTTCTCAGTTTTTTAAATTATTATAATTGTTTTTTTGCAGGTTCCTCAGTTTATTTTGGATGACATGATTAAATCAGGATTAGGTGGTGTCTGTAATATAATTTGCACACAACCTAGGAGAATTGCGGTATCAATTCTTTTTTAGCCCGTATTATTTTATTTTATGCTTCCAGTTTTATCTAAAATGCTATGTATTCATTGGAGATCGTTGATAAAATTGCGACTATTTCCAACAAATTAATTGTTTTTGCATTTATCTTCATAGTTTAAATGTCTAATGGATAAAGATTTGATTGCGCACATATATTGTAGATTCTGTTGGAAACAACCCTCGCCTTAAATATGTGTTTTTAAGCCAGTCTCTAGTTGCAAAGGCTCTTGCTAATGAGCGTTAACTTTGTAAAGGAAGGCCTCAAACCTTGTATATACTTCCTGAATGAATAGTTACAAGTATACATACACTTATATAGGAGAAGAATGAAGAGAGAAATCCTAATACATGATGTGGGACTAATACAAGGAGAGAGAAAGGAGAAAAACATGGGCCCTTAATTGGGTTTTTCTAATACTCCCCCGCAAGGTGGAGCGTACAAGTCGTAGGCACCAAGCTTGGATAAAAACTGATAGTATAGCAGCCTGGAGAGAGCTTTCGTCAGGATGTCCGCAACTTGGTCGGTAGCAGGAACATGCTCCAAATCTATCTTCTTTGACTGTACCTTTTCCTGGATAAAGTGACAGTCGACTTCGATATGCTTTGTGCGTTCGTGGAAATATGAATTGCTGCCTGACTGTCACAAAATAAGGTTGCCAGAGATGAGAGACGAACACCCAAGTCTCCCAGAAGGCCTTCAAGCTAGGTTAGCTCAGAAACAACAGCAGCCATAGCCCGATACTCGGCTTCAACAGAAGAACGCGCAACCACAGTCTGTTTCTTGCTACGCCAAGTTATGAGGTGTCCACCAAAGTAAGTACAAAACCCAGTTGTGGAGCGCCTATCATCAATAGATCCTGCATAGTCAGCGTCAGAATACGCGACAAGAGATAGAGATGTGGATGACTTGTACACAAGTCTTTGTCCGGGGGCGATCTTGAGATATCGAAGGATGCGCTCGACCGCTTGAAGATGAGATGTCCGAGGAGCGTGCATGAAACGACTCACAACTCCTACAGCAAACGAGATGTCCGGTCGAGTCACCGTAAGGTAGATCAACTTCCCAACCAAGCGTCTGTAATATTCCGGATTTGTAAGCAGCTTGTCGGAGTCAGAGCTATGGGCCGAGAGCTTGTGATTTGCGTCCATAGGAGTCTCCGCAGGTTTGCACCCAGAATAACCTGCATCATGAAGGAGGTCCCAGTACTTCCTTTGAGATAACACAAGACCATCGGAGCGTCGTGCGACCTCGAGCCCAAGAAAGTACCGAAGGTTGCCCAGATCTTTGATCTGAAAGGCGGAATTTAACTGTTCCTTGATCTGTTGTATTCCTGTCGTGTCGTTGACAGTAATCAGGATATCGTCAACGTAGATCAAAAGAATCACAGTCCCGGTTGACCGGTGTCGGGTCAAGAGAGAAAAATTAGCCGAGTTCCGAGTGAAGCCACTAGCACAGACCACCTTACTGAATTTTTCAAACAACGCACGCGGGGACTGTTTGAGACCATAAATGGATTTCCGAAGGTGACATACCAAAGACTCTCCCGTGGTCTCAAACCCGGGAGGTTGCTGCATATAAACTGTCTCCTGTAGATCGCCGTTGAGGAAGACATTCTTAATATCCACCTGATAAAGGGGCCAGTGACGATGAACAACCAAGGAGAGAAGAACGCGGATCGTGTTCAATTTTACCACGGGAGAGAAGGTTTCCTCGTAATCAAGGCCATGTTGCTGAGTAAAGCCCCGTGCCACGAGGCGGGCCTTCAGACGGTCGACAGTGCCATCCGCCGCATGTTTAATAACGATGACCCATTTGCAGCTAACAGAGGTGTGGCCTGCAGGAAGAGAAACCAGATCCCTGGTCTTGTTAGCCCAGAGAGCCCGCATTTCATCATTCATAGCGGTCCGCCACCCTGGGTGTTGAAGCGCCTCCTGCACAGTGTTAGGTATAGAAATAGAGGAAAGAGAGGTGTCAAATGCGTAGAGAGGCGGCATTAGCCGATGGAGAGAGACGTAGTTGGCTAAGGGATGAGCTGTAGAGACGGGAGCGGGATCTGCCGTAGCCGAGGTATCGCTGGTAGCGGGGAGCTGGGTCACAGGAACATCCTTGGATGGGCGACGAGAGTAGACATGGATAAGTGGTGGAGGAACCCGAGGAGGAACGCGGGGAGAGGAGGAAGAGGACGACAAAGATGGCGTGACCGGTACGACAGGCCGGGGAACAGATGGAGCAGAAGACGAGGTGGTGCTAGGTAAGTGGAAGGGTTGGTCTTCGCAGAAGGTGACATCCGCAGAAACGACCAACTTGCCGTCAGAAGGAGAGTAGCAGACGTACCCCTTTTGAGTGCGGGAGTAGCCAACAAACATATACTTGGCGGCCCAAGGAGCAAGTTTGTCGGTAGGAGGGCCAAGAAGGTGGACATAGCAAACACACCCGAAGATCCGCGATGTGAGAGAGGCGAGATTGGTGGATGGATAAAGGAGTTGGATGGTTGAGACAAAATTAAACACAGACGGGGGAAGACGGTTGATGAGATGATAGGCGGTGGAAACAACAAAGTTCCAATATTCGATCAGAACGTGCATTTGGAACATAAGGGAGCGCGCAACATCGAGAAGATGACGATTTTTGCGTTCCGCCACTCCGTTTTGCTGAGGGGTATACACACATGAAATTTG
The DNA here is from genome assembly GCA_039513925.1 of Platanthera zijinensis. Taxonomy (NCBI): domain Eukaryota; kingdom Viridiplantae; phylum Streptophyta; class Magnoliopsida; order Asparagales; family Orchidaceae; genus Platanthera; species Platanthera zijinensis. Next base: position 34,251,272 of record CM077080.1, on the reverse strand, counting down.
ATGGATGACACCAAATTCGGTGCAGAGATTGGAGAAGGTGCGACCCGTATACTCGCGAGCATTATTAGTGCGAATTACCTTGAGGGGGGTGGCGAACTGCGTACGCATCTCAAGTAAAAAGGCGCGGAACACAGAGGTAAGTTCAGTTCGATCATGTGGTAAATAAAGACACGTGGTACGCGAGTAATCATCAATGAACGTGACAATAGCGAATCCGAAAATACTGGGGACTCTATAAGGACCCCATACATCAGAATGAACTAAAGATAAATAAGTACTACTTCTGGTACAGGCAGGGGGGAAAGAAGAACGATGTTGTTTGCCGTAGATACAAGATTCGCAAGAGAACTCCCGTAGAGGTACATCAGGAAGAGCCCGCTTGAGAATCGGAAGGGGAGCATGCCCAAGACGGCGATGCCATCAGCAGTGGAGACGGCGGAGAGAAGAGTTGGTGGGATATCCAAGATGTACAACCCATTCAACAGCTGCCCTTACCAATGGTACTCCGGGTGCGGCGATCCTGCATAAGAAAAGAAGAAGATGAAAAGGTAATGCAACAATCAAGGTCGTTTGTGAGACGACTAACAGATAATAAATTGAAAGGAGACCCCGGAACGTGAAGATCCGAGGAAAGAGAAAGGTTCGGCGTAAGCTGAAGAGCAACGGAGCCAGACACTGGTAGGGTGGCACCATTGGCCACAGTGATGCAAGCAGGATGAGGCGTCTGTAGGTACTCTGTGGGCTTCTGGGAGGTAATATGGTGAGTAGCGCCGGAATCAACGATCCAACAAGGATTATGAGAGAGTCAGGTTATACCTTCTGCAAAAAAGGACGCAACAGAACCAGAGGAGCGGCTGAGGGCACCCTGAAGCGGTTGAAGTTGGGTGCAGAGCTCATCAATGTCTTGGCGGGTAGTAGTAGCCGGATCAGTGGCAGAAGACCCAGTAGGAGCCGGAGCAGCAGAGATAGTAGCAGTAAGGTGAGGAGGTAAGCCATGCTTGCGGTAGCAGGTAGCTTCAAGATGATTATCTCGTGCACAGTAGGTGCATTTCATAGAAGAGCGACCACCACGTCCTCGTCCCCGAGACGGGGGTCGCCCCCCCGAGTGGAAGATCCACGTGGAGGAGGGGTCGAAAGAAGAGGCTGCTGAAGAAGAGCCGGGGCAAAAACAGGAGGAGCCTTTGAGGGAGGCGTGACCTTTAGCAACATGGAGCAGACTTCAGACAGTGAAGGAGTGGTGACGGATGATAGAATCTGGGCCCGAATACTATGCAGGTGGGGAGGAACTCGAGACATCATCATGGCGATGTCAACAGCTTTTTTCTGGTTTCGTTGAGTGGTGAGATCGGTAGTAGGAGGCTGATGTTGAATCCAAGCCTCTGCCAAACTCTTGGCTTTAGCCACGATGGAGAGCATATCACCAGGAGCACCCGGGGTAAGATTCTGAAGATCAGAAATGATATCATATAGGTGCTGTAGGCTGTCATGACCAGAGTAAAAAGTGTGAAGCTCCTCCCACATGGACTTAGCCGTGTCATGATACATGGCCATCCTGTAGGGCTCAAGATCCATTGAGTTTAGAAGCCAGGATTGGACCCGACCATCATCGCGAATCCAGTCATCGGAGGGAGCAGTTGGAGTAGCGCGGTCAAATGGTGAAGAAGACCCTTCGTCTGCAGAACACGACGAACCGAGTGAACCCACTCGACGAAATTCCTTTTTCCAGTTAGAGAGATGATAGTAATCCGTAACTCATCACGGAGTTCGGAAGCCGTGGTAGCCGCACGGGCGGGTGGAGCAGAAGTAACAGCGGAATTATCGGAAGCCATGCGCGACCAGCAGAAGAAACCAGGCGGTTAGAATAGGCAGTCACACGGTCTCGGTGGACACACCAGCGATCAGGAGATCGCGACCAGAATGCGAGTAAGGAGAAGTCGACAGAGAAGATAGCCGCACGGTCTCGGCGGGTACACCAGCGATAATCGAGGTCGCGACCAGGATGCGGCTAAGGACAAAGAGGAGCGCGCGAGCGACAAGGCAGGCCGTAGGCGAGTAGAGCAGGAAAGCCAGCTGCGGGAAGGCGAGATCGCACCGAGCAGAGAAAAAAAAGCAGGTCGCGACGAGCAGGAAAGCCAGGTCGCGGCGAGCAGGAGAGGAGGTTGCGACGAGCAGGAGAGCAGGTCGCGGCGAACAGGAGGCAGGTCGCGGCGAGCAGGAGAGCAGGTCGTGGCGAACAGGAGGCAGGTTGCGGCGAGCAGGAGAGCAGATCGCGACGAGCAGGAGGAAGGTCGCGGCGAGCAGGAGGAAGGTCGCGACGAGCGCAGCGAGCAGGAGAGCAGGTCGCAGCGAGCAGGAAAGCAGGTCGCGGCGAGCTGCGATCAACGAGCAGGAAGAGGCCGCGAGTAGATAACTCGAGCGGTCAAAAGAAGATTCGCGAGTTAGAGAACTCGAGCGGATTAGGCAGAGAGAGGAAGCCGCGAGTAGGAGAGAGTGAGCCCGCAGCGGACAGCAGAAAGGAGAGGTCGCAACGGACAGAAAGAGCCCGCGCGGGTAGAGAAGGAAAGGAGGTGGAGAGGATTATAAAAGGAGAGGAGTTAGGACGGAGGAGGTGGAGGCCACGAGAGAGGCATAGTTGGAGGCGGGTAGAAATTAGCCAGGCGGGTAGAAGGAGAGAGGCCGCAAGAGTTCGCGGCTAAGGGAAGCCGCTCGGACAGGCCATGAAGATAGGCGGCTAGAAATTGGCTAGTCCGAATACCCAAGGAGGAGACCGGTTCCCTCTGATACCATGTAAAGGAAGGCCTCAAACCTTGTATATACTTCCTGAATGAATAGTTACAAGTATACATACACTTATATAGGAGAAGAATGAAGAGAGAAATCCTAATACATGATGTGGGACTAATACAAGGAGAGAGAAAGGAGAAAAACATGGGCGCTTAATTGGGCTTTTCTAACAAACTTGAAATTGTTTACTCGAAAATGCTTGTTTTATGTGTTGTTCAAGCTCAAATTATTTGTTATGGGTCATATAAGTGTTTAATATGCTTTAAGTGCTTTTATTATTTTGGTTTGTTGCGCTTCTTACATTTATGACTTTGGGTGTGTTTGTATTTGCTCATCCGCTCCGTTTCAGTCAGGTGAAAATGACGTTTTTGATTTCTTGGGCGTTTAAAAGAGCAGATCGACGAAAACACCGTTTTAAAAAAAGTCACGTATAGATATATTTCAAACTGGAGCCTGGAGCTCCTTTTTCCTGCGTTCAGACGTGCGTTTGCCGAAGGCCGAAAGTGGAAGGCGGAAGCCTCTCTCGCAGACGGAACATGGGTTCGACATTCATGCAAGGTTCTCCCCCGACCCGCTGCTTTACTGCACATCAAGCTCCCGTTAGTGTCGTTCTCCTCGACTGCGCTCCCATATCAAGCTCTTTATCTCCTACCTCTAAGCAATCCATCTCCAGATTTGATCGCCGGTCCTTTTCTTTCTTCTTCCGCTAGTTTTCCAAGGCCTCCTGTTGGCGATCCATCTCCACATTCGATCGTTGGTCTTATTCTTCTTCCGCTGGTTTTCCAAGGCCTCCCGTTGGTTTTCCAAGACCCACTGCTCCGCTGGTTTTACAGCGAACCGTTTCCAGGTTCAATATTCACTCAAGTTTTTAAAATAAATAATCGGTGATGGATTTTTTTTGTAATGTTTTAGATTTATTTCCAGGATTATGATACATCCTTTTCCCTGCGATCTCGTGACCGGCGGCTGACCTATGGTCGGAGGGGAAGGCGCGATCGGCTTGCGTTGGCGTCGTGCGGGAAGAAGATGTCGTGGGATATGCGGCTAGGGTTTCTCACGGGTTTATTCCCGTGAGGGGTAGAGAGAGAGATAGGAAGGAGAGGATTTTAGAGAGAGGGAGAGATTTTCTTCTAAATTCTTGCTTGCTTAAAAAAGTCTAACCACACCACATAAATAGGTTCAAAACATGCCTCCCATTTGGGCTTACGACAATGGGTAAAATACGATAAAAATAACACACATAAGATAAAGATAACTGGCGTCGTCACGCCACATAACCTCGCCGCCCCCGTCCGAAGACAGCTTGTCCTCAAGTTGGATCGAAGGGTATTGCAGTGGCTTCTCCTCCTGTTGCGTCCTCATCGGGAGGGTCATCTATTTCCAGTTAGAATAAGCATTTGCATCGATGTCCCGGTGTGAAGTGGTCATCACAATTGTAGCACAAGCCTTTCTCGCAACGCTCGGCCATCTCGGGGCGGGACAAATGGCGTCGAACAGTAGGTTGCGGAGTTTCGTCCCGAAATGGTGCCCTGTCCGGCAAGCTGGCTAGAGAGTAAGTGCTCTATTGGTTTCGACGTCCCAAAGGCGGACGATCTAGTAGCAGTCGACGTTCACAAGCCCTGGCGAGGCTCATGACTGTGTTGAGGTCGTGTGGGAGAAGAAACTCCACATCCCAACGTAAGCGCTCGTGGAGACCAGCAGTGAAGAGGGGAACCTGTTGCTCCGGTAAGACGGATGCCGCCCGAGACAGTAGAATCTAGAATTGTTCAAGATAGGTGTCGATGGAGCCTTCCTGTTTGAGGTTCACAAGATCGCCCAGTGGGTTCCCTTGTAGAGCAGGGCCAAACCTCAGAGTGCAGGCCGTACTGAAATCTGGCCAAGAAATGTTGGGTGTTCCCGCAGAAGTTGAGTGAACCACAATTGTGCTGGACCGAGTAAGTGGAAGGAGGCTATGCCGACGCGTTCTTCATCTGGAGTGTGCTGGTTGGTGAAGAAAATATCGCAACGCGTAAGCCACGAAAGAGGATCGTCACGGCCCTCGTAGAGGGGAAAATCCATCCGGATAGTCCGCGCGTAGGCGGGGTAGTCCACGTCTGGAGGAGTAACGGAGTCCACTCGGCTTGTGGAAGGGCGATCGCTTGTGTTCAAGGGAGGGGAAGGAGGCATCTGCTGTAGGGCATCTAGGCGTTCTTTGAGGGCGTCCGTTTTGGCGTTCTGAGTCGCGAACATGGTTTGGAAGAGGGTCATGAGGTCGGCGAGAGAGGGGGGAGCATCCACCATTTGAGAATGGGTGAGATAGACGGTCGGTGGTGGAGGGAGAAGGCCGGTGAAGGTTTTGGACCTCGGAGGTGGTGCGGCGGTGCTGGACGGCCTGGTGGAAGTACTGAGATGGGTTGGAGAAATCCCACATGGGGTGCGGTGTCGTAGATCTGGCGCAGAAGGGCTGAGGGAAAGAATTAGCGGCCGACTGGAGGCAGCGGCGGGCTGGATGCAGTCGGGAGATGTGGACGAAGCTCCCGCGGATGGAGGAAGGTCTTTCGGAGCGTTGGGGGAAAGTGCGATTGCCGTGCGGGGCTGACGGTGTGCAGCAGGGCGAGCGGAGGAAGAGCCGGCGAACGACGGTCCGACAGAACCCTCTGATACCAAGTTGATACGGCCTTTTCCCTGCGACCTCGTGACCGGCGGCGGACCTATGGTCGGAGGGGAAGGCGCGATCGGCTTGTGTTGGCGTCGTGCGGGAAGAAGATGTCGTGGGATATGCGGCTAGGGTTTCTCACGGGTTTATTCCCGTGAGGGGTAGAGAGAGAGAGAGGAAGGAGAGGATTTTAGAGAGAGGGAGAGATTTTCTTCTAAATTCTTGCTTGCTTAAAAAAATCTAACCACACCACATAAATAGGTTCAAAACATGCCCCCCATTTGTGCTTACGACAATGGGTAAAATACGATAAAAATAACACACATAAGATAAAGATAACCGGCGTCATCACGCCACATAACAGATTACCTCTCTCTTCCTCCTGATTTTCCAAGGCCTTCCCTTTCTCTGCAATGGTAATCTAGGAATTCTTTTATTACGAGTTTTTAGTATTTATTTCCAGAGTTTTTCATGAATTTTTTTTTCGAGTAAACAGATGGATGATTTCAGAGAGTTTAAGGAATAGAATCAATTTAATTCTGCTATTAATTTTATTATGCTATCATACAACTTTTGCATTTAAAAGGGAAATATTTTTGAAAACTCAGTTTTTAACAGACAGATTTTTTGCGCTGCTTTTTGAACAGCTTGGTAAACCTTATTTTACACAAATAGTTTTTTTACTGTAAACTCTTTTTCAAAAACAGCTTTATTTTCAAACTCCATTCTAGCCGCTGCTTTTCAATCAGCAACAACTGAAAGAAATGAAGCCTTACTATTGGTTAATTTTGTTATTATTTGTTTGTTTGTAGATTTTTGAGAATATAATTTTTTAAGTTTTATTTATATTACCCTAGGGCTAGAATGAAAGCGAGGAATTTTTTTCTAAACCTCGGAGATTTTATAGCTCGCTCCTCAAGCACTATGGATATGGTAGTCAACAGTTCCACAAGCGGTAGTATCTTACTGATCATCATCCTTCTCTCTGTGATACTAGGAAGTTTTAACTGATACACATTGCCATTGATTTTCTTCAAGATTCACAAAGACCAATTTTGTTTTGCCGGGCTTGTACTCTTCTATGAGGTTGTGATACCCACACATAGTCGCCACCTCAAACATGACCTTTTTCATACGCTTATATGTTTTTTCCTTATATTTAGTGTTGCCAGCTTCAGTTTGCGTCTTTACAGACTCATGAATGTATTTTAGATTTTTTATCATCTCTGTAGCTTTCTTATTAATTCTTCTGCCGAGAGGAATATAAATCAAGCTCAAAATAATACTACGATTACTTCCATAAACAACTTGAAATGGACTATAATTAATAGTTCGATTATGAGACCTGATAAATGCGAGTCAACTTGAATAAGTGCGCAGTTCCACTTATAATGTTTGTCCCTTACGAGACTCCTTAATGAACTTCCCAAACGGTTATCCATCATCTTTTCACAAACAATGAAGCACACCATTTTGGTAAAGCAGTCTATTGTATTTAAGCATGGCTATCATATCCTTTTCAAACACAAATTTTGCTCACATTTTCCAAAGGGTCCTTGGAACATGTAGTGGTATATATAGACCCGCATTATTGACCACATCTTCAAAAACTTGGCAGGTATAATACCTTTCATCATTGTGATTTAGATGTCACTGTATCTTTGTCCATTGATAGTTAACGGGAAGTAGCTCTAGGGTCTTATCTCGCCCAAAATATCCTTCAGCGTGAAGCTCCTTAAAAATTTTCTCTGATTATGATAATCTCTTATCTTCCCATCCCGGACTTCCCAAATGATTGAGGAAAAGGAGAGATCCTAGACATACCGAGCCTTCAGAGATTCAAATCATATCACTTGGATCTTCAATTAGAATGTATGTGCCCTCTTCTGCTCAGATCATCCACTGCTTGATTCAATGTTCTTGATTTGTTTGTAGAAGGAGATGATATTCATGCAAGGAATTTATATATTATATATGTATGCTGCTGAGTTTCTTCTGCCCATGAATGTACTTGGGGGCCCCTTGATTCATGAAATGAATGAACTCCTTGTGCAACAGATCATGCCTCCAGTCTCATAATGCTTGAATGATATGAAATAACTCGAGATAACATGTTTTCTTATGCTACCCTCTTATTGAAAAGGTCACTGATCGGCTCTTCTGGCTAAGCACAACACCTATACCCAATGAAGATGCATTATAGTCTACCTGAAAGATTGGTGAATTTTGGAAGGGCTAGGAATGACCTGCAGAGATCTTGTGCTTGAATTTTTAAAAATAGATTGCGTTGTTGTTGGCCACTGAAATGATGGCAGTCACAAGAGGGTGTGGGATGAAACCACCCTGAAGAACAGTCCCCAAGCCTATGTATAACTGGGTTGAGGGATTGAGAAAATTGCAAATAAGTGCACCAAATAGAGGAAAAATTGTGAACATACACTCAAGAAAGCAAAGATACATAGGTAAATGCACGAAAACAATTCTCTAAGTTTAGCCTCACTACATCTTTTCCTGATTAAGTTGCTCTAAGAATTCGATAGCTAAGATGACTACATCACATTCCTTCTAAAATCAGCAGCCCTCTGATTCTCTCCATCTCCTTCCAACCTCCTCTTGTTATAAAACCAACAAGCCACTATCTTTCTGCTTCCTCCCTCGCAACCTACAACAGTTCCACGTACAATCTATAGCTAGCCACCATGGTTGATTCCATCGATCAATTGGGGAAATTGATGGAAATACTAAAAAAGTATACAGAGCATCAAGCAGTTGCTGAGGTGAAGTATGAAGGGTACAATCATAAAGGTAAAGTAGTGGTAATGTTTTAAATTACCGAGAAAGTTGGGGGCACCCTATTTGATTTCAGTTTTCAGCTGACAAGTTGAAATATTATGAAAATCATTTTATCCTTTTGTCGTACTTTTGTTTGATGAACTTTTTTGTGTTGTGAACATAAGAATGTGCAATAGTAGGTGTTCTCATAGATATGTGTGCAGACATGTTTGCTCATTAAGTGCTTGATTTGTGCATATGGGCACAAATTTGTAGATGCATATATAGTTATATACATTGATATGCTTCTATATACATTGGTTGTAAAATGCATACATTATGTCATTACCATCCTTTTTTAATTTTATAATCTTTATATATTATTTCTTTTGTCTTGTCTAATTGTATATTTTGTTCGAGAATCATAATCTATTTTTTAATGCATACTTGCAGGCCATGTCAGTTGCTGAAAGAGTGTCAGATGAACGATGTGAGTCCTCACCAGGCGGCGATGGATCATTAGTTGGTTATCACGTTCGCCTTGACAGTGTCAGGTGAAATTGCTGTGGGTGAATTGCGAATTTTTCAGATAGTAATAACATGCCTACCCTAAATACTTAGGATTAGATTGATGACAAGGGTGATGTTTTTAAATTAAGTGACAAACTATAAAAACAATATCAATCCAATGACATGGGAACATTCACCTGAAACATTATGGACCTAGTAACTTCAAGAAGGTAATTCTTTCGTTCAACAACACTATTTTGTCCAGGAGTGTGAGAACAAAAAGTCTTAAGTAAAATATCATGAGTTGACAGATAATCATGAAATAATTTGAATTGTTTATACTTTAGCGCATTGATTCCTAAAGGTTTTTCTGGCGGTTATTAAACTTATTTGAATTTCAACAAATAATGCAACGAGTGTTGTGGAGATCGGAACGAGCATGTCACAGAAACACTCATGCAAGAGAAATCATCAATGAAAGTAACAAAACATCTTATGCCTTTTAGTGAGGTAGTATGTCAGGGACCTCATACATCAGTATGAATAAGTTCACATGGGCTAGTCACTCTAGTAATGACTCAGGAAGGATACAACATCCGCTGATGCTTCCCATACTCACATGACTGACATCTAGTTTAGACATGATATAAACTAGGAGAAAGATCAGCTTCATTTTGGATAGAAATGGGTGGCCATGTTGGTAATGTAGCTGCAAAAAGGATGTATATGCACATCATACAATAGAAGGGGCTATGTCAAGGTAGTATGTCTCACAATATTCAATCTTCGTACCAATCCTCCCCGTCTTTCGTCTTTAGGTCCTATTTTGCACAAGAAATATGAAGATAATTCAAAGAGTAATTCAAAGCTTTGGTAAGTTCGGCAACAAATATAAGACTCAAAGAAATTTATGAATATAGAGTATTATGAAGATCTAGGCTTGGATACAAAGTAATGATCTCAATACACTAGGTTGTGCAGAGGAACTATCAACAAGACAAATATGATAAGATGATGAATTAATGACATTGACCATTCTAGAGAAAAAACTTGGATTACTGTCAATTGTCATATGTTCAGAGACACCCGAGTCCATTATCCAGGTTTGGGAGATAGAGGAAACACAAGAAACGAGATTACTTGAGTGAGCATAGGTGGTGATGGGACCAGGCAATCGAGGCTGATTGTCGTAGGATAAGGTGAAGGTAGTGAGGTGATTATGATCTAATGAGACTATAATGAATGGATGCGAGTGTGGTGATGAATTCTAGAATGATGCAATGCTCATGCAAGCATCCAACAAAGAAATAACCATGAACATTGAAAGTAATAAAGGAAATTACAAACAGTCACTATTGAAAGTAGAAAATCACATAAACAAACAAGTGCTTGTTGAATTAAAAGAAAGAGCGCTTCCACAAAAACTCAATCAATACGCCTTTCAAATAAAGTGATAATTAGACAAGCTAGTACTGATTTAGATCCCTAATAATGTGTCTTCACCCAAATAAACAATAAAGAACAATATTAACTTCAAATTCGAATTTACACAAGCATTTTAGACCAAATATGGAGATTTGCTGCAGTTTACATTAATGTGATTTCGACACTAAAGTTATTTTTCCCTGTACTGGTTTGTACTTCAAAAGGGCTGGTTATCATAGAAGGCTCCGTGGCTGTGGTGGAGTAAAGGGGTGGCTGGCTGGTTGACGTGGCCACTGGACTTGAGGATGGAAGCTTGCTGACAGTTGTAGATCCTTTGAAAAATGACTGAGAGGGGAAGATTTTTGAGCTCAGTGAAACTTGGAGACAAAAACTACTGTTGGAAACAAGGGGCGGTTAAATAGACTGAAATTCCACCAAGGGAGGGGTCATCCAGGGTTGGAGAGGAAGCCGCACCATGGGCCTGTTGAACTAGGAGGCTGGATACAATGGCTGAACTCGTTGGAAGTGACAGGTGGCAGAGGGTGGGGGCCTATGTATGTTGGCCAGCAGGGAGAAAATTGAATAGATCCGAGGAGAAGTCATTCATACCTTAAGAGGTTAGTGTTCAATTGGGGGCTGATTTTGCAAGGTTACTACCCACACCTGTCTAAGTACTTGATGATTACAGTAGTTGAATGCAATTTTTGATGGTTTCCCGAGGTAGTTACTTGTGATTATATGTAACTATTTGCTTGGAGATGGGGGGGGGGGGGATGATTGGGTTGATTGGCAGGCTCCAAGAGATGTGGTTTCTGATGTCTAAGTTAGGAGAATGAGGTGAAGGACCAACCGTCGCAAGGGGAGGAGCGGGGATAGGCTTCAATACCTAAGTTCCACGGATTTGACACGAAGATGGATCACAAAATTGGATATTCTTCTTACAAATTCTGCAATACCTAAAATTAAACTCCCAAATCCTATATAGAGGTTAAGAAAAACAACAATTGGCTATGATTGTTAGATACAAAAAACACAAAAGATAACGTAAATAATGTGCAACAAAATTTAGAAATATATTGAAAATGTCCGGTAGATGCTCTGAACGCTACTATAGACTCATATAGTTCATATGATGACCCTAACTCTTACGAGTGTAAACCTGAACGGGCTCCGATACGGGTTGGCTCGCCCTTGGACTATGATCTTGATGTAACCTTAAAATTTGAAAACGGTTTTGTGATGAATTAAAAAGTTCATTGAGAAATTTAGCCGACGGTATTTTCCTAAAGAGCAGGCTCCAAATATGATCTTTTGCGATTACTTCTTAATTATTTAGCAAGATTACAAACGTTGAATGCTTCGCAAACATTTTCACGTTGATTAGTTGCAAAGTTCGATCCTTTAAAAATAATAACGACAACAACAAAAGGAACGGAAGCAAGCATTTCTGTTGATGATCACTTTAAAATTAATTGCATGCGTTTGCGCTAAAAGAGGGAGCGAGATCGATACCTGCCCTACCTTTTGGAATCGGGTTGCTGTAACCTTGGGTTGGTTGATCAGCTAACGGGAAGGATAAGGGGCTCATGACCTTGGAAGGTTGCTATTATGGGCTTTGGTAGGGGCAGGCGGCTGAAGGTGGATAAGTTCGTGGGGAAGATGGCTTACGACAGGGAAAACATCTGGAAGTGGCTAGCTTAATTGGGAAGAAGGCTTACGGCAGGGGGAGGCGAGTGGGTAGAGCAGTGCGATCAACTTTAGACGGGGAACACGATGTGGCCACCAGAGGGGGGTCGGGAACGTAAGGACGTTGGTCAACCGGCCCTCAGGCAAAGGCATCGCAGGCGTTGTCAGGATTTGCAGTGGGAGGTACAGAGATCTACGATCAACACACTTGGGATCCTCGACTCACCGAACGACCAGGAAGGTTTTGCCGGAGGCTGATCCTCTCCTCGAAGGAGCTCACCGACGGCCGTCTAGTAACAAAAAGACCTGTTGAGGATGAGGGGGAGAAGACAGGGGGAATAGAAGCGCCTGATGAGGGAAACGACGAGGACTGAGAGTCTCGTCATTTATTTTTTCACCCGCTTCTGCAAACAGTGGGATTGCGGGGGGGCGGGGGGTATAAAATGTGTTTAATTTGGGGTGTGGGTGGGGTTATGAAAATTAAATTGAGGATGAATTAGGATAGGGGTTTCGGGGGGTTTGGGAACTCGTAGTTCTTATGGAAAAGTGAGATTAAAGATGGGAGAACTCCCCAAAATAATTAATTCCTAATTTAGTCAACTTAATTTCATTTTATTTTCGGAATTAAATACTTTAAATAAATTGCATGCAATTAGAATGTGGAGTTGGGCTTGCATTACACAACCTCATTGTTGCCAGACCTTTTTATTCAAGGTCGTGTTGGACAGTCGATTCAACACGCTGGAAATAAATTGCAACTCCAACCAAATTACAATACATTATGTAAACTTCGTTGTTGCCGGAGGCTGGACGACGTCGGCGAGCGGAGTGGGAAGCTCCGGAAGGTCCGTCGGGGAAGGGGAGGCACATCGAACAGTTCGAGAGGGCCGCAGCCCCGCGGAAAGGTCAACGTTTATGGTTCGTTGGATCGTGTAGAGGGAAACCAGAGCGCGGAGTCACCGCCAAAGCGACACGGTCGACCCCATGGAGGAACTTCATGGTCATAGTCGCCCAATTGACGCGCAGATCGCCTAGCTTGCAGAGCCATGCCACTCCCAAAATGACGTGGATATTGCCGAGGCCGGATGTGTAGAAGTCCACGGTCACGGAACAGGATCCCACAGAGAGAGTCACAAGAGCGCAACGACCCTGTATCGATCGACGTCGCCCATCGCCAAGCCGCGTCGACAAATTTGGGGGTGGAGCTGTGGAAAGAATCAGTGCTGATGCACCAGTTGCTCGGAGAGGAGTTTGTGGCTCGCGCCGCTGTCCACTATGACGATGAGCGAGTGCGAAGCGTTCTTGGGAGCTTCATGGTCTGCGACCCAGAGACCCGCCCAACGCGACACATGATAACTCCAAGCGGTGGAACTTAGCCGTGGCAGGTTCAAAGGGGGTCCCTTCGTTGAAAACTCCAGGGTCTCAAAGTAAGCTAGGGTAACCTCATGGTTGATGTCGCTAATGATGGTGTGGAACTCCTTCACGGAGCACTCATGATTGGGGGAGTAGGGTTGGCAACACCAAAAACACATGTCCTTGCTACGAAGCGCATTATAATCATTGTTTGAGTAGTGCCGAGGGACGCGTGGGTGGGGTCCCCAATGTGGATGGCGTGACGTAGGAGCCGGGGCAGCCGATCACCAAGTTGTTTGCGGAGGTGGGTGGCCGATCGGAGAAACATGAGGTGCACGAGAGAGGTCGTCCTCCACCAAATGCGCCATGTCAAAGGTCAGAAACCGTCCCAGGGTAGTGCGTGCGGAGACGAGAACAGATGTGTGGCAGCCGACCCTACATGAAGAAGCCCATATGGTCAGGCGAAAGGCCGGGAACATGGGGGATCAGAGCGACAAACTCATCAATGTAGTCGTCCAGGCCGGCTGCCTGGCTGACGCCGCAAAGATGCTCGATAGTGGAGGGGCCGTCGTAGTGGGTGTCATACCGCTGAATCATCTCATGTTTGAGCTCGGGCCAGGAGAGGAATTGGTTCGATTGGCAGAGTCATCAAGCCCAATGGAATGTAGAGCCGTCGAGACCGACACGAACGGTGGACATCTTGTCTTACTTCGGTGTGAAGTTAAGGTCGAAATACTGCTCTACTTTCACGATCCATCCCATTGGATTGGTGCCGACGAAGGACGAAATGTCGAGGGAGAGAGCTGTGTGGCCCAGAGTTGGATGCGTTAGCGGCTCGGTTGGGGGACTCGGCGGCATGGCGCCGAGGGAGCCCCCATCTGTTGGCGAGCTGGATCCGGATGTGGCGGTTGACGCTTGGAGGGAGTCGATTTTGGAGTGGAGGGCGAGGAACAAGACATGCATGGAATCTTGCAAGGGGAAGGGCCGGCGGTGGTGAGGGAGAAGAGGAGGGTTAGGGTTGAGAAGAAAACTTAGAGAGCAACTCTAAAAATCCATTCATCCAAAAGATAAAACCCTAATACATGCATACGACCCCTTTATAGCAACGAGTGTGAATAATAAAATACGGTCTCAAAATATTAAAAACCAAAACAACATTGAAAAAGAAATAATCATGTAGATTGGGGTCAGTATCTGTCGCCTTCCTACGTGTGTAGACTCACTATGACGTCTCGTCGGCGTGTGCGCGTCTCGTCTGCGTGTGCGACTGTAACAACATGTCTCCCAAAACTTGTGATTGATATGTTTCAAACTTAGGACCAAGGCCTCCTAAGGATGTTATAATCTACAGGTCTCGCTGTTGTTGCATAATTCTGACATCAATGAAAATTAGGAGCAGAGAATTTAGTACTTCAACCAATTTTCAGAATTGCCTAAAGTCGTCTGTGATAGGTCATAAAATTTCCTCAAGTTATTATTTCCCGAGCACACAACCAAATTATACAATCTGTCTGTTTTGCAATGAGTGCCAAAATCAGAAAAAAGGGTTTCCATGCAGTCCCACATCAAGCTCATAATTTGAGCCTCTTGTTCTCACGTAACACAATCAATAATTCTAGTTGGAGGGGCATAGTAAGATGTGCTCTCTTGCCCCCACCCATTAAGTATGCGAGGATATGATTCTTCTATTGCATGTGATTTTCAATAGCTCAGTTTTTTTGAGGTGATATGGTTAACAATGCTAGTTGTGATTATGGATCTGTTCATTGAAATAATCTCACTTTCATCAATCCCACTCGTTAAGTACGCGAGGATATGTCAACAATGCTAGTTGTCATGCAATGAGTGACAAAATTAGGAAAAAAGGGTTTCCACCCTTTAAATAATCTCGCTTTCATTGAAGTAATCTCTCTTGCTCCCACCCGTTAACTACGCGAGGATAAGACAACAATGCTATTTGTCATGTAATGAGTGACAAAATTAGAAAATAGGGTTTCCATGCAGTTCAACATCAAGCTCATAATTCGAGCCTCTTCTTGTCCTCACGTTACACAATCAAGATTCAATAGTTCTAGTTATAGGAGGGGCGTAGTAAGATGGGCTCTCTTGCACCCACCCGTTAAGTACGCAAGAATATGATTCTTCCGCTGCATGTGATTTTCAATAACTTGGATTTTGGGATGTGATGTGGTTAACAATGCTAGTTGTGATTTTGGATCTATTCCTTGAAATTATCTCACTTTCATCAATCCTCTTAGACATTTTAGGAACAATGTCAATGTCACTATCATAAGCCAAACTGGGTGATGCAAGGTAGGCCGTGTGACTTGGGTGTGTCGACGCTAATGCAATCCTACGTGAATGTTACAAGACAGACTCAATGACCTCAACCCAAAATGACGCATGAGCAAATTTAATTTAGCCTAAAAATAAAATCTAGCAATGATGAATTTATAAAGTCGACAAATTAGTTACAAAGTGAATTTCAATTTCAGGAATTTAGGTAAATCACTATCAATTTTGCTAGAAGTATTGCCACTACAGCTTTCACAAATGAAGACTTATAAGAAATAAAGAAACACAACAACACCATAAGTTTAATTACCAAACAAAATACAACAAGTTTATCTAAATATTCAATGCAGAAAAATAAAACACTAAACAATTACTCACGTAATAATAGAAATCCGACAACAGTGGGGAGGAGATCCTTAGTAGTAAACAACGCTGTTTGTGGTTCTGGAGGTGATCAAGTTTGTGGAGTAAGGAAGATATGAAATTGAAGGCAAAAATGCTGGTGGTGGTGGGTGGTTGAATGTTAATGGTTTGGAGTAGGGGGTTGGGCGCAAAAACAAGAAGAGGTGGTTTGCCCTGGAAGTTGGATAGGAAGTAATGTCATCACTGGACATAGAGAAGAAAGGGGAAAGTAGTTGACAAGGCTGTAAGACGCCGTGAGCCTCTATAGTAGAAGGAGAACATGACATATGAATGGAGGAAGATGATGAGCAGTGCATCAACGGTTGATGGGAATGGTTGATAACTGGGGACAGGGAAAGAGAGTAGCGGCTGACATTGGCGATATTGTCTTACAGGAAGAGGGAGGTATGTCACGACCCGTCTCAACAAAAGTCAGAGTATGCTTTGTGGCGAGTCGTGATGCCACAGACATGGGTGGAAAGAAAATCCATACCTTTTAGACGGGAGCAGAGATACTGATAATTAGTTTAAAAATAGTTAATTTTGAGTAAAATAGATTATTTTTATGCGGAAGTTTTAAAATATGATAGTGACAATTTACTGCACACATATTTAAAAGTGAAACTCATGATACAAGCTCAGATACAGATTTTATGGCATGACAACTCAGAAAAATGAACATGCAAATAATTTAAATTTTAGTACATATATATAACCTAGCAGTTGTCCATAATAACACAAAAAAAAGCTGATCGTAATTATTACATAAAAGAAATATCCGATATTAATTGAAATGAAACATAAACATAGAACCTGACACGACAAGAAGATAAACATTCAGAAGCTGGAGCTTGATGCAGATTGAGCTTAGGAAGCAGGCTGCACAACCACGAACGCTAAGACAAATTCCAAAACAAGAAGTAAAAAATCTCAGAACATTGAAATAAACAGGTGAGCAGAGTAAAATAAAATAAGAGCATGAAAAACATAAAATATTTGTGTACTAGTTTTCTCAAATCTAACAAGACAAGCAAGCAAGTGAGACAAACAAAAATAACTAGAATTATTAGACTATTTCAGAGTATATCATAGATTTGATCATGTAATGTCATAAACTGTAACAAATGAAATATGTAAGTATTTTTTATTTGATGCATATGATTTATATTCAAGTTCGGATGCAAGTTTTATCAAAAAATTTGTGTTTGCTATGACTATTTGTTTGTTCCCGTTACTAAGTTAAGCAGGAGCTCGAGTCAAAGCGTCACATCAATTAAACACTACTTTTCAATGGTTGTTTATGTCATTAATGAATTCTAGGATTCATAATTTGTGATTCTAGCATGAACGAATTTACTTAAAAGGGAAAGATCAAATAAAAAATAGACTTTACTCAGGTCTTGCAACCAGACAGACACAATAAATAAAATTCGATGACACAAGATTTGATGACCGATATAAGGAACAAGATTCAGTGACACAAAAGAAACTAGATAAAGAGCTTCATATTTTTGCGGGTTCAAATATGCACGAGTGACAAGACTATGCATCATTTTCTAGGATAATAAGTATTCAATTAGATTAATCCATTCCAAGACACGATTATCTTCTAAGTAAACACGTGTATGATCCAAACATTTTATATCAAACACAATTCATCTATTTGCTAGTAAGAAATCTTAATATTTATCATCATAATAGTTATTGCTCATGCTCAAAAAGATCTACTAGTCGTCCATTTATCCATCAAATGAGACACAATTCATCTAAGTGGAAATCCAATTAAAATCACTTTCTTCACTAACTCGTCTTCCAATTATCCATCAAATGAAACACAATTCAACTAAGTGAATATTCAAATAACCATCATTCACATTCATAACTCATGCTATTCCAAATGCGTGAAACCTCAAATTACTAACAAGTCAATTTAGACATTCAAGATATAAATTTATTTGATGAAACATGTATTCAAAAGTGAAGTCATAAAATCATAAGAACAGACAAAGTAATTTAAGTTCAATGATTGAAAGTGAGAGGGATCTCTACTTGCCTTAAGGTGAGGCTGAAACTGACGGCGATGGCTAAGCTGCGCAAGCAAAAACAAAAATCCTATTTTGAACCTGTTTAAGAATAATGAAATTTGACATTTGATCTAGCAAGAAGCACAACGCTAGCACAAATAATTATTTCACAAGACCAAAAACACGAGAGGATTTAACGAATTACCTCTCTCAAAAGTGAGGGGAGAGGAGAAACCACAAAGAAACCAAGAGTTGGCGGCGCTTAAGCTTGGGGAAACCCTAATTCGGAGAGGGTGTTGGAGAGATCCCACCGGAAGCTTTGACGAACGACGCCGAAAATCACAAACACAATAGCGGTTAGACGTTTATAAGGATGCACACAAATTTGGATCACAAAAATTATGCAACTTGGAGTGAAAAATAATGGTAAAGGACACAAGAAAATATGAATAATGAGGGTAAAAGAGAAATCCTTACCCAAGGAGACCAAATCCGAGCCCAAAATCTTAGCGGAGGAGGATTCGAGCAAAACTTAGGTGTAATCAGAGCCCAATGAAGAAAGGAAGGGATGCCTTGCTGATCGAAGAAGGAGACGAGGAGAACCGCTGCTGGCGACTGCTTGGGGAGGAGACAGTGCTTCCGTCGGCCTTGACAGGAGGAGGAAGAGGAGAAGGACCACCAACCCTGGGGAAATCGGAGGAGGCTGTAGGGCTGCCGGCCAGAGAAAGGGGCGCACAGGAGGGAGGCGGAATCAGGAGCTGAAGGAGGCGCTGGCACGAGAGCGGGAGCCAGGGATGCGTGCGTTGCGGCTTGCGGAAACGGGAGGGAGCGGCTGTGTGGTATGTGTAACAAAAAAGAATATAATTTCTTACCTCGACATTGTGGTGTTCATAAACACGATGCAACGACATAGCGCACTAGGTTGGAGTAGAAATCACATAACTTCACTAGGGTTTCTTACCCTGAAATCCCACCAATCAATAATTACAGAAAGATGAAAATGATGTATACGTAGCGAGAGGTGGAAGTATTCACTAGCAATCCCAACTAACCTAGATTGGTGTGCTGTAAAGTATGCCGGTCAAAATGCAGGAAGAGCAAGAACGTTGATTTCAAAACACCTCCACTTACAAGAGAGTTAAAAGACTCTGATTGCTATCACTTGACAGAGAAGAGTCTCAAAATGACAAGTTGTCGGCATGCCTCAGATCTGGAGTAAGGTGATTGAGAGATTGGTGTCGACTTGATTCAGAATTGCTTGGGAGGAGCCGATCTCAGACAAGGAGAATCAATCGAGAGAGAAAAAAGGGCTTGACTGGCTGCTAAGTTTTCTGAAAAAAAAAAATCAAATTTCTTATTTACTGAAATCAAACATAAGAGGAATGAGGAACCGTGAATCTCACGGAAACTCCACTCGAGAGGAAGATTTGGAGCTTACCTGACAAAATTGGCGGAAGGGGGAGGTCGATCATGAGAAAGGGCGCTCCCTAACCGTATACGACAAGGCAGTAGATGACACATTGCTTGCTTTCGTCGACTTCGTCGGAGAAAACCGCTGCAGGCGCTATTCAATTGACCATCTTGAACATGGGAGGGATGGTCGAGGGTAACGTCTGCGAGAGGCGCGCGATCTGCGATTTTGTTTCGACTTCTGACGTGCGGTTGAGAGGAGTCGTGGTCCACAATTTTACTGAGGGGGTGGGGTAAGTTATAAGAATATAAACACAACCCTAATTTCTTAATGAGAGATGGTCATGCACCGATGCACAAAATACAAAAATGCCATTATGCATACAGACTTATTATATCAACAATGAGCGCTACCGAAAAACCCCAATTCGCCCCTAATTTGTTAATTAATTGACTATTATGATGTAAAAACACACGAGTACCTCAATTGATGATTGTGATGTTTGCACTAACTCTGTTCCGACTCTGAATTAAAAAAAAATATTTAAATCTCGGATTTCGCACAGCCAGCGATGACAGAAAAGATGACACAAAGTGGCTCTTAGATACAATGTAAGAGAATATTTTCTTTATCGTGGTTCACGTTTCTAGTCAACTCATAGTAACTGGCAAGCTTTCAGTCTCTTTCAGTATGTTAGGCTGCACAGCTCACTCCTTGTCTTAGGGAAAAACCAATTCAATACTAGTTTAATATGCTATTCTAGATTCCAATAGAATGTAATACATGATTTAGTCGATAAGGGCTGACATGTAAGAACCAAATATCGACTACCAAAATTGTCCCAAATTATTGCAATCTTTGAAGTGTAAGGACCAAATACCTCTATTTCTAATAAAGTTGACTTAAAATCACTTGAATTCATCATGAACCAATTTTGGTGATTCATTTATCTTCAATTCTTTCTTTTAAATTATACACAACATTTCTTGTTATGGATGAGCTTATTGTATGAAAAGTTGGCGCTCCTCCTTTAACAAATTGTTTGTCATTAATTCAATTTAGAATTCTTAGATTACTGTAATTCTGTTAACTTTGGTGCAATGCCAATGCCCTTATAATGCAACTTTCTTATTCTCATCAATTTAGGAATGAGAGGACAAAGCTACTTTTCTGCACAACAGGCATTCTTCTGCGGAAACTTGCCGTAAGTTTCTCAGAATATATGTTTCGGTATATATATATATTTTATTTATATTTGAATGCTTTTAACATGTATATTGAAATTTCTTTTCGATGCATGCCTTTGTTTAATTGGAGAATTCTAAAGGAACAATGGATATGTAAACCTAATTCTCCTGTTCTGTTTGCCATTTTACAAACATATGTTTTATGAGGATTATATCTTACTTTATTATAATATCACGATCTCCTAATTGATACGCTATTAGATTCATTTCTTGAATTTCATTAATTCTTTACTGGATTACACCTTTTTAAACAAACCATGGTTATGCTTTAATTTCATCCAGTCTGTGATTCCCTTTTTAAATTATCACTGTTATTCAGTTATTCTTTGATATGTTATAATTTCCTTTGCTAAGGTTCATTGTTATTGTTAGGAAGGAAAGAAAAGTTCCTTTATAATATCTTCAATTTTAAACATGAGTATAATTTGTGAGTGTATCCCTTTTACATTTTATTGCATTCCCACTTGGTGCATACCAATTTGGTACGACCTTCCGCTTCCCCCAACCCAACCCTAGGTCACCGGAAGTCGATCCAACCATCTTCTCCTCGCCGTCCACTGGAAGCCATTCATCCGTTCTATCTGCCAGCTTCTCTAGCCACTCTATCCAACTTGCCGTTTCCAAGAAGTCAGCCACGTCCAACTGGAAGCAATTCACTGCTCACGCCACTCCCTCTCTCAGCCGCACCTCGAAGGTCTTCCCCATCCAGTGCGACATGTGCCTCCTACGTACGAACGCGTGTAGTGTCTGTTTCTTATGCTTGTGTACACCACCGTTATTTTTCGATCGCCTACACCGCTGATTCCTCTGCTCGCGTAAAACACCAGTTCCTTCCGCGCGTGTATGGCAATTGCCGTTAAGGCCACGTTCCTTCCACCCACATAAATTGTTGAACGCTCGAGCGTGTCCTTCGACCTAGCCGCAAGGCCCGTTTATGCTCCCTCTCACACAAACCGCTTATGTCTTATATTATCGTGATCGAGTCGCAAGAGCTACTGCGACGTATCCTCTCGCTCAACAACGCCCCTTCCGAATCCGCCCTAGTGCACAAAACTCCTCACATAGTCTCAACGCTCTCAATTGCGATCATCTTCCCCGCTATTGCATTGCAAATTTCTACTCCCACCGTCGGCCTCTCCCCCAACCGATTCCTTTGCGTGCCACATCCTTCGCCACTACCAACTTCTTCTCCGGGGATACTGTCCTCTTCATCACCACTACGTCTTCCACAATTGCAATACATAACCAATGCTCCCTAGTGGGTGGTTCTCATTCAGGTTCCATGGTTGACCGTATCTATGAGGTAGAATATTCCTTGGGAAATCTTTTCTTGCACATGGACATCATGGAATCTTTCTCAACTGACATCTTCTAGATCCCCAGTCAAGGGCACTTCAACACTAACAAACCTTCTATGTCTTCGAACACAAATTACATGGCCATCGATTTAGAGGGACTCGACAGCTCAACCAACCGTTATATTCGAGCTTCCTGCCGTTGATTCCCCGACACATTGTAGCAGATAGATGTGCCCCCATTTGACGGTTTAGACTCCCTCGACTGGATTGCCTGTGCGGAATAATCATTTGATTTACAACTCACTCCGAAAGTTTGAAAGGTTCCCCTCCCTTTGATTTATATGGAGGGGTTCACCGTTCATTGGATGCGATGGCTTTGCCAGTCATCGCCGCACATGGAGTGGGCCATACTCAAGGATGAGCTCATTTCACGCTACGACACACATCACCTAAGGAAACACGTTTTGACGTCTTTGCAACGTTCAACAAGTCGACTTAGTAAAGACGTATGTTGACGAATGACGATTTTGTGAAGTTGACACTTCATGCCTCTAGCTTGCCCATGATGCGTTACTTTCAGTACTTCATGCATGGATTGCAACCATATATTCACGCCTGGATAAGGACTCTGAATCCGCATATGTTCTCCATGGCGTCATCAAACAAACCCACTTTATGGAGGTGGAATCTTCCATGACACCAGGGCCCCCCAGTCACTACATCATTTCGGTCTCTCAGTCGCGATTGCATGCTGGCCCATCTGAACAAGCACACCCTCTCTCTGCCACCATATGAAGCTCCCTCACCATAGGTCCCACCTACACCTCTCTAGCATCCGCCTCCAGTTCCCCCACCAAATCCGAATCCTCCATCACACCGCCTCTCTCACTAGGGTTACATCAACTTCTGTTGCTAAAACCTTTGTTTCTGCTGCAAATAGCTGTACTCCCCCTTCACAAATGTTCCCATAAAGAACTACCTTGCTGTTCGCAGTCGAAGACAACGTTATTACAATTACTAATTTTGAAGCCCTGAAGCTCGAGGATGACATCAACGCTACTCAATATTGAGGATAAGGTTGATTTTGAAGATCAAAGTGTTGATACGTATATGCTTGTCTACTATTATTTTAGTCATGCCTCCGTCACATGGTATCTTGTACCTCAACTATATAAAGGGGAGTAATGCTAATTATATTTTCATCTTTTGGGACTTGGTGTAAGATCCCTCTTAGGAGAGGACTCTCCTGGGTAATTAACCCTCAAGAGCATAGTGCGAGTATACCTCACCAATGTATCCATATTACTTTTTATTTCATCAAACTTGGTGCATACCATCTTGTCGTTAGCGTAACTAGCGTTTGAACTTCGATACACACATGATCATTTATCTTGAACAACATGCTTTTACTGGAGGATAGATGCATCAATTTCCTGTTTGGGTTGGAGAGTAATCTAAGAAGGCATGTTTGATTACTCGAGTTGTCAATTTGGCCCGGCCTGGAGAGTGAGTATGCACAAAGCGATGCAGGAACTCGATCCAACATTCTTTTGATTTGAAAATAACAAATACAAATGATTGTTGATGTCATTTTATAGTTTTGATAGTGTATAAGTTGACACTCATGAAGGTGTTAAATGAATCATGACGGATAAAGTTACTGAACTCATTCTTAATGACGGAACGTTTATCTTAACACCGGGGCATTATTGCTCATCTAATGATCCAACAAGCTACACATGCAAACACATGTGGGTGAGTGGAAATCGAGAAGCATCTGATTAAAGAATAGAGAAGGGCGTTTTGATTTTAAGGATTGCGGATGTTACGTGTGGAAAAATTACACTATCAAGAACGAAGACACGATACAAGAAATTATCACGGTGGTTTTCAAATGCGCGCTCCGATGGTTCCGATGAGGAGTGGCTCCTCCGACAAATGCGTGAGGGTAACATTATACCGGCCTCAAAAATTGACTTTGTCCTCAAGGTCGAGTTTTAATTGTTTGTCGCGGTCTTTGAGTATGGGAGGGATATTTAATTTGTACTTGCTGGGTGTAAAAGAGGGGAAAAGACGGGAAATTACAAGTAAAGTTGGTGTTAAATTGAAATGAAAAGGAGAAGTGGGGGTGACATCTAGTGAAAATAAAATAAATGAGATGGTGGCTGGCGACATTGGAAATAGGAGGTACGGGTGGGGTGCACGACAATTATGAAGAGGCAAAGACATTTATGGTGGGTACAAAACTGAGTGAAAGGAGGCAAAAGAAAAGCTCGACAGCTAACATGACAAGGTCTCCCGACATGCTGGGGGCTCGAGAGGGAAATCAGATGGTGGCGTGTGAAGGAGGTGTGGGCGTCAAAGGCGAGAGATAGGCTGCGGGGAAGCCTCCTGGCAGAAGCGGAGGTCGAGAGGCAACTCTGATTGAGTAGGTGGCGACGTCGACATTGAGGGTGGAGTACCGCTGTCGTGGAACGATTGGAGGCCTCAATGTTGAGCGTCTGGCCCCATCAAAGGTATCAAGTGTTTGACGAGAGGCTCTGGCAGCTTGAGCGTTCGCGGTCTACTGGTTTTGTTGAAGACATCGTCGGGTTGCTTGAACTTGTCCAGACGGATCCTGGTAGTTGGATGGAACCTAGTCGTGGTCGCTCCTGGACAAAGAAACGTGAACTGCCGTAGTTGTTGATGGTAGAAAATCTAGCAGACCAGTGTTCCTTTTTGCCAGTGACGAGACACTGGAGGGATCTGTCTATGCAGTGGTCTGTACTCTGAGAGGAGGCGGCGGAGGACAGTCCCAACGAGTTGCGTGACGCTGTAGGCTCACATGGAGGGACATCGAGATGTTGTCCTGGTCTTCGAGGCGGCGTTCGACGATGTTGAGACGGGTGTCCATCATGGCACGATCCTCGACAGCTTGGAAGAAGTGAATGGGGGCAGCAAGTCAGACCATTGTTACGTATGGATGCGCTATCAAGAACGAATACACGATCGCATTAAGTGAAAAGAGCACACGATACAATCTGGAGCAAGCTCCGACTAAGATCAAGGAAGTTGAGTCCTTTAAGATCCTTCTCTCCATAGAGATCCCAAAATAACTAAAATCTTCTAGATCCCTAAACACCTAAACCCCTCCCCTTTATATAAATGAGGGAGGGTAACCATACAATATGGCAATTATTCCTCAATGCTATCCCATTTTATTGTCATGTATGCGCACTACTGGTCTGATGAATAATGCCATTAGAGTCACAAAAAGAGGAGAAAAGAGTACTCATATATCGGTTGACATTATTAGTATGTAAAACTATAATTGAGGTGTTGAGTTGGTTTTTCATTTCATAATAAAAGGATTGAAATATATTCAATAAATTGAATATATATTTCAGGAGATAGACCGTGTACACTGAGAAAAATCATCGATAAAACTGACAAAATACAAACTTCTTTGACCTATAAACCTAGCGGGGTTAAGATCACATATATCATAATGTACAAGATAAAAAAAAGACACTACTCGTAATATCATTTCTTGATGGAGAAGAAGTACGATGATACTGGCCTAGTTGCCAAACGCCTCACTCTAATATAAACTTGACAGAAAAGGTAGGAGTAACTGATAAAGTAGATGGGCAGGTAAATGATCAAGACACTGATGCCATTGAAGGAAAATGATCTTAGCAGCAGTACCAGAGGATGAAAAGATGCCATCCAATTAGTATAGGCCACCAAACTCAACCTCAAATAACAATCTTCTCCGTGCATTGATCCTGAAAGCTGCACTGAGACGGAAAAAATAAGCCACAAGGAAGGAGCCGAGCCGACCAACATTTGACCATACCGTTCCCCACACATGCATAAGACAGAGATAAAATGAAGCGTTAAGGAGATGCTAGCGACAGGAATTATCAGACCCAACACCAGTTGTTTTTCCTTACCCATCATTCTGGTGAAGAAAAAGATGACTCATGGAGATTTTGTGTCGACTACTGCGACCTGAATAGTTCCACCATCAAGGACAAGTTTCCCATTCCCATGATAGAAGAGATGTTAGACGAATTACACAGAGCACACCTGTTCACGAAGGTGGATCTGCGCTCGGGCTACCATAAAATTAGGATGAAGGAAGAAGATATCTACAAGACAGCCTTCCGAACACACGACGACCACTACGAGTTCCTTGTGATGCCGTTCAGACTCTCCAACGTGGCATCGATGTTCCGGGCGGCGATGAACGAGATCTTCCGGCCTCTCCTCTGCAGGTTCATATTTATTTTTTTGATGACGTTTTGATCTACAACACCAGTTGGGAGGAGCATTTCAAACATGTGGAGCATGTGTTCGTGATCCTCCGTCAGCACGAGCTTTACGCCAAGCTCTCCAAATGCTCCTTTGGGCAAGAAGAGGTCAAATATTTGGGTCACATTGTCTCAGAACAAGGAGTCTAGGCCGATCTGAAGATGATTGAAAGCATGCAAACGTGTCCCTGATCACACACGGTCCGATCCCTTCACGAATTCCTTGGGCTGACGGGCTACTACTGGTGGTTCGTGAAGGATTATGGAAAGATATCACGACCATTGACACAACTTCTACACAAGGATGCATTTAGCTGACAAGAGGAGGCAGAATCATCGTTCCAGGCTCTCTAGACAGCGATGAATACCACACCGGTGCTAGCTCTACCCGATTTCACTAAGGAGTTTGTCCTGGAGATCGACGTGTCAGGACTGTGGATTGAGGACGTCCTCATGCAAGAGGGGCGTCTGATAGCCTACTTTAGTAAGGCTTTGGCGTCATGGACACTGGACTTATCTACCTATAAGAAGGAAATGCTGGCCATTATACATGTCGTGGCCCTGTGACGACCATACCTTTTGGGGAGACACTTCAAGATATGAACTGTTCACCAGAGCCTGATGCATTTCCTGGAGCAGCAGGTGTCCTCTCCTCTGCAACAAAAGTGAATGACGAGGTTGCTGGGATACGACTACGAGATTGTCTACAAACAAGGGAAAGAGAACTTAGTGGCAAGCGTACTTTCCCGCATACCAGAGGGGACACTTCACCACATCTCAGTGACACTGATCGGTGCTTTAGACGACATGCAGGAGGAGATCCTTCAGGACCCGAACCTGCGCCCAATTGTGGAGTCGCTTTAACAAGGGCAAACCGCCAATCTAGGGTTTCACATACAGAATGGACACTTATAGTACCATATTAGAGTGATCATACCCTCTTCATCACCATCGAAGATCGTCATATTGCACGAGTTTCATTCATCACCGGTAGGGGGACATGCAGGCTTCTTCCGCACCCTTCAATGGGTACGAGCCAACATTTTCTAGAAGGGCCAATGACGGGAAATTCAGCAATTTGTGCAGCAGTGTGAGATATGTCATCGACAAAAATACGAAACGTCTCCAGCGGGTCTGCTTACCCCCTGGAGATTCTACAACAAATTTGGGACACGATTTCTATGGACTTCATCGACGGCCTGTCGAGATACCAAGGGAAGACAGTTATCCTGATCGTGGTGGATACACTGTCCAAGTACGACCACTTCTTGTCCTTGAACCATTCCTATATACGGGAGTCAGTAGCCGATTTTTGTTTGTGTGGGAGATAGTACGACTTCACAACATCCCTTGGGCCATCATTTTTTATCGGGATACTGTATTTGTGAGAAATTTTTAGAAGGAGCTATTCCGGCAACAAAAGGTACTCGTTTATGCATGAGAACCGCCCATCACCTTGGAACGTACATGCGACGGAGGTGCTCAATCAGGGGGTAGAGACGTACTTACGATATTTTGTGATGGACACTCCCCGCACCTGGACCCGTTGGCTTCATTGGGTCAAATACTGCTACAACACCTCCTAGCACATTGCAAGTAAACTCATTGTGTTTGAGGTTGTGTTCGGACGCTCCGCCCCGACCTTGTGGACGTATGAACCAGGGGAAAAGACACTACGAGCTGTTGATCGTGAGTTGCGTGATCGGGCCCGTACTCTTTCTCTTTTGCGTGAAAACCTCCTGGCAGCTCAGAATAGAATGAAGGTCCAAGCAGATAAACACTGGACGAAATGACTGTTCGCAGTCGGAGCTTAGGTCTTTCTATACAGACAAACCTTCGTGGCTTGGAGTACTAACCAGAATTTAGCACCTCACTATTATGGGCTCTTCAGAATCATCCAGAGAGTGGGTCCGGTTGCATATACATTGACCCTGACAGAGGGATCACGTATTCACCCGACCTTGCATGTCTCCTTGCTGAAAAAGATCGGGGAAGCGGTACAAGTGTGCTCTACCCTGCAAGAAGCAACCCACAGTGGGGAAAAGCGACCGCTCCCAGAGGAGGTACTGCTCACCAAATGGAAGTAGTGTGGTGCCGAATACCGTCAGGAGATTCTCGTCAAATTGAAGAACTTATCGGCGGCGCACAACACATGGGTCGATCTGCTCGAGTTTCGAGAACTTTATCCAGACTTTCATCTTGAGGACAAGCCGACTGCTAATGAGGGAGGGAATGTTATGTTCCCGCATAACAACCGGTTCACGGTTCAACAATATGCACATCGGCGGAAGGAGACAACACAATGCAGCGATGAACCTACCGGTTCAGCCGCCCCTAATTAAACCGCGGTGGCTCGCAGGTTCAGCCCACCTGGGGGGCCATCCGCTCCCCTATTGGCCCAAAGGTATAAATACTTCTAGGCTTGTTCGGCGAGGGAATGCAAAAGACTCTTCAGGTATTTTCCCTCTCTTCCTCTCAAGCCCTATCCCTAATTTCCCTCTTCCTCCTCTATTTTCCACTATTTTCGATCTTCCGCTGTGACACATTCTTGGGAGATTCTTTCATAAGTTTTGCCCCTGGTCTTAACTGGCTGCCTTTTTATGTTGCTTTCTGTTTTTTAAGTGGCTATATACTGAAACTTATGCCTCTTATCAGTAAACTACTTTGAAGGATTGTGATAGTAATGGATTGTAAATAACTTTTTTACTAGAGGAAGAAATTGTTTACTTTCCTTTCCATTATCGAGGCATGTGGCCCTACACTCCTACATGATTGCATTTAGAGAAACTGTAATCGTTGTTGTAAAATAGAGGTTAGGAACTTGAAGAAGATTGTAAAGTTACATTAAGGATCAGTGCTCTTTCTCCTAGATGAGCTAGGGCATAGAAAAACTAGGATCCATGCACATACATGATACATATGCTTACCTTTGTAAAAAGAAAATAGACTAAAACACTCTTCTTTTAAATTTGTCCTTTTTAAGCAAGATAGTAGATTCACCTCTGTGCAACAAAATTTTGCTATTAGATGCAGCTGTAATTCATGTCTCTAAAATGATAAAGCAAGAGCTATTTATATGGAGTGATGGTAGGAGGAATACAATTATTTTGAGAAGAGTATACATATTAGTGAATGCATTTGTTCTAAAGCTAATAACTAAATTGTTTACATCACTTTGCTGTATCTTATGCTCTCAGAGAGTACAGATGTTTCAGCTTTTTAAGAAACATTCTAATTATAGAGGTTTATTGCAGAGCAATGCAGACCTGGTTGGCGTTACACATGTTATTGTAGATGAAGTTCATGAGCGTTCTCTGCTGGTAGTAACTTTTTGATCCCTCTAGCTTGTTTTTATAACAATGCTCATAAAGTCTCTTAATATAAATTTTATTTTTTTACTTTTTCATGATTTTTATTTACTAGTCCTGGTACTTTGTTAAGACTGCGTGGAATCAGGACCCACTTGATTCCGAAATACAGCAATTTGTGAATTATTAGACATCTCTGGAGATTTTTGATATCTGGTACTTCTGAAAAGCTAAATTTCATTCTGTTATCGCTCAAGTGTTACTACTTTGTAGGAGCATGGAAAATTGCTACATTAAAAGGCATTCTTGAAATTACTCATGCTGGCAATGATGGAAGAATGGGGTTTTTTCAGTACATTCATCATTACTAATTCCAAAAGTGTTTATCATTGCTGACATCATTATCAGTCTTATAACAACACCTTGTTTGAGTGTACCAACCCTTCTTTCAATTCATTTGCTTAAGGAGACAATTCTAGTTTATTCAGTATAACCAGGAAAATTCTTGTATGTGCACAGCTTGCTAAATATAGCTCATTTACTGTTTATTGACAAGCTTCTAAAGTCTCAATGTAAACAAGTTGAATTAAATCATTATTTGCAACATATTGTAAAAGGCCCATTATAAAATGCTCGTTTAATTTTCTTGTATTTGGGTCTTCACCCATTGTCTATAAATAGAGGGCGTTGCCCTGAAATGAATGAATAAAGCTCATTATTTCCGCCTGATTCTTCCTAACTTGGTATCAGAGTTGCGGTCTCTTCTCGCCGTTCGTGTACTCGCACGGTCCCTTTGCTCGTGATTCTTCCCGCGGTCTCGTCTCTTCGTCCCGTGGTTTTCCCTTTTCTTGCATGATTCCTGCACTCGCCTGGTGCGGCGTCATCAGGATCTGCAACTTCTTTTTTCTTCTTCCCGCGATCGCTCTCTGCGATCTTTTCGACATAGTGCGACCTTCCGATTCCTATATATCTTTTTTCTCCTTCCCGCGGGTACTGCTTCCTTCGACTTCCGCTTCTGCTTCGTGCGGTTTCTTCTTCGTGTGGTCTCGTTGACTTCTTGTTCTCATTCGCTTCATGCAGTCTCCTTGACTTTCTACTCTTGTCCGCTTCTGCTCGAGTGTGGGCTACATGTGACCTTACCTTCCTTACGACTAAGGGTTCGTTTGGCGCGGCGTTTTGGCCGGCCATTTGGGGAAAACGCCGCCGGCTGAAGGGTAAACAAACGCCCTCCGGCGGCGTTTGCTCCGGCTGGACCCGCCACGCCATGAGAAACGGGGCAAAATGCCCCGTTTCGAACCCCCGGTCATGCCCTCCGGTTCGAAAGCTCCGACTGGAGTAGTCTTTTCCGCCCGCCACCGCCGCGCCAAAGGAACCCTAAGTGGGACCTCAACTTGTGTTTGGGCGTGCAACCTTCTTCCTTGTCTCCAATGGTTCATGTGGCTCCTACTCGTCCAGCTTCTCTTGCGGGGCATCATGCCTTCTCTGCTCGCGACGTGTCTAGTGTCGTACAACCTCGTTCCTCATGGCTAACTCCTCGACTTTGAGCGTGCAATCTCCTTCCTCGCTTATCCCACCTTCAGGGTAGTGATTTCTCCTGTTCTCATGGTGCCTCTGGTTCCCTCCGTATTACCACTATTCCTTTGGATGACACCAATTACTTCGAGTGGTCTCGCACAACACAACATGCTATTCGCAACCATCATCTTTATGGGTACATCGACGGGACACTTGTTCAACCTCCCAGCACTGATTCGGGTTGGCAAAAGTGGGACACTGACAATTCCCTTGTTGAGACTTATTGATTGCTTGGTAGTTCTACCCAGGTGTACCAACTCACTCGACATCTCCTTGAGCTCAAACTAGGCACTTCTTCTGTAGTCGCTTCTCTGAGTTTGAACATCTCTTTTCAGGAGCTAGATTACTTTGAGGATTTCACTCTCACCTGCACTGCTGATGCTCGTGCCTTAAAAACCAAGGAAGAACGTTATCGTCTCCATGTCTCCCTCATGGGTTTTAATATGGAGTTTGACATGGTGCGCATTCATGTTTTGAACTGACATCCTCTTCCCTTTCTTCGAGAAGCCTTCAGTATGGTCTTATGGGATGAATAACGTTGTCGTTCTCTCAACTTCGATTGTGGTTCTAATCGCTTCACCCTTGCTGGTCTTCTTTGCTCTCCTCCCTCTTCGTCTTTCATGTTGTGCGTTTACTGTGAAAAATTCGGTCATGTCGGGGCTCCTACTTTCGTCTCCATCCTCATCTTACGCTATCACATAAAAGCTCTCGCGGTCCCTCTCGCAAAACCAATCATTCTTCTGCTGCTCACACTATTGCGGTTGCTCTTGGTCGGCCTCCCTCTGACAGACTTTTCCCGGAGGAACTGGATGTTTTGCGCTGTCTCTCGCGCACTCAGGTTCCCCCCTTCTGCTGTATTCTCCACCGCTGATCGGCCTAGTGCCCAGTCTGCCTCCGCAACTTCCTCTGAATGGATTATTATCTCCGGGGTGACAGATCACATGACAAGAACATCGTCAATTTTTGCCTCTTACACCCCTCTCAGGGCGTGATAAGGTTGTCACTGCCAATTACTCTCACTAATTACTACCTCTATCATTCCCCTCATCGAAGTGTTGCATGTTCCTGCTTTTCCTCGCAATATGTTATCTATTAGTCGTCTGACTACATTCTTAAACTATTTTTGTCATTTTCTCTCATGATGGTTGTGCTTTTTTAGGATCTGGCAACAAACTGTGAGGGGTTGTACATATTAGACCATCCTCCGACTCAAGTTCTCTCCAGTGCTCCTCCAGCGTGCTCCAGTTCTCCTCGTCTTTCACTTGTGTATGTGTGTTGATGACATTAATGTCTTGGACATCCCTCCCCCAACTATTTTATCAAGTTATTTCCTATGTTTTCAAGTTCTATGAGCCATTTTGTCTGTAATGAATTTGAACTTTCTAAACATGTACGACATAGACCGAATCATTTTTCTTCTCTTAGTATGGTTCCTTTTGATGTTATTTATATTGATATTTGGGGAGCATCCACCATTGCTTTTCTCTAGTTACTGATAGTTTATGACTTTTATTGATTGCTTTTCTTGCTCTACTTGAGTGTATTATTAAAATTGAAATGCGAGGTCCTTGATTGCTTTCGTATTTTCCACATCATGGAAGCTACTCAATTTGGTAGCACTATTCGCGTGCTTCGTAGTGACAATGAGGGTGAATGAAATGACCGTTGTTCTTTCGGCACTTATCTTAGAGACCATGTGATTCTTCATCAAAAAACATGTGTCAACACCTCTATTCAAAATGGCGTGTTTGAATGTAAGAACAAACATCTCCTTGATGTTATCAGATCTTCTTCTCTCACCACGAATCTTCCTAAGTTCTATTGGGGGTGATGCGGTTCTCACCACTGCTTACCTCATCAATCGTTTAATCCCCAACACCTTGCAGTATGCCTCTCCCTTATCCCGTTTGTCTACTAAATACATTGTACACACATTTGATCTACCTCCGCATGTGTATGGGTGTGTCTGCTTCGTTCATGTTCATTCCACAACATCGTGATAAATTAGATGTGCATTCCCTCAAGGTGTAACACACCTTTCCAGTATTTCAGAAATCAGCCGTCCGGCCGGGTCAGCGATATAAAGAAAACTAGGAAATTGTATTAAAACTAATATGCAGCAGGTAAATAAGATCTATATTAAGCAATTTAAGACTATCAACGGAAGTTGAAAGAAAATAATCTAAGGGTAATCATATACCTGACAACTGGATTCACAGAGCCACTAAGCAGAAAATAAAACTGAATTAACTGAAAATTTGGTTAACCATAAATAGTCTGATACAAATTAGATAAAAACATTAATCTGTTACCATGTTCTCATCTACAAGTACATGCTGAAATAAAGTAAACTGAATGGGAAAAAAATACTACAAACTGACGCCACCATAAAGCTCATCCTAGACGTAGTTTCCCACCTGGATCACCTGAAAAACAGTGCCCACGAAGGGTCAGAGTAAAGAAAAACAATTCCCCTTAGTGACACTAAAACAGATTTATATATGAATGCATGCATGCCTTTAAAATAGTCTCGTGCACTGAAAACATTTTATGCTATATGTTATGCATGCCTTCGCACTACTCCCTGGTCAAACATCTACTCGTACTAAGCACGTGACTTTTATTTTACTAACTCAAGTCCTGGCGTTCACTAACTAGCATACTGTCTCACGTCAGGTCTATACTTGAGTTCTAGGTGGCTTCTAACCTGCACATCTATTTGGAAGGCTCTAGACAGAGTAGCTCCTAACGCGCAACTGAAACTGACGATCCGAGACCATTTGACGAACTCAAATGTTCTAGTGTCGCGCGGATACGGTCTCGAATCTACTAACTGTCTCCAAGGGACGTAAACTCCCAAGTCTATGCTGCTCATAAGATACCATATGCCTTATGAGAGTGGTAGTGCGCCTCTACCTAGCACAAAAATAACTTAAGCGTGCTGATCGACCTTTCAGTCTGATGCTACTCTAATTGGGATATCCTTTTTGGGAACTACTAAGCGACCCTTGACTTTCTTGTGGTCTACTAGAATGGACATTCACGCCCTTGTTCGGAACAGATTCCAAACCTACGAACACGGTTAACGCTTTCGTAATCTACGTTACTGTTCATGATCCGACTACCTGGGTCTTAGGGAAAATAGTGTCACCCTACACGTTTTTTGTGACCGTTTTCCTGTCACCATATCGTTCTATGCATGATCACGGTACTTGTAATGAATATATTCATGTGTATAAAAATACAATACTTGATATATCTAACTAAAAGGAATTTAATTTTCCTTACAGCGGTGCTGCGGCGCTCGTAGACTCGGCGCGGCGACATCTTCTATTCCGAAAGTAAATCCGACTGTTAGGATATTTCAGAATGTTGCTTCGATCTCACCAACGACCTGCAATTTAGGGCATACTCTAATTTTATACTTTTCCCCTTAGGGTTTCCGGTGAAGAAAACTCCAAAACATCTAAGGTTGCAAAAAAATACGTGTGCTAGCTTTGTATATTACCTTTATGAGGGCAAGTCAAGGCTTTCCAAACGCCCTACACAACTTCTGCAGAGGATTTAGAATCTCCAAACCTAATTTGGGCACAAGGGAACGAAAACTTAGTCTAGGTTAACTTCCAAAACACTAATTTCCACGAAGGAAATAAAGAAAAAGAGAAAACGGACTTACTGAAACCAAAATCGGATCTCACTTCTCCGGCTAGGGTTAGACCCGACACTTTCAAGGCCAAGGAAGGATACTCACTGGCGCCTGCAGAGGAGGGAGGAAAAGTCGGCGTGGGCTTCCGAGCAAGAATCGAGCGACGGCTAGGGTTGCGGGAAGCGTCGGGCTCGGCGATAGCGGGAGACGGAGCACGCAGAAACGGGAGAGGGGGAGAATCGGGCTGCGCTCGGTTTATCCCGTGAAAAGAGAGGGTGCGAGATTTAATCGTGCGGTTTTCTAATTAACCACAAAGAGGAGAGGGGGAAAGCGCTATTGGCACCCCAAATCCAACCAAAAACAACTTTAAAATGGCTATCGGCACACCCAAACTCACAACATACTAATGCCTTAGAATTTCAAACGATCTCGCCGACCACGAACAAAAAAAAAATTGAAACCGCGTCAAAACTATAGATGTTACAAATCTCCCCTCCTAACAAAAATTTTCGTGCTCGAAAATTGAAACCATACCTGAATCGAAGAGGAAAGAATAGTCTGCAATGCTCTTAAGCTCATCCTCTCGCTCCCAAGAATACTCTGGACGGCCACAGTTCATCCAAAGGACTTTGACCATACGAATCTCTCTATTCCTGAGCTTCTGAATCCTTGAATCCACTATCTTGACTGGTCTAACTCCAATACTAAGATCTGACTCAATTGGTGCTTCCTCGGTACTGATGATCTGACTGGGATCTCTGACTTCTCTCCTCAAATAGGAGACGTGGAATACATCATGTACACCACTTATTTCCTCAGGTAAGGCCAACCTGTATGCAACCTCACCAACTCTTTCCAGCACCTCAAAAGGACCAACGAATCTGGAGCTCAATTTCTTCATCCGCTTTATTCTAGAGGCTCCTCTGACTGGTCTGACCTTCAGATAAACGTAGTCTCCAACACTGAACTCTACTGACCTGTGCTTCTGATCATGATACTTGGCCTGGCGATCCTGAGCTGTCTTCATACGCTCCTGAATAAGCTTGATCCTATCAGTGGTCTTATCAATCCATGACTCGGGGATGGTAGATCTTTCCTCACTTTCAGCCCAACACAACGGTGTCCGACAACGTCTGCCATAGAGGGCCTCGAACGGTGCCATCCCAATACTCGCCTGAAAACTGTTGTTGTAGGAGAACTCCACAAGAGTATCATATTTCTCCCACTTTCCTCCAAAATCTAGTGTGCACATCCGTAGCAGATCCTCCAAAGTCCTATTTGTGCGCTCAGTCTGTCCATCGGTCTGGGGATGGAATGCGGTGCTGAAATGTAACCTGGTACCCAATCGCTCCTGTACGTAACGCCACTCCCTTGAGGTAAATCTGCCATCTCGGTCTGAAACTATAGTCTTGGGAACACCGTGAAGTCGAACTATCTCGTCAAGATATAACTGTGCCAACTTCGGACCTTGATCCGTCTTCCTAAGAGGGATGAAATGAGCGACCTTAGAAAGTCGATCAACTATAACCCATAAAGAATCATTCCCACTCTGCGATCTCGGCAAACCATGAATGAAGTCCATAGATATATCCTCAAAAGTCCACTCAGGAATGGGAAGTGGCTGCAACTTGCCTCCAGGCCTTTGACACTCGGCCTTAACCAACTTGCATGTCTCGCACTTCCCTACATAATCTGCAACATCACTCTTCAAACCTGGCCACCAGACTGCCTTCTTAAGATCTGCATACATTTTCGTGCTACCAGGATGTATAAAATATCTGGAATTGTGTGCCTCGAAAAGAATGTCCTCGCAAAGGTGACTAACATCTTGGATACACACTCTGCCATCATGCAATAATAAATCATCCTGAATAGAGAACCTCTCTTTCTGACCTGACTGCACTGAGATCCAAATCTCTACCATTTTTGGATCCAACGGTAGAGCTGTCCTGATCCTATCTTTAATATCACACGAAATCTCCATCCAACTCAACCAAGCTGAACCAAAACCGCAACGGGGCACAACGACGATGTCCAGTTTCTCCAGCTCTCGTACCAACTCCTTCTGCTGAGTGAGAAGGTAAAAACACGAGTCTCTACGGCTAAGGGCATCAGCTACCACGTTCGCCTTTCCTGGGTGGTACTGAATGTCTACATCGTAGTCTGAAAGAAACTCTAACCATCTACACTGCCTCAAATTGAGCTCTCGCTGATCAAAAATATACTTGAGGCTCTTATGATCAGTAAAGATCTCGCAACGCACTCCATAGAGGTAGTGCCTTCAAATCTTCAGAGCATGAATGACTGCTGCAAGCTCCAATTCATGCACAAGATAGTTCCTCTCATGAACCTTTAACTGTCTCGAGGCATAGGCTACGACCTTTTCATGCTGCATGGAACACAACCCAAACCCTGACCTGAAGCATCGCTATAAATCTGAAACCCGTCAGGTCCTGAAGGCAAACTCAAAATTGGTGCGGTCATCAACCTATCCTTCAAGTCCTCAAAAGCCAACTCACACTCGACTGTCCAATCCAAGCCCTTTCCCTTCCTAGTGAGGGAAGTCAGTGGTAATGCTATCTTTGAGAAATCTCTGATGAACCTCCTGTAGTATCCAGCAAGACCCAAAAAGCTGCGAACCTCTGAAACTGTCGGCCTTGGCCAACTCTTTATGGCCTCTATATTCTTCGGATCAACGCTAACTCCTTTCTGACTGATGATGTGGCCTAAGAATGCAATCTCTGAAAGCCAAAATTCGCACTTTGAAAATTTAGCATACAACTGGTTCTTCCTGAGGGTGCTCAAGACAATCGTGAGGTTTGCAGCATGATCTTCTGCACACTTAGAGAACACCAAGATATCATCTATGAAGACGATGACAAAACGATCCAAGTATTCCCGGAATACCCAGTTCATCAAGTCCATGAATACTGAAGGGGCGTTGGTCAGCCCGAACGGCATGACCACGAACTCGAAGTGTCCATATCTAGTACTGAAAGCCGTCTTCTGAATATCCACTCCACGAAACTTTAACTGATGATAGCCCGACCTCAGATCTAACTTGGAAAAAGTGCTCGCTCCCACCAACTGGTCGAACAAATCATCAATCCTGGGAATCGGGTACTTGTTCTTTACGGTCAGCTTATTCAATTCGCCGTAGTCTATTCACAATCTCAGACTACCATCCTTTTTCTTCACAAAAAGCACTGGAGCACTCCAAGGCGAAGTACTAGGGCGTATAAAACCCAAATCAAGCAGCTCCTGCAACTGGCTCTTCAACTCTGCTTGTTCCCTTGGAGCCATCCGATAGGGAGATTTGGCTACCAGTGTAGCCCCAGGCTGCAAGTCTATCGGGAACTCAATCTCTCTATCTGGAGGGGCACCAGGGAGCTCTTCCGGAAAAACATCGGGAAACTTCTGCCAAGTCAGTCTTAGACTCTGCACTCATCAGTACTACAAAGGTTTCACAACCTTTACTGATGCATCTTCTCGCTTGGACTGCAGATATGATCATCTTCACTACTCCCTTCAATCCCTGAAAAGAGAAAGATGTCTGGTTGGGGCCATCGAACTGAATCTGCTTCGCCCTACAGTCAATCCTGACGTTGACTGCTGAAAGTCAGTCCATTCCAAAGATCAAGTCGAATCCTGCTATAGGTAGCTGCAGAGCTTCCACGGTAATCTCAGTATCACCAAACTGCACTGGTACCCTGCACTTGTCTCTGGTCTGTAGAAGGGATCCATTCGGCATCATGACTTCCAGCGTTACTGACTCTGGGAAGACTTCTAAATCCAACTTACGCACTAGAGATTCCGCGATAAATGAGTGTGAGGCACCAGTATCAAACAGAATCTTAGAGGGTAAATTACGAATCATAAGAATGCCTACATGAATAAATTATGAAGGATGAAAATAAATGTCACTACGGAGGATTTAGATAAACTTGTTACGTAAAAATAGAGCACTTACCAGTCACTACATCCTCCTGATCCTTCATGCTGACCCAGCCCATAAGCTCTGGGCTGCACTAAGTCTCGACCCTGCTGTGGTCTCCCATCAGTAATCATCAACGCTTTGCCCTTATCAGCCCTGCTAGAGCTACCAACTTCGAACTTCGACTGCAGGAATAATTTTCATTTATCATCTACTGAAATTACAAACAAAGAAAAGTAATACAACAAACTTTGCTTACCTGATTCGCACCAACTTCCTGACAAAAGCGAGCTATATGCTCAGGTTGTCGGCACTTGTAGCACACGCCTGCGCTGACCAAACACTCTCCTGGATGACGACGCTGACACTTGGGACACGTGGGATAGTCCTTGCTCCGGTCACCAGATTGACCACCCTTCTTGCCATCGGGCTTCGGCTTCTTGTTCCAGTTCTTTCCTTGATCATTCCTGTTCTGCTGCGGCTGGTGCGAATCCTGAGATTGCTTCGCATTGAAACTACTCCGCTTCTGAACTTTCTGCTGATCAGCCTCCAGTTTGCGAGCTGTATCCACTAAGCTCCTGTAATCTGCGTTGACCATAGTCATCAGCGGCTGTCTCAACGAGTCACGCAAACCATCCACAAAGCGACTGGACTTCTCAGTCTGATCTCCCTGCATCACGCCCGCATATCGAGCCAGATGAGTAAGCTCTCGCTCGTACTCAGTAACTGTCCTGTCCCCCTGGAAAAGCCTAAGATACTTCTCCTGGAGACCTCGTCGTGCGGAAGGAGGCACAAACCAACTAGCAAGAGCTCTAGAGAACTCGCCCCAAGTGAACATGTCTGGTGTACGACCTGGTCACACATATGGTCATACAATTTAACATGAAACGCATTTCTTCCTAAAATAAAAGAATTTATCATAACACTTTACCTGCAAGATCATCTGCCCGATACTTGTCCCACCAGACTTTCGTCTCTCCTCGGAGGAGGAAAACAGCTAAAGGAACCTTCTTGTTCTCTGGACACTCTAAAACATTCAGCAGGTCTCTGGTATTAGCTATCCAATCATCAGTGTCCATCGGAGTCTCATCCCCACTGTAGTTCGAAGGTTGAAGTTCTCTAAAATTTCTCAAATAGCGCTCCAGGGTCATCTCCACGGGTACTGGGGCAGGAGCTGGTGCAGGGACTTGTACTTGTACTGAAGCTGGAAACCCTGCAGTCAGTCCTCTCTGAAACTCCATCAGGGCAACAGTGACCGCCCTGGCTATCTGAGACGCTATGTCCATCCCTTCTGGAGCTGCTGGAACTGGTGCTACCTGTGGCACGACAGCGTCTCCCATGGTTGCATTAGGAACAGGGTCCTGACGTGAAGATTCACCTGGTTCACTAACTCGTGGTGCCTGATAGAACATACAAAGGAAATCTATTTATTTAACACACATCTGAGAAATTTGGCTTAGCAGTTTATTTCGTACTCTAGCGAAAACTATGACTTAAACGCCACTTAAAAAAAATACTTTACTAACGAGAGTTTACTCTTACACAATCCTGTGGCTCTGTGAATTCTTTCTAGGGTCCAGGGATCCTAAACCTGCCTCTGATACCAATTTGTAACACCCCTTCCCAGTATTTCAGAAATCAGCCGTCCGGCCGGGTCAGCGATATAAAGAAAACTAGGAAATTGTATTAAAACTAATATGCAGCAGGTAAATAAGATCTATATTAAGCAATTTAAGACTATCAGCGGAAGTTGAAAGAAAATAATCTAAGGGTAATCATATACCTGACAACTGGATTCACAGAGCCACTAAGCAGGAAATAAAACTGAATTAACTGAAAATCTGGTTAACCATAAATAGTCTGATACAAATTAGATAAAAACATTAATCTGTTACCATGTTCTCATCTACAAGTACATGCTGAAATAGAGTAAACTGAATGGG
The DNA here is from genome assembly GCA_039513925.1 of Platanthera zijinensis. Lineage (NCBI taxonomy): Eukaryota > Viridiplantae > Streptophyta > Magnoliopsida > Asparagales > Orchidaceae > Platanthera > Platanthera zijinensis. The sequence continues at coordinate 34,210,729 of CM077080.1, read as the reverse complement.
AAAAAAATACTACAAACTGACGCCACCATAAAGCTCATCCTAGACGTAGTTTCCCACCTGGGTCACCTGAAAAACAGTGCCCACGAAGGGTCAGAGTAAAGAAAAACAATTCCCCTTAGTGACACTAAAACAGATTTATATATGAATGCATGCATGCCTTTAAAATAGTCTCGTGCACTGAAAACATTTTATGCTATATGTTATGCATGCCTTCGCACTACTTCCTGGTCAAACATCTACTCGTACTAAGCACGTGACTTTTATTTTACTAACTCAAGTCCTGGCGTTCACTAACTAGCATACTGTCTCACGTCAGGTCTATACTTGAGTTCTAGGTGGCTTCTAACCTGCACATCTACTTGGAAGGCTCTAGACAGAGTAGCTCCTAACGCGCAACTGAAACTGACGATCCGAGACCATTTGACGAACTCAAATGTTCTAGTGTCGCGCGGATACGGTCTCGAATCTACTAACTGTCTCCAAGGGACGTAAACTCCCAAGTCTATGCTGCTCATAAGATACCATATGCCTTATGAGAGTGGTAGTGCGCCTCTACCTAGCACAAAAATAACTTAAGCGTGCTGATCGACCTTTCAGTCTGATGCTACTCTAATTGGGATATCCTTTTGGGGAACTACTAAGCGACCCTTGACTTTCTTGTGGTCTACTAGAATGGACATTCACGCCCTTGTTCGGAACAGATTCCAAACCTACGAACACGGTTAACGCTTTCGTAATCTACGTTACTGTTCATGATCCGACTCTTTGGGTCTTAGGGAAAATAGTGTCACCCTACACGTTTTTCGTGACCGTTTTCCTGTCACCATATCGTTCTATGCATGATCACGGTACTTGTAATGAATATATTCATGTGTATAAAAATACAATACTTGATATATCTAACTAAAAGGAATTTAATTTTCCTTACAGCGGTGCTGCGGCGCTCGTAGACTCGGTGCGGCGACATCTTCTATTCCGAAAGTAAATCCGACTGCTAGGAAATTTCAGAATGCTGCTTCGATCTCACCAACGACCTGCAATTTAGGGCATACTCTAATTTTATACTTTTCCCCTTAGGGTTTCCGGTGAAGAAAACTCCAAAACATCTAAGTTTGCAAAAAAAATACGTGTGCTAGCTTTGTATATTACCTTTATGAGGGCAAGTCAAGGCTTTCCAAACGCCCTACACAACTTCTGCAGAGGATTTAGAATCTCCAAACCTAATTTGGGCACAAGGGAACGAAAACTTAGTCTAGGTTAACTTCCAAAACACTAATTTCCACGAAGGAAATAAAGAAAAAGAGAAAACGGACTTACTGAAACCAAAATCGGATCTCACTTCTCCGGCTAGGGTTAGACCCGACACTTTCAAGGACAAGGAAGGAAAAGGAATACTCACTGGCGCCTGCAGAGGAGGGAGGAAAAGTCGGCGTGGGCTTCCGAGCAAGAATCGAGCGGCGGCTAGGGTTGCGGGAAGTGTCGGGCTCGGCGATAGCGGGAGACGGAGCACGCGGAAACGGGAGAGGGGGAGAATCGGGCTGCGCTCGGTTTATCCCGTGAAAAGAGAGGGTGCGGGATTTAATCGTGCGGTTTTCTAATTAACCACAAAGAGGAGAGGGGGAAAGCGCTATTGGCACCCCAAATCCAACCAAAAACAACTTTAAAATGGCTATCGGCACACCCAAACTCACAACATACTAATGCCTTAGAATTTCAAACGATCTCGCCGACCACGAACAAAAATAAAATTGAAACAGCGTCAAAACTATAGATGTTACACAAGTTGTCTTTGTTGGTTACTCTGCTATCACGAAAGGGAATCGTTGTTATCATCCTCCCTTTCGACGGTTCTACTGCACCATGGATGTGACGTTTCGTTAGGAGGCACAATACTTCGGTTCTCATCAGGGGGAGAATGACTCTGCTGTCGATGATCCCATCGTCATCTCCCTATTGCGGTCTCATAGACACCTATTATGCCTGCTTCTGACATATCTCCTTTTGCGAAACCATCTATTGTGGACTCGTAATCACCTCGTTCGAAACTTGACGGGCGAGCCAATGAACCAGGTACCACAGAACAACTCGACCTCCCATTGCAGTACAACATCATTTCTCGATGGTTTAGAAAGCTCCAGAACGCCATGACCGTATTAGGATACAAACATGGTCACTCAGAGCATACCCTTTTCGTGAAAAGAATGTAAAGAAAGTGATAATTCTCATTGTTTATGTCGATGACATAATCATCACCGGAAATGATGTTGCAGAAATCACGTGGCTTAAATCGCGTTTGTGTAAAGAGTTTGAAGTTAAAGATATCAAAAAGTTAAAGTATTTTCTGGGAATAGAAGTTGCATGCTCTGACCGCAGAATCTTTATTTCTCAGTGGAAATATGTCCTCAGTCTTCTACAAGAAACAAGGATGCTTGGTTGTGCTCTTGCTAAATCTCCTATGGAAGTAAATTGTAAGGTTAATCGAGATAAGGATGATGAGAAGGTGGACTTCTCTAGCTTCCAAAGACTGGTCAGAAGATTGATCTCTCTCACATACTCTCCAATATTTCACACATGTTGTTGGGATCCTCAGCAGATACATGCATTCTCCCAGACTGCGACATCATGAAGCTTCCATACAGGTGCTACGATATTTGAAGGGATCCTTCGGACGTGGACATCTATTCTCCTGAAATAAATAGCTCGATGTTAAAGTCTATACATATGCTGATTGGGTTGGAAGTTAAGATGATAGAAAGTCCACCAGATATTGCTCATTTATTGAATTAAATCTAGTGACCTGGCGAAGCAAGATGCAAAATGTTGTAGCAAGATTCAACGTAGAAGTGGAGTATAGGGAAATGCCATAAGGAATATGTGAGGGGATTTTATTTAACTCGATAATGCGAGATTTGTGACTACAAATTGGAAGGCCTATCAGATTATACTGCGACAACAAAACTGCCATCAATATTTCATATAATCCTGTTCAACATGATCAATTAAAGTTTGTCGAAATTGATAGACACTTTATCAAAGATCACCTTGAAAAAGACAATGTTTACACTCCGTTTGTTCAATCTCAAGATCAACTTGCAGACATCTTTACCAAGAGTTTGATGTCTGACTTTTTGAAAGACAAGATTATCAAGATGAGAATGTTCGACATATACTCTTATCTTGGGGGGGGGGGGAGTTGAATTAAATCATTATTTATAGCATATTGCAGAAGGTTCATTATAAAAAGGCTCATTTATTTTTCTTGTTTTTTGCTCTTCACCCATTGTGTATAAGTACATGGAGAAATGAATGAAAAAGCTCATTATTTATGCATGATTTGGCCTAACTAAACATTCTAAATTGATACTAAAATTTCAAGTTCACCTAACAAATTTTTTACTACATAAAATTTGCCAGTCACCCATCAAATTCAAGTTAATAGTTGCAAACATCTACTGCTCTTCCTTTCAATTATTCGTAGCTAACAAATCTGCAGTATTTTCTATACCAGTCAATACTTATATATGTGTCTTTGGTTTAATAACTTCTATAGTTATTCTTTGTACCTTTTCAATACTCCTTGGACATGATATTGGTGAATGCATAATTGTTAGAGGCTCGAGGCACATCAACTGATGTAAACCGGAGTTCTCGAGTAAATTTTAAATAAAATAAATTTTTTTTCTATTTTAAAACCCGTAGCGCTAGCGTGATGTTCTCGAGCAAACAGAGAGTGACAATCGAACTTAGCTTTACAAACGCGCCTATGAGCCTAACACTCGAGCATAATCAACGACTTGAAATAAATCTTCCACAAGCATATAGACGAGAGGGAAACAAACATGTGCGGATATGAAAAATAAATGACAAATAGATTCAACGTTAATTAAGGGCAAGCATGCTCTAAAATTTCAGATCAAATAAACAAGTACACATCAAATTAAGCTAACAGTAAGATTGTTAAGAAATATACCCATGACCTCAAGTACAACCCCATTCGCTGAAATTGATAGGAGGAATCAGAAAAAACACAACCAGGATCGGCCTCCTTCAGGGCACTAGCCGGGAGAACAGCTTCGGGCTAATGGCTGCCCGATGATGGCAAGAAGGGTGCAGGTAGTGGACGATGGTGGGAGAGGGTTGTCGGAGACGAGCTGAGGGGTGGAGAGGTTGCCGACGCCCACGTAGACGATCGGCGGAGGGGATGGGGAGCGGCGATGTGATGTCGTCGATCCAGCAGACTAGGGAAGGCCGACGAGAACCAAAAAAGGCGTTGGACGTTGACTAGGGTTCCGGTGAACTCGTTGGGGTGGAGAGAAGGAGGCGGGGCTATCGACAGGCTCTCATGGAGTCGGATTGGACCTATCGAGCGACAGGGAAGATTTCTCCCTGTCCCGATTTCAGTCCAAGCTAATTTTCACGGGAGAGGGCTGGGCCGGTTTAATTAAGGGGTTAAATTTTGTTATTAGGAAAGAATATATTTAGAAATATATTGGATTCATTAGGATTTTTGGGCAGATTTAAAATAGGATAGGGATTTCTAGGATTTCAAATAAGAATAAGATTAGGAATTTCTAATAAGGCATGATATTTTTTTTCAAAATCAAAAGAATTTCAATTTTTTAAAATTTGAGTGATTGCCCTAATTAACATGACACCTAATTTGACGGATCTTTTATTTATGGACTTATTGGACGATCACCCCCAATAAGCCATAACAAGTGCGGGAAAAACATCTACGTGCGCTAATACATGCGCTTACAAATACCAAAAAAACGTGTGAAATGAAATTGCGCGTGCGCTAATACATGCGCTACAAATACCAAAATAAAATTGTGGCATAAAATAAGACACATGTTGTGACGCGGGTTGCACCAATTATCCCGGGGTTGAAAAATCTCGACCCCATCAAGAGTGTAATGTAGCCTGTCACAAGAAAATTCAACCGTCGATCTGGACCTGCTCCGCTACTAACATGCTCTGGATGGTGGGTCGTAGTGTGGCAAAAGAAAGATCCTTCGTTGAAGCTTATGTCATGTAGGGAAACTCCCTTTCCTGAAAAATATAGGGAACCAATCTCATTCGGAAAAATATAATTCCCGGTGAAATATTCAACCATGAAATTATAGATTTTCGAATATGCTCGCAACCAGTTAGTCAAAATTTTATGCATGATATTTAAATGATCAAGAAAAATCAGATCATACAAAAGAATGGTTCCACAAAAGTGAGAGAGAGCGGGGATCAAAGGAATGGGGGGGGAGCAAGTAAGCTCGACTTGTGGAATTATTAAATCACATCGCATCCTACGTTCTCCTGTCAAACACATACGAGCGTCTACTAGACCAAAATCAATTATCCCAAACACATCACCCGATAAAATCTAACGTTACAAAAATTAAAATTGATTTCAAATCTACCATTTAAAATTTTTTAGAGAAACCCTTTAAAACGAGTATCTTTGTTTGGTGTGATTTTTTTTGGGATTCTTATTATCTTTAGAATACAGGTTGTTTTAATAAATCGATAATTTGATAGTAAAAATTTTCAGACACATTTATAATTATGGGATAATGTAGTGACGCAAAATAATGTTCCCCAAATATAAAATCAATATATGGTGGTGACTCTAATATGAGTGATATGTCACTAATAATTCCTTCCCAGGGAGGGGATTCATAAATAATCTCAGCGACTAGAGGCGGTGCTTTAGTGTGAGCAAGTGGGAGCACCATTTCAGTCGGGATGAGGGGATGAGGAGGAAGCTCTTCTTCCTTGAGTTGGGGCTCAGGAAGAACCTCCTTGACTAAAGTGAGTGCTTCAGTGGAGACAAGTGAGGCCAATGTGCTCGTGGGGGAAATGTCGAGTTTAGAAAGAGGACTATTAATAGTTTGAAGTCCGTGTTCCACCAATTGTTACGTAGTTGGGACGTAGTCAGGAAAATTATTTGTTTGCGCATTGTCATTTCAAGACGGTGTACATCGGTGCACAACCCAGTCAGATTCTGCGTGAGTTTTGCAGTGACGAACTCAACGTTCTTCATTAAAGTTTTAAATCGCTCGTCCATATCTTCCATTTTTTTAAAATTATTATTACTATTATTATTATTATTATTTTATATAAGATAAAGATTTTATTATTATTATTTTTTAAATAAAATACAAATTTTAAAATAAAAGGACATAATAAAATTTTATTCTCTTTTTTTTAAGAAAATCGGATCGATCGAGTCACGGTAGGAGTGAATCGCCTGCTCTGATACCAAACTGATGTAAACCGGAGTTCTCGAGTCAATTTTAAATAAAATAAATTTGTTTTCTCTTTTAAAACCCGTAGCGCTAGCGTGATGTTCTCGAGCAAACGGAGAGCGACAATCGAACTTAGCTTTACAAACGCGCCTATGAGCCTAACACTCGAGCATAATCAACAACTTTAAATAATTTTTCCACATGCATAGACGAGAGGGAAACAAAACATGTGCGGATATAAAAAATAAATGACAAATAGATTCAACGTTAATTAACGGCAAGCATGCTCTAAAATTTTAGATCGGATAAACAAGTACACATCAAATTAAGCCAACAGTAAGATTGTTAAGAAATATACCCATGGCCTCAAGTACAACCCCGTTCGCTGAAATTGATAGGAGGAATTAGAAAAAACACAACCAGGATCGACATCCTTCAGGGCACTAGCCGGGAGAATAGCTTCGGGCTAATGGCTGCCCGATGATGGCAAGAAGGGTGCAGGTAGTTGACGATGGTGGGAGAGGGTTGTCGGAGACGAGCTGGAGGGTGGAGAGGTTGCCGGCGCCCACGTAGACGGTCGGCGAAGGGGATGGGGAGCGGCGATGTGATGTCGTCGATCCAGCGGACTAGGGAAGGCCGACGGGAACCAGAAAAGGCGTTGGACGTTGACTAGGGTTCCAGTGAACTCGTTGGGGTGGAGAGAAGGAGGCGGGGCGGGGCTATCGACAGGCTCTCATGGAGTCGGATTGGACCTATCGAGCGACAGGGAAGATTTTTCCCTGTCCCGATTTCTGTCCAAGCTAATTTTCACCGGAGAGGGCTGGGCCGGTTTAATAAAGGGGTTAAATTTTGTTATTAAGAAAGAATATATTTAGAAATATATTGGATTCATTAGGATTTTTGGGCAGATTTAAAATAGGATAGGGATTTCTAGGATTTCAAATAAGAATAAGATTAGGAATTTCTAATAAGGCATGATATTTTTTTTTCAAAATCAAAAGAATTTCAATTTTTTAAAATTTGAGTGCTTGCCCTAATTAACATGACACCTAATTTGACGGATCTTTTATTTATGGACTTATTGGACGATCACCCCCAATAAGCCATAACAAGTGCGGGAAAAAACATCTACATGCGCTTACAAATACCAAAAAAATGCGTGAAATGAAATTGCGTGTGCGCTAATACATGCGCTACAAATACCAAAATAAAATTGCGTGACATAAAATAAGACACATGTTGTGACGCGGGTTGCACCATCAACTCACAAAGGGGTCTTGAAGCCTAGACACAAGCCGAGTATGAACGAATCTTTAGTTGTCGGACACACAAATACCATAACCCTAAATACAATGCAGGCAACCAGAATGAATGCAATGGAGCTACAACTAACTCTAAAATGAAGATATAAAGGAATCCAGACACGCAATCTGATGAATCTATGATGACTAACCCTAAACTCTAATGCGATGCTCGTGAATGATTCAATCTTGCAAGTATTTCTGGAGTGCAATTAGTTAAACAATATTAATTTTAAAATCTCACACAAGCTTCACAATTGATCACAAATATCGCTATTTAAGTAAGAAAATTATAATTGCAATTAAATTAGAGTGTATTGAAATTAAATTCATAGAGAACATGTGTTACACTCTACTGAAAGAAAAATAATCACATTAAACTGGCCAAAATATTACTTAAAATAATATGATATATATGTACGAGTGTAAAACACTGAAGTATGTGTGGATGTCACCAACTAGAGGAGCCGTCAGTGTAAAGGCTGAAATGCGGTGGTTGTAAGAGTGCCAGTGGTGATTCAGAAGTAGGGCTGAGCATATTATTCGAAACTCGAAAGTCGCTCGAAAATCGTTCGAAAATTGAGCCGAATCGGAATCGGTTAAAATTGATTCGACTCAATTTGAGTCGATTCAATTTGACTCGAATCTGATTTCGAGTCAATTTCGAGCCAGCCCTGAATCGCTCGAAATATGATTCGAATCAACTCGAATTAATTAAAAAACTTATGTACTTATTAATATATTCTTATTTTAAGATTAAAAATAACAAAATTTAAACCTAAATAAAAAGAATGAAGACTTTAAATGTTTCATTTGCTAAATTTATAGTTGTCCAATTTAATTTTGAGCAAACTATGAATAAAACGAAAAATTGCTCAATTTCGAGCCGATTTGATTCGATTTCGAGCCAACCCGATTCGATTTCGAGCCGACTCGATTCGATTTCGAGCCGACTCGAAATCGAGTCATTTCGAGTCGAGCCGACTCGACTCGAAATCAATTTCGAGTTCGAGTCGATTTCGAGCCGAGTTCGAGTCGAAAATTTCGATTTCGAGCCGAGCCAAAATCGCTCGAACTCGACTCGATATCAACCCTATTCAGAAGGGTGATATTGGCTTTTATAGAGTAGATCAGAGATGTACTCGGCTGTGTGACAGCTAGAATGACTATTGTGGGCTTGTGGCTGGGTGGAGGATCTTCATGTGGGGCGGCTGACAGGGGGTTTGGAGGGGTGCAGAAGGGGCTGGAGGTGGTCATCTATGAATTGGGGGGCGACAAGCAAGGTTGCAGATTTCAGATGTCATGGACATGTCAGTTTGGGTTTTCATTGCCAGTGTTTTATGTATCGGGGATATTTCATATATCGCGTTTTACTATTTAATTATATATATATATATAATTTTGTCTTTTATTTTATTTTAAACATGTCATAATACTAACTATTTTACAATCGATTGAACTTCTAAATATTAAAAGTTGCATGAAACATTTCACATACAATACATTAATGATAAAATGTTTGTAATACTAGTAATTTTAAGAAGTTTTCAACTATATATTTATTCTATGACATCAAAATTTTTAAAATTAAATTCTCGAAGGAACAACGCATCCAAGATTCCAAGTATTCAACATTTTATTTATCAAAAGACAAAAATCAGCAAGACAACCATAAAATTAAAATTGTATATACATTCATTCATCGTTCACTATGGACAACATCTATTACATAATGAAGTTGAATAAATAACTAAAAATTGGGGTATCTTAAATTATTTGTTGTCCAACCAAATAAATAAATCAATTTATTGCTAATTGCTAAATAAGCCATAAAAGGCCAGATATATCATTGCAACAAGGCACCAAACATCAGTCAACCAGAAAAATATTAACTACCCACAACCACCAAGCAAGAAGCAAGGGAACTAGCAATCCACAACCATCAAGTTACAATTACCAACAAGGCAGCAGAGCAACAAGGCAACCAACAAACAACGACCATCAAGCTACAACCACATGCAAGACAACAAGGCAACCGACAAACCACAACCACTAAGCTATAACCACCATTAAGGTAGCAAGACAGTAAGACAAATAAAAGAATGCAAAGAGAGAGAATGAGAGGGACAGGCAGGGAGAATAATGCAGAGAGAGATTGAGAGGGAGAGACAAAGAAGAATGCACCAACCAAGAGAGTGAGATCACCAACAAGAGAGTCAAGAGCCTGAGAGAGAAGAACCAGCGAGGACGCAGCTACCAGAGAAAAGAGCCAGTCGAGAGAGTGAGAGAACCAACAAGACAGTCGAGGGAACCAGAGAGAACAACTCGCGAGTCACAACTGCCAAAAAAAGAGCCAGCCGAGAGAGTGAGAGCACCAATGAGAGAGTCGATAACACTAGAGAAAGCAACCGGCGAGGATGCATCTACGAGAGAACAACTAGTGAGCGTGGGTGAGTCGAGGGAGAGCACCAACGAAGAGCGTGAGTGAGTCAAGGGAACCTAGGGCGGGAGAATGTGAAAGGGACAAGTGCTCGTAACTCTATCAGTGCGAGACGAGTGAGAGAGACTGAGAGTATAAAACCTGACGAGAGAGATTGAGAGTATAAAATCAGTCGAGAGAGATTGAGAGTATAAACCCTAAACATTTCAATGTAAAATTATTTTTAAAAAACGGGATGATATATTGTCTATTTTCTAGGCGATATATCGAAAACGGGCGATATTTCATCCCGTTTTTCAAAACACAGTGCCTCAATTTCAAAACGAGAATGTGGCGTTTTAGTTCCAAACTCTTTATGTCGGCCAACATGTTGGACATGTCAGTTGAGATCTACAACATTGCCGACAAGGTACTGGGACGGGGAGAAGGAAGGCTGGTGGGGTTTGTCTAGGGCTGGATGGCGCTGTGAGGGGGGGGGGGGGTTTGGGGTGCGTGGGAGCGACTGCGAGACTGGTAGGGAATGTAAGAGACATGGGTGCTAAGCAGGTGGCGGTCGGGGCGTTAATAAAGGGAGGCAACTACTGCAAGTAAATTTGGAGGCAAACTGAACTCAATTGTTGCAGAGGGGATGTCTGTCATTGTCGGGGAAGACGGGAATGCCGCGAGCGACTCAGAACTGGATGCGAGAGGTTGGGGAGGTGCCATATGGGGCAGCCAGCACCCTGGACGTTAGATCAGTAGAGAGAAATGAGAAATAATTCTATTAGGTCAAAAATTAATTACAGTAATGAAATTAATCCGTAATGTTGGGAGTATAATTAATCATTCCCAACTTGAATGTATTATCCGTAATGTTGTCACCTCAATCCTTTGGTGAAGATGTCAGCAAGTTGATCTTGAGAGTTCACAAAGGGTGTATAAATATTGCCCTTGTTAAAGTGATTTTTAATGAAATGTCTATCCACTTCAACATGTTTTTTCCAATCATATTGAATTGGATTGTGAGCAATATTAATGACTGCTTTATTTTTACAATAGAGAGTAATTGGCTTTTCCTCGAAGAGTCCGAAGAATAGATTTTAACCACAAGCCTCACATACTCCTTGTGCCATATCCCTTTATTCTGCCTCAACATTGGATCATGCTACAACATTTTGTTTCTCGCTTCTCTAAGATACACGATTTCTACCCACAAAGGAACATTACCATGTAGTGGATTTCCGATCACCTTGGCTATCTACCCATTTAATATCAGTAAAAATCTCAAATTTTAAGGGGTGGGTTGTCAAAAATAAAATCTCAAGACCTGGAGACTTCTTGAGGTATCTCAACACCCGATAAATAGCCTTCTGATGACGGATTCTGGGAGTATGCATGAATCTACTCAGAATGCCAACAATATACGTAATGTCAGGACTTGTATGAGAAATATATTTGTTTACCAACCAATCTCTGGTAGTTTGTTGAGTTAACTTCATCTACTGTTGTATCTTCATCAATTTTGTGATTTGCCTCAATGAGGGTATTCACAGTAGCACATCCAAGCATGTCTGTTTCCTCTAAAAGTTCAAGAACATACTTTCTATGGGATATAAAGATCCCCCAGCTAGACCGTGCCACTTCAATCCCCAGGAAATATTTCAGCTTTCCCAGATTTTTAACTTTAAATTATTTGCACAATTTCCCGTTCAGTTGTGAGATTTCCTCCAAATCATTTCCTGTAATGATGATATCATCTATATATATAATATACATCGACACTTTAGTTCCTCTCCTCTTAACAAAAAGGGTGTCATCAGCATGTCCTTGAGTATAACCTAGTCGTAACATGGTTCTATGAAACCTTTCGAACCAAGTTCTTGGTGATTGCTTAAACCCATATAAAGATTTTTTTTGATGATAAACTTTGCCACTAGACATTTCTTTAGAAAAATCAAGAGGAAGCGTCATGTAGACTTCTTTTTCCAACTCACCATACCAGAAGACTTTTTTAATGTCTAACTATTGTTGATCCCACGCAAGACATGCAGCATATGAAAAAAAGCTGTCGAATAGAATCTATTTTTGAAAGATGAGAAAAAGTTTTTCCATAGTCAGTTCCTTGAGTTTGAGTGTACCTTTGAGCCACTAACTGGGCTTTATAATGCTCCACAATCCCCTCTTAATTCTGGTTAACAGAAAAAATCCACTAACTGTTCTTTTTTTAGGAGGAATATTTGCAGGTTGCCATGTGCAAATTTTGTCCAAGGCATGCATTTCTTTCTTCATAGCCTGTTTCGATTCAGGTATCTTGATAGCCTTCTATCATGTCTTGAGAATCACAATAAAAGAAAGATATGAGATAGAAGCTTTGTGAGCAGGAGAGAGACATTGATATAACATGTAATTGGCTGTAGGATATTCAGTACTACTAGTGTTATCTTTGAGATGAGCAATTGAAAGATGGAGGTCATCAACAGATTCTGGAGCAGAAGTAGACACCTGCAACAGTTATACATTCAGGGACTATACATGCTGAACTTTACAGGTCTTGCGAGAGTATTTATACAACAAAGAAAGTGATTGCGAGGAAGGAACTTGAGTAGGAGGAACTGTTAGAAGCATCCGGTTTAATTGTAATTTCTTCTTTGTAGTCTGTATTTGGTCGCTCCTATATATAAAAGAGTGACCCTTGGTTTGATCATTTTTATTGAAGTTTTACTTTCAACATGGTATCAGAGCGCCGAGAACCCTAATCTGGCTCGTTCGCTTGTTTGTCGCCCGCTCGCTCATCGCCCGACGGCCTCCACAAGCCTGTTCATCGCCAACAGCAGCTTCATCGACTTCCGCGTGTCTGTCGATCGAATTCCGCACATTAGTCGACTGCTTCCGCGCGCGTCGCCACTCCTGTTTTTGCGCAGGTGACAGTAAAGTTCTACTTCCCGACGTCCGGTGTTACTGTTGCTTGAGAGGATGAATCCTCCTTTGATTTTCTCTGTGTGCTCTTGACTCGGCTTCTTCGCCGTTATCATTGGGGTTGTTCTCTTTTTATGAGAAGCTTTTAGGCCTGTGCTCCTTTACTCCAGTTGTCTGCTTCTCGTGATTTCTATCCTCTTGTTGCTATGGACAAAAGTGTTGATTCTCCAAACATGTCCTCCGGTGTGCGCGTTGAGTCCTCCGATGTGCGTGTTGAGCCCTCCCCGATGTTGGCATTTGACTCCGACCGCGCTATTCATGACCACGGGTCTCCTCAAATTACCACAATGAAACTTGATGACATCAATTATCTCCCATGGGCTTGTTCTATCACGCTTGCCCTGTAGAGTCGTCATATGTTTGGATATGTTACTGACACTACGCAGGCCCCTGCTCAGACTTCTACAGAGTGGTCTCAATGGGAGTCAGACAACTCCCTTGTGATGTTGTGACTGCTCAACTCTTTGCAAAAATCCATAGCTCGGAATTATCTGTTCCTGGGCACTATCACAGATATTTGGAAGCGTGCTAAAGTTACTCAGGTCGTGGCAATGCCGCTCAGTTTTTTCCAACTCCGACGACAAATTTTCCTCCTGAGGCAAGGGGATCGTTCTCCTTCCTCCTTTTACCGTGAGTTTACTCAGCTCTATCAATAGTATGATCACTTCGATGCTCTCTCTAGTCTCTTCTGAAGATGAAGTGCTTGTTCGGGCTCACGAAGAACACAACAAGATCTTCGAGTTTCTCCATGACATGCATCGTGATTTTAATCCTATTAGTGTCCAGATTCTTGGGCGATATGCTCCCCCCTCTTTGCCGAAAGTTTACCGTCTTGTTCAACAAGAATTTGATCTCCACCAGACGTTACATCCCGGCTCTGCCACCGAGGGATCTGCCATGTATACTCAGTTTAGCCTTACTGGTTGTCCTTCTCGGGACTACATGTTTATGTCTGGTGAGAATAGGGGTGTAAACGAGTCAAGCTCGAGTTGAGCATGACAAAATTACCAAGCTCGAGCTCGAGCTAAATATTTCGAGCTCGATGAGCTCATTTCGCATGGCTCGAGCTCGAGAGCAATATATTGAGCTTGAGCTTGAGCTTGAGCTTGGGCTTTCGAGCTCACGAGGTCGAGTCGAGCTGGAGCTGCTCAAGAGATTTTCAACTCATTAACTATTTTTATTAATAATTATATATATTTTTAAAAAAAGTAAAAATAAAAAAAGAGTTGGCGAGGTCATGAACAAGAGCAAGTGAGCTCACAACCGAGCTCGAGGTCACAATCGAGCTCGAGGTCACAACCGATCTCGAGGTCACAACCGAGCTCGAGCTCACAACCGAGCTCGAGCTCACAACCGAGCTCGAGCTCACAACCGAGCTCGAGCTCACAACCGAGCTCGAGCTCACAACCGACGTCGGGAGTTACGGGATCAGCGTCAGGAGCGACGATGGTTAGCGGAAGACGCCGACGACAAAATTTGCGTTGGAAGAAGCAGCAACAGAACCCTTGCCGTCTGCGGTTGGAAGCGACGAAGACGCTGATAGGAAGCAGGATCATTGACAGAAGCGCAACTGGAATCGACGAGGGCCAACAGAAGTCATCGACGAGCTCAGAGGGATCAATGCTGGCAGTAATGGAAGCAACGAGTCAATGGAAGCACGAGCGGAAGACTCATCAATAGCAGAGGCTAGGGTGGATCGAGTAGAGAGGCAACATGTTGGAACGTCATCGCATCGGAGCTCGTTGACGAAAGAAGAAATGAGGAGGACTCAAGAGAGGAAGCCACTGTGAAATGTTGAAATAATTCCGGCTCTGATACCATGTTGAAATAATTAGAGAGAAAATAAAATGTGCCTTTTATTCATCCTCATAGAGGCTTTATATAGGAAATACATGGACTCACAAAGTCCAATAGACAATGTGGGATTTACCACATGGACTAAAAAACTTAAATAATAATATAAAACTAATATCTTCAACACCGCTCCTATTAAAATCAAAACCCATCTACAACATCTCTTCATCTGAACGACTTATCTGGCGTGCCTTTATAGTTAATTTCATTTACCCACATTGTATGAATAGTGTCTATATTGCTTGTGATATTTAGCTCTAAATATTCTGCACTTTTCTTTGAGTAGTTGCACATTAGTTTTCGCTCAATGTTCAATTTCTAGTTGTTTCATTACTGCAAATAATCATTATTTCATGTTAGTATTGTTTGAATTAGTTGTAACCATTTAAGGTCAATTGCACATTTTTTAAACTTTTGTTATTTAATTGTACATTGGACACTGGCGTGCATTGTATTAGAGTGAGTTACTTGCTAATCTTGTTCATTGGTTCCGTGTTTTCTTGCATTTCTCATATAAAATTGAAGCCGCGTCGAATCCTATTGCTTTGTCCCACGTCAATATGGGTAATTTACAATATCAAATATTCATTAGTTTTCCCTTCATTAGACAATCTTGTTTTCTTCATGATTTTACCTCTTTACAATATTGATTTCCCTCAATTATCTTAACGGGTTTACACAATTGATAGGACCTTTGGTTTCTTAACCGATACCTGTTCGTGGTTTTACTGTCAGAGTTGATTTGGAAATCTGAGTCCCAAATGGATTGTGTCTTGGAACATTCTTATACCTGTTTAGTGCAAATTGATTATATGTTCCGGCATTGTTATTATAAGATGAAATATTTCTTAATTAGTGCCATTTTTCTTAGGGCGACTTTTTACTTATTGTTCTGAAAAACATCATCAAGAGGCAATCTAGTTGCAGCAGGCGCAGAAGCAATCTGAAAGTCATACTCATGTATTCTAGTTCTTCCACCATATAATCTTATCATTAAAAAGTAGCATTCTTTCATTTTGTAATCAGCTTTTTATTGACTCGCCTTCCGGTTCAAATTAATTCATATTTTTTAGGTCAGCAACATTTGATTCGAGTTTGTTTTCAAAGTACTTTGGAAATTGTCCTGTCATTACTGCAGAAGGGAGAACACACCCAGTTTCAGTTTCTTACATCGAGGACATTTATGAGAAGCTTGAGTATCATCTTCCATCAGACTCTATTGTATCAGGGGCAATTTTGAAATCCAACAGAGGAAGAAGGGTTAGTTTTTCAACATGTAACTCATATGATTTATTTCAGTTTTTTTGGTTCTTAAGCATTTATCTGCAGTTTCCGCAGTTGATAAACACTTTTTAAGTTAGAGGATATTATGCATGTGCTGATATATATATAATATATATTTTATATATAAGGTGTGTTGGTTCCTACAGAAGAATTATTTGTGTGAAAGCCCAATGTAAAGGCTCGTTTCCTTGGCCTATTAAGTGATTTCTGTATTGTGTGTGTGTATATATATAGAGAGAGAGAGTTCATTACCAATACCTCCCCTCCAACTTTGCCTGATTACAGGTACCTCTCGTCTATGTTTTGAAATAACGAAGACCCCCACCCCGAAGTTTGCCCAGTTTACAGTCACCCACTTCCGTCAAAAATTTCTGTTACATTTTATTAATATTCCAAATGACCCTTTATATTAGCACCATTTTGCGAGATTTTTTTTCCATTTCCCCCCTCCCCCGTTCACATTACTGCACATCTTGCTCTAACTTCCTTCTCTGGTCTGCATCCCCCTTGCATCTACTATGCGAGAATCTCTTCGAGACCCACAAGGGCCACCACTTTTACAAGGATTTTCTCTACGAGACTCATGCCGGAGAAGTCTCCAAGCTTGGATTTTGTTCCAAACACCGGCGGTCTTCCGACGCTGGCAACAGGTGCGAAGATTGCGTTGCTTCCTTGACTCGGGAGACTGATTAGAATGTTGCTATTCTCTCGTGGTTGAATCGAACCGAGCCTTGAAGATTTTTTTGTCCAGGGTTCAAAGTTTTCTCCATCCACTCCGGCAAGCTTCCTCTTCTTCTCCCAGTCCTCTTCGTCTGCAGTTGCCGTCACAACAACTTCAACTTCTCCGTTCTACTCTCCAATCGCTCCATCTTCTCCGGCGGACTCTCCAGTCGCTCCATCTTCTTCGGCGGACTCTCCAGTTGCTCCTTATTCTGGGTTCTTCTCATAAAAACTTTATTAATTAAACGACTATTAATATTTAAATTGTTATTAATAATTAAAGCATTATTAAAATAACATTATTTATATTGTTGATATTATTACTTATTAAATATTTTTTTATTATACTTATTAGGTATTATAGGATCATTTTATTAATATTTAAAACGTTAAATTGATATAATGATTAATTTATGTATAAAATATTAATTAGCCACCATAAAGCACTAAAAAGCTTGTTAACATTAATAATGAAAAAAACCATACAAATATAACCCTCGATTGTGTCAAAAAGATTATAAACTTATCCCTCCATCTTTGAAAACATTATAAATAGACCCCTTACACTTATATGTCATTACAAAGGGTAAACGCGGAGTATAATAAATTTTATTTACTGAATATGACACTTTCCATCCAGATTTTTAACAGATGGGGGAGATGTTAAAGTGCGCAAACTTTTAGGAGAGGTCTTTGTTATTTCAAAATTTAGAGGGGAGGTACCTGTAATTATGCAAAGTCATATGGGAGGTCCCGGTACATTTTATCTTCACAGTGAAGTTATTTTCCTTGCGGTTCACCACTATTGGAAGCTGCATTAACTTGATATTAAACACGCCTTTCTCAATGAAACAATCTCCTGAATATGTGACTACAGGGGATTCTCTTAGTTTTCATTTGCGGAGATCATTATAAGGCCGTAAGAAGTTCCCTCGAGCTTGATTTGAGAAGTTTATCTAAATGATTTAGGCTGTTAACTTCAAACACATCTCTTTTGAATTCTTGCTTTTTATCCATTGTTTTTTGGTGGGCACTTAATTTTTCTATTTTATGTTGTTGGTATAGTTCTTGTGCAAGGCCAATGCTTTGGATGCTGAATGAAGGAAGCATGGTTATGTGCGCATAAATCAAAATGGATTCTTGGGTCTGCCCTCTCTGATGTCTTTGGCTTTGATTTGAGGGCATGATTCCACAACAAACGTGACATTATAGGGGTCCACTATTCTCCTCTGAGAGATGCCACTTTGTGCATAGTACCAAAGGTTAGGTCTGTTTCCAATCTTCCCCCTGCCCATACCCCCAATGATTGGGGATTATATGGGTTCTGTTGTTGTTTTATGTTGTTGGTATAGTTGCTATATAAGATATGGTTGGTGGGGTTTCTTTGGTCATGGTTCCTTGTCCAACCAATTTCAAACCAAAAATCCTTCATCTCTCTTTTCACGGATTGAAGTGGCTTCTCATGGTGATTTTCTCATGTTCTCCCAAAGAAAGTACAACACTAACTTTTTCAAGTGGCATGTTAACTAGGTTGTAGATGCACTGAGACACCCAAGGTAGCTAATTTGAAATTCTCCTATGTTGATTCTTCCTCAGCCGCTACTATCTAATCCAAAGTATTATCAAATATTAGTTGAAAATTTGATTTACTTAACAATCTCTGGTTCCGACACCTGATTTTCTGTGTGTTGAGTGAATTCATGTGTCATCCATCGGTTTCTCACATGTAGTCCATTGAACATGTCCTAAGCTACCTAAAGCATACTCCAGATTAGAGGCCGTCAATCTACGAATGGATTATGTACTTTCGTTGGATGTAAGCTCATCACATAGAAAAGTAAGTAGAAACAAGTTGCCCACTTTACGTCTGAGGCCAAATTCGGTTGATGGCGCTTGCGGTTTTTGAACTTACTTGACTTGGCTGGAAAGCTTCTTAACCAATGTTGGTGCTTCTTTCTCCCTATTCTTGTCACCAACATCCTCATCAGGCCTTTACCATGCCCAATGTATCTTTGATTTCTTTTCAAGTTTGATTCATACGACATGTATGCCCCACATTGGCCATGCGACTCTAGGTTAACACTGGTGCAGTGGTTAATCTTGCTTTTAATTCATCAAATGCTTCTTGACATTCTTCAGTTCAAAGAAAGAGAATGTTCTTTCGGGTTAGTTGAGTAAGCAGTAGTGCAATCGCTGAAAAATCTTTTACAAATTTTCTGTAATAGCCTGCTAAACAGATAATCCATGCTCCGTAATGACATGACCCAAGAAAGAAACTTCATTTAACCAGAAATCACATTTTGTAAACTTTGCATATAAGACGTGATTTTTTAATGTCTGCAACACAATCTTTAAGTATTCTGCATGTTCACCTTTATTTTTCGAATATATCAGAATGTCATCGATAAATACAATAACAAACTTGTCCAATAATTTTTTGAATACCCAGTTCATTAAGTCCATAAAAACAGTTGGCGCGCTTGTCAATCCAAACGACATAACTACGAACTCAAAGTGTCAGTATCTCGTACTAAAGACAGTCTTGTAAATATCGTCTTTTTTGATTCACATTTGATCATATCCCGATCTTAGGTCAATCTTGAAGAAGATTTTGGCATTAACCAATTGATCGAATAGATCGTCAATGCGAGGGAGAGGATACTGGTTTCGAATTGTCAACTTATTAAATTCTCGATAGTCAACACATAATCGAAACAAACCATCTTTCTTTTTAACAAAAAACACTGGAGCTCCCCATAGTGAAGTGCTTGGTCATATAAAATCTTTATCGAGTAATTCCTGTAATTGAATTTTCTATTTTGCCAATTCTGTAGGAGCCATACGATATGATGCCTTTGCTACTGAGGTAGCTCCTTCCACCAAATCGATAGTGAACTCAACCTCTCTTGATGAGGGCATCCCTGGTAATTTTTCGGGAAATATTTCGAGAAAATCACACACTACTGGAACTGCAGTCGGTTCGCATGTCACTACCTTATTTCCCTTAATCATTACCAATGTTGCTTCACAACCTTTCCTTTGTTTCTTCACTGCCTTTAAAGAAGATATGATAATTTTTGAAACTTCATCTATTCCTTTAAAACTACACTGTGTTTGATCGTTCAATTTGAGTGTAATTTCCTTCTTTTTACAGTTGGTGATGGCTTCACGTCTTGATAACCAATCCATTCCTAAAATGATATTAAATTCGGATCGGGGTAGAACCGCAACATCTGTTTCTACTTGTTCGTTATCAATTATTAGCCACACTGTATATCTAAGACTTGTAGTCATCTCGGTATTATTGAACATTTTAACTCTCAATTTATCAAGGGATGTATGAGGTTCCAACATTAAGTGTTTAATTGCTCTTATAGATATGAAGGATTGATTAGCCCCTGTTTCAAATAATACCTTTAGTAGGTGATTGTGCACATGGATCATACATGTGATAACTGTATCATCGACCTTAGCCTCCTATTGGTTCATATTGAAGACCCTAGGCTGCACCTGTCTTTCTTTTCTGGTTTCCACCACAGATGCAGATGCTTCTATTCCCTTACCTTTATGAACTCTATCAAACGTACTTGCATCAAGGTAATGAAATCTTGGTACTTGACTGAGACCACTCTTGGTATTCCTTTCAGGTATTGTTTTCCACAACGAGCAACTTGTCGGCGATGTCCAGACTTCTGACATTTAAAAAAAACTCCGGTCCCCTTCAGACATTCACCAAAATGATTTTTCCCATATTTTGGACATAGGGCTTCATAGTATTACTGCTGGTCCCACTTTCACTTTGAGTTTGCGTTGGGGGACCTCCTTTCTTTCTTTTCCAGTTCAAACCTCCACTCTTTCGTGAGGAATTCATACTCTGTCCCTCTGGAAGCCTCTTCTTTTGAAACTCCATTCGCTTTTATAAAGTCTTCTCATAAACCCAATTGGAATAAGAAACAACGATCGTTTTCTTTGGCGACTATATCTCTTGCATAATATGTCAGTTATGCAAATTCAGCTTCATATTGAAGAACTGTACGACTTCCCTGCATCAAGTGAAGGAATTTCTCCTGAAGCATCTGTTTCTCTGACGGAGGAACAAACCAGTTAATGAATTCTTTCAAGAACTCGGCCCAATGGATACCAGAATTCTCACGTCCAACAAATTTCCCTTGCCTCGGACTGTCCCATCACCGATTAGCCTCTCCTTCCTGCAAGGAGACAACTAAATCGATTTTCTGATCGTCAGGATATTTCATAGCATTGAACATTAGTTCAATTCTCTTTATCCAGCCCTTGGTTTCCATCGGAGTTAAACCACCTCGAAACAAGGGCGACCTCATGTTTAGGAATTGTTTCACGTATGGATCACTTGACGTTATTGGCTGTGATGCGGTGACATCACTATTGCCCATTCGAATATTTCTGCTAATGTTTGCATGACTTCCGATAAAGGAGGATTTGATCTCTCTCTGTCTTTCTTCAGCCATGTGACTTTGTTCCTCTTTAAGTTCGTCTCTTTGACGTCTACTCAAATAGGTGCGGAAGGGTTCCTGAAACAGGAAGATTTACATTATCATGGATTTGTTTTAGTCACATTCTCACATTCCTATGTACTTCTATCTCGCTGAAAATTCAAACCCATGCTCTGATACCATTTAATTGTAACGGGGCCACTTTCTAGGTTACCATCACAATTTTCATTCTATTTTCCCATAATACATCAGATGCGCCAACAAATTAAATATTCAGCAATTTTAACCACATAGTACAAAAATAAAAGTGCAGGAAAGTAAAACATGATTTTATTTATATCACTAGTACAATATAGCATATAGTCTGACATATAACTCAATATATGTATGCAAGGAAAGTCATCTCAAAATCTGTGCTACAGGTATCAGTATACTACATGATCACAACAAAACATGCGCCTGAGCATCAGATCAAAAACTATACTGTCAGATACTACACTGCAACATGATGTCTACTTGAAACAGAACTAGAACTCGTCGTGAGGGCAGTCAGGATCACGGCAGGCCGCCTTGTGGGCATCCAGAATACCGAAGACCGCAGTGAAGATTTCGACCCAGATCTTGTACATCTTCTCGCGGTGTGAAAGGGGCCGGCTAGAAGTGCCAGGAGTGGCTTCCTCCTTGATCTGTTTTAGTTACATTACATTTTCTATTAGTCAAAAGACTAAATGAATTCTCAGGATTCCCTTTATTACTATAGTGACTTATTTATAGTTTGCGGATTATTCATTTTATATTTCCTTGATGTTGTCTTATCTCACACTTGTCTTCTTTGTATTAATTTTTTTTCTCATTTTCCTATCACCACATGCACATCTTACTTGTATTTATTTTCATTTAGATATATACATATCTTTACATTTCCTCATCTACTTAGCTTTTGGTACATGTTTCCTTCTTTTACATTCTCATATTGTTATCGGACAACGTTAAGGGTATATTAACATTTCATGACATTTATATAGTGCGTTTGCGTGCCTTTTCATATTCGCACACAGTCCTTTACGTGCCTTTTCATATTCACACGTTTACTTTGATTCCATTATGCATTGGGAGGACATTCACCCCACCTCCACTAATTGAGTTCACCATTAACCTAGCCCATTTTATCACATTATTCACTTTACTTTTCATTTTTCTTTATTTATATGATTATTTAGATTCCTCTACTTTACAATACAAAACATATTTAAAAATAACAATCATGCAATCCGAAATGAGAGAAATAACATTTCATGACATTTATATAGCGGGCTTGTGTGCCTTTTCATATTCGCACACATTCCTTTACGTGCCTTTTCTTATTCGCACGTTTACTTTCATTCCATTATGCATTGGGAGGACATTCACCCCACCTCCACTAATTATCATCCGTAAACAACTTAAAGATATCTCTATCCCTCCTATCATCATCGTTGCATCCCCCACTTCCATGAGATGCCATGACCTAGATTAGTCCATTCTTAATTATCATCCATAAATAATTTAAAAATATCTCTAATGAGGTCAAACATATCATAATTTCCTTTAATGGGATCCACTTGATTTAATTAGGTCAAAGGAGGCTTCCATGAGTTAGGGTTTGCTGCCCTAATTTTAAATTAGGATTTTCACTATTTTTGTGAAGGGGAAGCAATCCTTAGCTTCCAAATAATTATTTGGAGTGAAAGAATACCCTCTACCTTGACTTCCTTGTCACCCTAATAATACGAGAATGGGGGTTTTGCTGTAATTGAGTGGTACACGTACTAGGGTTTTGTTTCCATCCCTAGAAATACTTTGAAATCTAGAAATTACAATTATTTCAACTAGGGTTTCATTGAAAATGCTGGAAATCATGGATTATGGCATAATAATCCATTACAGAAACTTTTAGAAGAAAATGACCAATGAAAATAAAAAACTTTAAACCCTAGGATTTTCTACCCTTTCAAATCCGCGCCAAACACCATAAAAGGAATAAGAAGAGTGAAGAGGAAGAGGTTACCTCTTGAATGGAATAGAAATCACCAAAAACAGAGGAGAATCGAGCTCTCGGTGGAGATCGCCGTGTGCGACTTTCGTCGGCTTCAGCAGGTTCTCATGCGGTCGGGGAGAAGGAAATGAACAACAAGATTACTTGTTATCGTTAATATCGATGCCACTTTACCCGGGAGTGACACGCATGCCCCATTTCATGCGTGATTCACAATGAACCGCCCGGTTCATTCACTTCTATTCTTTTTTGATATAAGCACACCATATATTAGTGTTTCATTTTATACTTACACACAAATTTAATATAATGAATGTTGTGATATTGGCACACCACACCTGATATTTGGTGACGACACACATAGAATTCAAGCGGGTTAGTTGAAGTGGAGAGGTGCGTCAGGTATCTTATGTGATCATAAAGTACCACTAAAACTTAAGGGCAAGTTTTACCGTATTGCAATTAGACCAGTGATGCTCTATGGTTCTGAGTGTTGCACAGTGAATTGTATACATGAGCAAAAATGGGAGTTGCGGAGATGAGAATGCTTAGGTGGATGTGTGGACACACGAGATTGGATAAAATTAGGATTGAATGTATCATGGATAAGATAGGAGTAACACCAATTGGAAAGAAGATGCGAGAAGCTCGTCTAAGATGGTTTGGACACGTACAAAGGAGAACATTAGAGGCACCTATTAGGCATTGTGAGAGTCTAGTCATTAGGTATGTTAAACGAGGGAGGGGTAGAGCATTAAAGATTTGGAATGAAACTATAAGGAAAGACATGATGTACTTAGGCATTAGTGAGATTATGACAAAAGATTGGGCACAATGGTGACTAAGGATCCATATAGCTGGCCCCACTATAGTGGGATAATGACCTCAGTATTGTTATTGTACTATAAATTTATCACCGTTGTGGTGGGACCCATACTCAGACCCTCGCCGCGCAAGTATGCTTTGTGTATTGGTCTGCCGTTTTATTATAAATTTTAGTATTGTCAAAAATAAATTATTGTATAATATTAAATGTATTTTATAATGTATTGATTTGTAACACCCCAATCTAGTTTAACAACAAATTAGCAGTCCGACCGATCTCTGTGATAATAAGTAAAATAAGCAATAGTATTTAAATTGGTAAATAACATGTAAATATATAAATGCTAAAAGAAAACTTACAGCGGAACTGTGGAATTAGTAAATGAAGCAAATGGTAAAATGGTACCTCAATTTTTCTAAATTAACAGAGTCAACTAAAAATAAAAAGTCATAAATATGAATTACTAAAAACTTAAACATAGTATGATACAAAGAATATCTTAAACATTTAGGTTACACTGAGTTCATGAAAGAAAATAGTACAGTACTGAAATGAAAGACAACTGAGCGAAATGCAAATTATAAATGGAGGTCCGAAAACTCTTATTCTAGGCGCAACTCCCAACCTGTGACCCTTGCAATAAAATGCCCGAAAACGGGTCAGCCTACTGGAGAGTTAGAAAAACGATTCATTCTAGTGATATTAAAAATAAATTGAAATAAACATGAGTGCATGTTTTTCTTTTAAGAATAACATTTTATACTGAGAAAAAATGTACTACAATTCTGTACATGCTTTTCTATCAAAATATTGTAAACATAAATGTTAGTTCTAGTGTAATCATAATATGCATTTTCATTCAAGTTCCGATTACATTTAAGTGTAATCATAAATGTCAGTTCTAGTGTAATCATGTTATGCATTTTCATTCAACTATAAGGATTTCATGATTTCAACACGTCCTTGAATTCTAGGTGTTTTATGTTGGTACTTCTTTATATTCTAGGTTGAGTAGCTTCTTATGCATGTTCTAACGATTCGAGTCCCTATTAATAAACTCATGTGTTCTAATGTCTCACGAACACGGTCTCGTATCTGCTTATCTTTTAAATAGAGTGTCTTCTCCCCAAACTTGTTGCTCATACGGCCTGCTACGCCCTATGAGTAAGACAGTGCACCTCCATCTATCACGAGAGAAAGTCTCGATTGTACCTCCTAATTATTCTTTGTTTGAATTAGGGATTGCATATTCTATTATCGTTGCTTCTTAGATCATGGCTCACACTAAATACTGTATTATCAATCTAGTCAGATGATTTAATATTTATTTATATGACTAAAATGATGTGTTTTCATACAGTGCATAACTTCATAAAGTTTATGAAAATCTACGATATTTCATATCATGATTTACTATAAATTTTAAGAGCATATGATATCATAATATTATACATTCTTGTAACTATACAAGAAACATTTCTTGCAATTAACTATGTGCCATGTCTAGCCAAAAGGAATTAGAATTTCTTACCTCAATGGTGCGGCGCTCGTAGACGCGGCGAGATGACATGATTTCTTCTAATTTGATGCCGAGGATCCTCAAGATTACAATGAATTCTTCTTGGTCAAATACTGAAATTCTTCTCCCCTGAGTGCACTTACAAACCTCTTCACCCTAACTGTGCCAGCCCTCAGATTGGAGAAGCAAAGTTCTAAAATTTCTGAAGTGAATGAAGGAGGAAGATCAACTGCTAATGAGCGTCGACAAAAAGGAGCCGATTTCTGATGGAGGTCCACAGAATAGAAATCGTTGCGGCTGCTGCAGATTTCCGGAGGAAGAGAAAACGAATCCATATAATCTGAAATTTGTCTAGGAAGGAAGGAGAAGCCCTAGAAATGATAAGAAAGATGCAAAGATCTTCCCATCTTTTTCTTCTACAATGCTTAGTGACTAAATCGTAATGGTAGGGTCATTTTATGATATATGACATGTATTTGTCTCCGTGCGCATTCTTTCCCTCTTAAATAAGGCGCAACAGACAAGGCTCCTTTTATTTTTTGGTAATTGTACCATAATTTTAATCAGTTGTTACTAATTGGTTCCTTTTAATAGCCAATTATATCAATCTTCTGAGCAACTTTGTTTTTATTGAAGACGGGGAAGAATTCTATGGATACCCATAGAGGAAAGAAGAATCTCGTCATGTCCTCTTGGGGTGACGAAACTTTACTTTTTGAAGACTTTGTCAATCCCTATTATATTTCGGATCTTTATCATTCTTACAGTGAGAGGACACAACAAAATTTAGTGAGTTTTAATATACTGTATTATGGATCTTTTTTTACATTTCACTCTATATTTATTATATAATACCAATTTTACTTGATTTTGTAGAAAAGCATGAACGAAGATGTGATAGATTTTGATCTTCTGGAAGATTTAATTTACCATATTGATGAAACATACCCACCAGGAGCCATTCTTGTCTTTCTACCGGTATGCTCTAATCATTTGTATTTGTTTGTTCAGTTCTTCTATAATATTTTTTGATTGCGATGATATATAGTCAGTATCTTTTCACTCGTTCAAGAACTAATTATTTCAGGGAGTACCAGAAATTGAACTTCTTGTTAACAGATTAGCTGCTAGCTTTCAATTTCGTGGGGTATCATCTGATTGGGTTCTTCCATTGCATTCATCTCTTTCTTCAATGGAACAACGTAAAGTATTTTTGTCCCCACCTGAAAATACACGCAAGGTATCATTGATTATTTGGATATGCCTTAAACAGTAGGATGCATTTTATTAAGTCTAAGCACGAATAAGTCCTGCTCACAAACGCAGAGCTAGTTGTTTTTGCACAGTATTTACTTTTCTTTTGTCTGCTTGCAATTTGAAAGATAAGTTGGTATATCTGATACTAGCAACATAATTCGTTTCAATTGAATACTTCTTAGTTTTTTGCGATCTATGCAAATCATTCACAGCAAGACAAATATTTTAATTAGAGCTAAACAAGCTTAAGCTTTCCTCCGCGTGGAGGGCCGAAGCAAGAGCGCGCGGCGAATAAACCCTTCCTGCAGTTAGAGATTAATCCAGGCACAAAAAAGTATAGTAAGATGAACAACCAAACTAACATGCAATAAGTCAATCATAATAATTTCTTACAACTCAATACCAATACAAAAAACACCACAAGAATATTAAGAAAAAACACCACAAGAATATTAAGGTTGCTGCCAATGAGATAGATCTGAACGTTGGAGGCCTACAAGTGGGGTTTCATTGGTGGAGAGACTGAATCGGGTAAGGAGAAGGCTAGTCGGTTGTTAGGAAGGCCGGATCACCTATGTAGCACGGGGACGGAAACGGGATGCGGGATACGATACAAAACGGATACGAGAAACGTGATTTTTAAAAAAATTAGGATACGGGAAACATTTTTAATTATTTTTAATTATTTTAATATAAGTATTAATTAATATAAGAATAAGACAACTAGCGGCAAAAGAATAAGATTCCCTACAATAAGGATTTCTTGCTAGATTGAAAGCCAACCCCGCCGAATAAAATGTCCTAGCAATTAAAACATCTAAATGAGCTCTATCTTCATTATTGAATGCACTAGAAATTGGATTCTTTTCTCTACCATTTGGATCATCATTTCTTCTCCGCTTATCACCAACACTCTCAACAGTGTCAACTCCACTTGAAGTACTTGGAGCTACCAGTATAAATTTTGGAAGTCTTCGCTCAATAAGATCTTGAGCATCTTTATCTTCCTTCAACATGTTCTTGTATGTGGAAGCCGGAACCTTATTACATGCTTCAATTCCACTACTTTTGATCCTCAATAAATGATCCTTCACACGAGTGTATGAGCTTTTGTAAGGCTTACCACAAAAAATGCATGTCCAACTTATATTTCCACCTCCTTCGGTTAACTTGTTCCCTCTTGTCACATATTTCCAAAAAGGCTTTTTGTCATTTTCAGTAACGCCGCTACTTGAATCCATGTTATGAAAGATAAGATCTAATTTAAACAACAATGAAATTCATAACAAATAATATTAATAAACTCATAATAAGATTCGATCATGCGTGAATTGTGAAATTCCTATCTATACACAATTTTTTTTGTACAACAATAGATTAACTGTTGAGTGGAAAATCCTAGCTACACGCATTTGTTACTACTATAAGTGTTACATAGAACTTAACATGGTGCTAACATTAAGAACTCAAGTTTTGTGGAAGGAAAGCCATCAAGGGCAAAGGGAAAATCTGATCTCCATTACTTGTTTGAGTTGGAGTTGTTGGGAGATTATCAATGTAAATACATAAGCAAAATATACTCAATTTAAACAACAATGAAATTCATAAGTCATAACAAACAATGTTAACAAACTCATAATAAGATTGGATCATTTGAGAAATTCCTAGCTACACATATTTTTTGGGTACAACAATAGATTAACTGTTGAGTGGAAAATCCTAGCTACACGCATTTGTTACTACTATAAGTGCTACATAGAACTTAACATGGTGCTAACATTAAATCGGATCTAGGAGAGGCAGGAGAAGAAGAAGAAGCAGGAGAAGAAGAAGAAGAAGAATTATACGAAGAAGAAGAAGAAGAAATAGAAGAAGAAGAATTGTACGAAGAAGAAGAATACGAAGAAGAAGAAGAAATAGAAGAAGAAGAATTGTACGAAGAAGAAGAATACGAAGAAGAAGATTACGAAGAAGAAGAAGAATACAAAGAAGAAGAATACGAAGAAGAAGAAGAATACGAAGAAAAAGAAGCAGCAACAACAGAAGAAGAAGAGTACCTGCGGGATCTATCGGCGGAATCGGGAGCAGAACGCGGGCGGGATCGATCGGCGGAACCGGGAGCGGAAAACCTAATTCGTAAAATGAAATACGCGATCTTATATCTCACGGAATCGCGTATCCCCCTTGCGGGATACGCGATTCCGAAAATAAAATATATATTTTTAAAAAATTGCGTTTCCTGGAGTTTCGGAAATGCGTTTCCGCACGTTTCCATGCATTTCCCCGTATCCGATACACGTTCGAGTCGATACATAGACCATTTTTAAGTATCCGTGCTTCGTAGCGGATCATTGTGGGGAATGGCTGGAATCAGGTTAAAATACCTAGATCTGGACAGATTTGGTGTTGGGTGGCTATTTCGAGGTGGATCCTCGTGAGGGGGGGGGGGTGTTGTAGCAATTTGGGAGAGGTTGGACGGCTGGATCTAGGCTGGAATGCCCGAATCAGATCTGGTTTGGGGCTGGAAACAACCACACGGCTGTTTTGGGGGGTGCCCGTGGGTGGCCTGAAAAGAGGGAGTAAGGCCGACAAGTATTTGGAGAGGGGGCAGTAGCGTGACATCACATGTGAGAGGATTTTGAGGCAGGGTGGCGCGGGACAACATGCTAGAGTGGGTCCTGATGGTGGCAAGACGGCTGAATCAGGAGGAAACGGGGAGGGGGAGGGAGTTCCGACAATGACTGATAAAATAGAGAGGGCTGATTAAGGGAGGATTGTGGTTGGGTTTGGTAAAAACAGATGGGGGCTGCTGTTTGCAAGGTCTGGACAACAAAAATGGAAGGTGGAGGATGGGGGTGGTTGAAAAAAAATCAAAAGATACAAGGCTTACCCAAGGTGTTGTCACCTAGGGGTTCCACGGAGTCGGCACCGCAGAGAGATCACCGGAAATGAGGAAGAGGACCCTCCAAATTTCAGCAATGAGAATGACGACAACCCTAAACCTTATATTTATAAGAAATAAAATTAGGGCACCCAGAATCAACGACTATGATTGGTCGTTGGTCTTGGAGTCAAAACTACATGGAATAAGAACCAAAAAGTACAATGCTATATATGAAATTGATTCGCAACGCGAATCCGGGCGTATCCCCGGAGTCAGATCGTCGATCCGGGCGCACCATATATGGTAAGTCGCCAAAACAGCCCCGAATGGGCCCAAAGCTCATCATCGTCTCTGTTCCACATCAATCTCCCCGACTTGAAAGAATTCATCTCCCGATGAATAGGGATCAGAATTCTCTCGCTGTATGCCAGGTAAAACTCGAAGAGGCCCACCAGAGGTCATCCAAGTGTCGTCACTGAAAAATTTTCCTCGCCAATCAACTTCTCCGGACTGAAAGCTTCTATCTACGATGAATGAAGACAGTCGTACTGAAGTCGAAGTCCCGGGGTGAGTCGATCAAGCTCCGCTGATAGCGTCTAGGTGTCGTTGGTGAAGAGTCGTCTGCGCCCGCGAACCATGTAGCGGATCACAAGACTGTCTGTAGAGGGGCAGACTTATGCGTAATGATCTCTGTGATAAAATCATCTCTCAACATACTAGTGGAAGGATCCGGTGGGATCTGAGGTGCCAATGGTGGAGCAGGCGGGGACAGGATCTCAGGTATGTGGGGCTCAGGGACGGGCTGAGCACGGGGAAATGAATGTGGTGGCAAGGGCTCGGGGGTAGACTGAGTGGTCGGTGGTAAAAATGGTGTTGAAGGCTCGGGAGGGCCGCCAAGATGTGGGCCCGAATACTCGTGAGGTGCAAATTATGGCGTCAGGTCCTCGACATTGAACACAGTATGGGTACCCATGCTCGCGGAGATGTTCAGCTCATAAGCATTGTCATGATGCGTCTCAGGACTGAGTAGGGGCCCATTTGCTAAATGCTTAAACTCTTAGCAAGTCTCGCACGAAGCTTCACAATGCAGATTCTTACCATCACCTGCTCGCCTTCATGAAGTACCTGCACTTGCCAATGAACATCCACATGTGATTTACAAGATTTATTACCAATATGGATTATTCGTCGGACCGACTAATGCCACACATGCAAACGATGAACAGATAACACAACAAACTCATGCAATTGATGATAAAACGTCTCAACAGACTCATGCAAATGATGCAAATGAAACATGACAGATACTACATGCTTTCGATTGAAAAATCTCACGATGATCGGGGTGTCTCTAAAATGTGGTGGCCGGTCAGGTGGCTCTATCTGTGGAGTGTAGAAAAACTCATCCCGTGTTTGACGAGTGTTCAGAGGATCACGTGAGAAACCTATTCTCAAATACGAGCTCGCAAAGAGCCAAATGTCTCTCGGGGAACGTAACACATCAGGGGGCTCACCAGGAGGTGTGTACAAAAAGTCATCGCGAATGAAATGACCGCCTGAATGAAAATCGTGTACGCTGACTAGAAGACGTGACTCTCAGGTGTGATGCGCATCCTCGAAAAGAAAGAGTTCGTCTGGGGGGTCAGCAGGTGGGGTATCCCAAAACTCGTCGAGAGTGCGATGTGTCAACATGTGGTGTCCTAAACACTCAATGCTCCACTTAATATCCGTCCTCTGGGGAAATGCCAGCGACGATAATGGAAGAGGCGCAAATAACTCGGAACCCATAAACAAGCGGCTCACCTGAAGCGCATCCTCACCAGGATGTGGTGGCTCATCAGGAGGCTCAACAAGGGGGTCATCATAGTACTCGTCGCTAGGGTCATGGTCCTCTAGATGAGTACCATCATGAGGGGTAGTGTCCCCGTGAATGGGTGACATAGCCACTACGAGATCAGTACCAGACTCTGGGCTCTCGGTCGTGATGTACCTCAGGGCAATGACCATGAGAGAGCGACATAGTCCTACACTCAAGAATGGATCCGTCGGTGTGGTATCAGGAAATAGGTTTGCGATTGGGGTGCTAACTAACCCAGTGGATGGTAAAGGAAGAGATGTGGGTGAGAGACACAATACTACAGATTCAATAAGTTGCTCATGCTCACTCTCAATCGGGGTCACAAGAGTCGGGTCAGACATAAGAGATAGGTCACTCCCTGGGCTAAGCACCTCACTGGGGTGAGAGCCATCCGTATCGAGTATTACTTCAGTCATGTCCGACGAAACAATGATAGACAAAGTAGTGTCCTCGGTGTGGGAGGAGCTCGTACCGTGGAGATCAAGGTGAGGATCCAATTGAGTAGCTCTTGCGGTTCTCAAAGACTACTCATAACGAAGGACGGATTGATATGTCGACTCGAGGGGCTTTGAGCTATGATAAATCACCTTAGTAAGAATGTCATATCGAAGTCCAGGCCGAAATCTAGAAGTGGTTATGGCTGGCTCCTCTCGGAATCACTGCTCACAACTAACTCATCGAAGCAATCCCTGTACTCAGTGACAAAAATGGATCCTTGCTGAAACGAAAATAATTGGTCGAGCAAGCCACTCCGATACGACGAAGGCAGATACCCTGACATAAAGTACGCTTCATGTCCACCCAACTAGTGATGCGACGAAGACGGTCTCGTTCGTGTGCCCTCTCAACGCTAACCCAATATGCCATCGCCTGATCTAAAATTATAAGTTTCGCAAACTTGACGCGGCGCTCACCG
Source organism: Platanthera zijinensis (assembly GCA_039513925.1). Taxonomy (NCBI): domain Eukaryota; kingdom Viridiplantae; phylum Streptophyta; class Magnoliopsida; order Asparagales; family Orchidaceae; genus Platanthera; species Platanthera zijinensis. The sequence continues at coordinate 34,178,163 of CM077080.1, read as the reverse complement.
AATAACTCAAAATGATCGAGATAATATTTCATATCCACGAGCCAATAACTGAAAGACTCGGGACTCGATGAGCCGTCAAAGGAAGAGACAGCAATAAAAAACTGACTCTGAAAATCTCTCTCGAAACGACTATCCTAAAAGTGGGATCGTGTCGATGGGTCAACACGATCTCTAAAAGTGGTGTGTTGCGATCGAGGATAACTGTCGTAGTAATGTGAGGGTCTCCCATACGGGGCTCTGTGAGAGCGGGTGCAAGCGGACTGGAGAAGAATAATTGTGACACCTAAACATAACGAAAAATCTGTAGACTCTACGGCTGCGTATCAAAAAGTGTGCGCACCCTGGTTTTGATACCAATTGACGCAGGACGAATCTATAGGGAACAGGAAACTCGGTGACCTAACGCTACATGCTATGCAAAAGCCCGACAGAAAAATCACAATTAGATAATAAGTTCTAACATCCCACGCAAATCATTCAAAGCAAGACAAATATTTTAATTAGAGCGAAACAAGCTTAGGCTTTCCTTCACATGGATGGCCAAAGCAAGAGCGCGCGAAGAATAAACCCTTCCTGCAGTTAGAGATTAATCCAGACACAAAAACTATAGTAAGATGAACAACCAAACAAACATGTAATAAGCCAACCATAACAATGTCTTACAACTCAATACCAATACAAAAAACACTACAAGAATATTAAGGTTGCTGCCAATGAGATAGATCTGAATGTTGGAGGCCTACAAGTGGGGTTCCATTGGTGGAGAGACTGTATCGGGTAAGGAGAATGCTGGTCGGTTGTTAGGAAGGCTAGATCGGGGTGGGGAATGGTTGGAATCAGGCTAAAATACCCAGATCTGGACAGATTTGGTGTTGAGTGGCTATTTTGATGTGGATCCACGCGAAGGGGGGTACTGCCAGCAATTTGGGAGAGGATGGGAAGCTGGATATGGGCTGGAATGCCCAGATCAAATCTGGTTTGGGGCTAGAAACAACCAGACGGCTGTTTTGGGGTGTGCCGGTGGCCCGATGGGTGGCCTGAGAAGAGTGAGTAAGGCCGACAAGTATTTGGAGAGGGGGCGGCAGTGGGACAACACACTAGAGAGGATTTTGAGGCAGGGCGTTGCTGGACAACAGGCTAGAGTGGGTCCTGATGGTGGCCAGACGGCTGAATCTGGGGAAACGGGGAGGGAGTTCCGGCGGTGGTTGGGCAAACAGAGAGGGCTGATTAAGGGAGGGTGGTGGCTGGGTTTGCGAAAAATAAATGGGGGCTGCTGTTTGCAAGGGCTGGACAATAAAAATGGAAGGTGGAGGATGGGGGAGGAGGGAAAAAAATCAAAACATACAAGACTTACTCAATGAGTCGTCACCTAGGGGTTTCACGGAGTAGGCACCACAGAGAGATCTCTGGAAATAAGGAAGAGGATTCTCCAAATTTCAGCAATGGGAATGACGACAGTCCTAAACCTTATATTTATAAGAAATAAAATTAGGGCACTCAGAATCAACGACTATGATTGACCGTTGGTGTTGGGGCCAAACCTGCATGAAATAAAAATCGAAAAGTACAATGCTTTGTATGAAATTGATTCGCAACGCTAATTTAGATACATCCACGGAGTCAGATTGTCAATCCGGGCACGCCATATATGATAAGTCCCCAAAACAGCTCCGAATGGGCCCAATGCTCGTACTCGTCTCTGTTCCACATCAAATTATGTAAAAAAACAAAATTTATTTGAAACTATCAATCTTCGCTTATTCGTTGGAGTGAAATTTACTTCCCAAAATGTTAGGTATTTTATTTACTAAATATTTTTTGGATAAAATTATTTAAGAAATATTGATGGAATTGATTACACATCAATTGAGATATTAGTGATTATAATTTTTCGATCACCAGATAGATGATCAGAGATCGTGATCATGACCTGCTCGATTTTTTATATTTTTATGTTTTATTTAATTTTCTGATGTATATTTTGAGATTTAAACCAGCCTATGCCGGTCCCAAGCTCGGATGAAAAATGACAAGAGTTGTGTTAGGTAGACGACTAGCGTAAAATTTAGTCATCCTTATGAATATGGATCATTTGATAAATTTGTTGTGTATATTTTGAGATGTTATCTTACGGGACGGTCAATGCCGTTTGATTACTTAACCTAAACCCTGCACATATATATGATCCATCAGGTTACAATAGAGGATATTGAGCATGTTTCGATATTTCTAGCGAACACTGCTCAATCTGTGGCTCAGTGTGACGCCGTGTCAATCGCATGGTGCGAAACCACTGGGTTCTGCCTTCGGGAGTGCCGCCTCCCCATCCGCCGTCTCCCTCTCCTTCTAAGAGTCCCTCTTGCCCTCCCACCGCTGTGCATGTTGAACGATCCACCCCAACCATCAACGCTGCCTTTTACGTCCTCAAATCATTTTCCCTTTGCCTCCACAGTCCCCTTCCGACCTTCGACATCCACGCCACCACGCCCTCAACCCTTTCTCTCACTTGTTTTACCTCTTCCTGCCCTTTTATAGCCCATATCCATTACCACCACCAACAACCTTGTCCATCCTACCTCCTCCAACAACCATCTCAATCCTCTTCGAACCATTCCCAGCACCATGAACCCGTAACCCACCCTCCGAATCATCTGCTTGCCACAAATAGTACCGTACCTTACGTGGACAATCACCACAATTTCGCCAGATTGCATCCACCACGCCGGCGAACATCTTGGTGAGTTTTTCATTTTAGTTTCATTTCCTGTGTATTGTATGTGGGCACTTTTATTGCTAGTGTGAAACGTGAAATTAAATATTATTTTTGTATTTATCCTTAATTTTCATGTACAAGTCGCCCTATATATAGGGAGTCAATGTACAAACAAACTCCCAATACACAATGTGAGACTAATAAACAAAGAAGATTATATGGGCCTTAACATGGGCCAGATACAATGAGCAAGAATAAAGACTATTTTATGGGCTTTGATTTTTCATTCTTCAACACTCACCCACAAGCTGGAGCTTTTAAGTCGTAGGCCCAAGCTTGGAAAGGAATTGACAATATAGTGGACGATGTAAGACCTTTGTCGTAATGTCTAACACTTGTTCTACAACAGGTACATGTCGTAAAATCAGCTTTCAAGTTTGAACCTTTTCTCAGACAAAACGACAATCGAATTTGATTTTTTTATACACTCATAATATACATGCTTCTTGATGATGTAGATAACAACTTGATTATCATATAAAAGGACTATTTGAGATGGAAGTTTGACGCCCAAAACATAAAGACGATTCTATAGCCTTGTAAGTTGAGAAACATCAGAAGCCATTGAGCGATATTCAGCCTCAACAGAGGAGAGTGCAACGACTTTGCTTTTTGTTTCATCAGGTGACTAGATGCCCATCAAAATATGTGCAGAATCCACTCGTAGAGCGACGATTATCGAGAAAGTCGATATAATCAACGTCAAAGTAAGGTAATGAGAGAAAGAGACGAGGAAGATTGCTACACAAGCCCTTGTCCCGTGGCATTCTTCAGATACCTGAGAATACGTTCCATGACTTGGAGATGAGAGTCCCAAGGGGCATGCATAAAAAAATTGACAACTCTTACAACAATGAACATATTCAGTCTTGTGAAGTGAGATAAATGAGTTTTTCAACCAAACGACGGTAACATTCCGGATTTGGGAAAAGTTAATCTTTGTCGGAGGCATGAGTGGATAATTTATGATTGACATCTATAGGTGTGTTAGCGGGGTTACATCCTGAATAGCCTGCATCACGAGAAAGGTTAATGCAACATTTTCATTGGGATAAGACAAGACCATCAGGACGACAAGCAATCTCGACACCCATGATGTACGAAGATGACTCAAATCTTTAGTCTAAAACTGTGAAGCCGAATGCTTCTTGACCAAATTGATGTCGGGGATGTCATCCCCTGTTGAAGCCTGTTGGACGACAACAAATAATTTCTTTATCTCTCTAATTTCTCTCTTCTTCCCCAGTTCTAGGGTTAGGGTTGAGCATGCCTCCCTTCTACTTTTCTGTCCCCTTCATTCAAAACTGTGTTCTTTTCTAGACCATAACTTCTCCTATGTTTACACCCATTTTTTTATGAAATAAAATGAAGAATTTGTCGAGAGAGAGAAGAGGCATACCTTATAGTTTTTGCTCTCTTGATCGATCACGTACGGGTTCGAACCTAATATAAGTCCCTTCAACCACATTTTGAGGTACCGTCACCACCCAGTGAGTGTAGGTCAACTTGCATCTTAACACCCCCCTCTAGCTAACACCATACACATCCAGCATCCCAATCCCGAGGGACTATGAATGAAGAGATTTACCAGAGATAGCTTTGGTGAGTATATCAACAAGTTGATCTTCAGATGACACAAACACCATAGTAATAATTTGATCCTGGATTTTATCCTGCACGAAGTGGCTATTAATTTCAATGTGTTTTGTCCTCTCATGGAAGACCAAGTTGTTGGCAATGTGAATAACAACTTGATTACCACAGTGGAAGTGCATGGCCTCAAGGACAGGGAATCCCATTTCTCCGAAGGTAGATTTAACCCAAATCAGTTCACATGTAGTGACGACAATGACACAATATTCTACTTTACTGGAGGAACAAGAAACCATATTTTGTTTCTTACTTATCCATGACTCAAGATTGCCACCAACAAAGATAGAATATCCGCTCGCAGATCTTCTGTCTATTGAGGAACCGACCCAATCAACATCATAATACCCGTGAACCTTAAGATGACCATGATCTTGATAGATAATTCCTTTTCCGAGGTCTTTTTTTAAAGTATTTAAGAATCCGAAGAAATGCTTGATAGTGATGAACTTTAGGATTGTGCATGAATTGACTCACTAAGCCAACAACAAAGGATATCAAGTCTAATAATCGTCAGATAAATCAATTTTCTCACGATGCGTTGAAATTCTGACCACCTCTCAAGATTTGGAAAGGTATCCTTGTTAATATCATAATTAGGGATCTGTTTGACTAAGCTGTGGCTGTGCAGGAAGCAGTGGTGAGAAACAGTGGTGTAGGAATCTGCTGTTTTGCAGTGTTGAAAAAATTGATGAAACTGTTTGGAAAACTGTATTTGCAGTGCTGTGTGAAACAATGGTGCAGAACAAAACAAAAATGAAAATTAAACAGTTGTGCATAATTAAATTGTAATGTAAATTTCACGCCAATAATAATTAAACACGAGTTAAAATAAATAGTTGTTCAACTCCGCATTAAACAACTTGCTCGACGCAAAATATTAGGTAAATATAATTGAAAGCCCTGATAGTCTCTTTTCTCCAATGCGAATAATTCTCATCTGCAAAAGAGATTTACGCCAGAATAGATTTAATATAAATTAAATAATGTATATGCTAAACTACATATGATTGAATTTTACCCGCGAGCATTTTCCAATTGGTCTACAATGAACTCTCTCAAAGCAGACATCTCAGGTGTACCTGTCCCATCATATATTACCGGCTTTACGCTCAGAGTTATGACTATGACGGTTCCTCGTCGCTGTGCCCTATGTTCGTATGCCTCCGGATGCACAAAGATCTCATCAAGATCATATGCTCTGAACTCTAGATCAACCCTAGACGGATGCCTTCTTTTGTAATTATGAAGGGCCATTGTAACCACCACAATTACACATTGCTTTGAGAAGGAGTATTGTGGCATTTTCCTAAGGATGCGCCATTTATTTTTCCAAACGCCGAAGCTCCGTTCAATAACAGAACGCAGTGATGAGTGCGCTTGGTTAAATATTTCACGGCGGCCTTCAATGTATCGATTGCCTCGAGCGAAATCCGCCAAATGATATCTTGTTTCTGGGAATGGTTTTAACAGTCCAGTTTTTCACGGATATCCGAAATCCACCAAATAATATTTCCCTGTATTAAAATGTTTTTTAAAACACAAGTTTAAATAGTAATAGGGGAAAAAAACTTTGATTAGTAATGCCGGTTAAAATTTACCTGGAGGCGCATATGAAAATTTACACCTTCTATCTCGCACAACTCGATGATAAATGCGGCTATCATGAGCTGAACCTTCCCATCCTGGCACAACATATGTGAAGCACATATTGAAATCACACACTGCCATTACATTTTGAGTCGGCGATCCATGTCGGCCAATATATGCGATTTGCTCATGTATCGGAATGCAAGCATCCACATGTGTCCCATCAATTGCTCCAATGCAGTCCTTGAAAAACGGCATGTATCTATCATCATTTTGAATATGCGCGGGAATTCCTTCGAATTGTGGATCGGTGGGAGCTATGATATCCATTGAAAGTCGTGTAAGTGCACGTAAACCTTCCTCGAAAAATATGCTAACTGTCTCAGTTGAATGTTGGAAGCGTTCTGATGTCTTTCGTAGCGTTTCATGATGACCAAGAATGTACATTATCATTCCCAGAACCTCTCTGGTTGCAGTCCTTCTAGATCCTTTTAAACCATATGATTCTTCTAGTAAAATCAATAAATCCAAAAAGATTTGCTTGGACATACGAAAATTATCGAAAAATCTGCCTGGATGCCCTGTTAATAATTCTGCCATCCATTTCTCCCCAGTTTGCTTTGAGGTCATGCAATGTATTTTAGTAGGAGATTCGAGTATGTATTTGCTTATTACCAAAGCTCTCGCCGTAACAAGGTTTTGGTAAATAATAAACCTCCATTTCTGGTTATTTTGGTGAATTAACATGACCTGTTCGTCGTTAAACATAACATCATCATCATTGTTCTGCTCTTCCATAGTGAAAATTCCTGATAACAAGACTATTTAAATGAAGAGATACATAACAAGAGGCCTATTGATCAACATAAACAATAATGCTAGAGTCCAAATTAACATACACAGGAAAAGTTTAATATTACAAAACATTGCAAGAGTTCAAAATAGGCCAAAAAACAAGAGTTTCATACAAAACAAGATTCCGAAATAAGCCAAATTACAAGAGTATCTAAAAGAAGCTTATGAGACCATAACTATAAGGCATTCACTTCAGAGAATCCATGTAATGCTTCCTCAACCACGAGAACTTCCTATCGTCTGGTAGATTCATAAGAACAATGCGATTGTTGAGATTTATGAGGTACAGTGTGGCAAAATCGTACATGTCCATATCATCGAATATGTGCGGAAACTTCTCAAGTTCGTGTACTGCCTCACTCAACGTAAATATACTCGGAGGAACAATAAGTGCTGCAACCGTAAGCCCTACTGATCGGGTAACATCTAGTAACCCATCAAATCGTGCAATCAAGGCATCCTTTGTGCCTGCTTCGTTTTTGTTACCTTTGCGCGCTCTTTTTATGCCCGAAGTCATTTTTGAGATTGAGCCAACATTGTTACCTTTACCTTCACTCGTGCCGCCATCACTTTGTGTGTGCACACTCTCATTTATTTTAGCATTTGGGGTTGCAATACTCTCGACAACATGATCATCGTCATCGGAAAGAGGCTTTGATTGAGAAAACATAGGGTGCATTTCACCCATTGATGGGATCCATGATTTCTCTCCAGTAGCAACCACCAAGCTAAACATCTTCTCCATTTTTCTTCAAGCTCTAGTGCTATGCCTCTATATCGGAATTTCTTTGCGGCAGGTAACATCTAGAAAGAGGAAAACTGTTAATAGAAATATACATAAACTTTTTCTATGGAATTAAGTAATACTATGAATTTTCGTAAAACCTTGATGCGTTCTTCCTACCATTCATCGAAAGTATCAATCGTTCTTTTGGTTGAGTTCCACCCGAAACCAATCTCACCTCTTTTGAGATCCCTCCAAAGCTTCCACTCACGCTTCAACTGATCCCATTTGTTCTTCAATTGTGCTCGAGTGTAATTAAAAGTTATACGGTCTTTGAGGGTTTTAATCAGGTTGATCCATCCATCTCTGCTGAATTGGGTGTTTGACCTATTTCCTAGGTCAATCTCTTGAATACAGAGATCACAAAATAGGTGTACGTGCACAGACTCCCACTGTGCTGAAACGATACCATCCTTTGTTTACCCATCACTCACCTACCTGGACAAAATGTGAAACACTGAAAATCTAGTTTGATTTTGGTAACCTGTTGGAATAATTAAATAATTAAATGTTTTGACAATCTAATTTGCCTACTTCCTAATTAAAATGTTTGGCCTATTTCCTAATGGACAAAATGGACAAAATGTTTGGCCTATTTCCTAATTAAAATGTTTGCTGATGGAGTAACAGTAACAATAGCAAACAGTACAGAGATCACAAAATTTCTCATCATTTTGATTTTTGAAAGGCACAGGGATGAGCCAAGGCCAACATTTGGGAGCAACTCTGTAACTTGATCCAACATTTGGGAGCACAAGGATGAGCCAAGGCACAGGGATGAGCACAAGATCTTACCACCGGAGAAGATGCACAGGAGTTGGCGGCGTTCCTGGAGGTGAGATCTGCGTCGGTAGAGGACTGCAAGAGTGTGGAGGAAGAATTAGGAGGAGAGATCGACGGCGATAGAGAAGAAAAATCAACCAAAAAACGAGAGAAAAAAGCTCAGTGTTGGACGACGAGAACGCGACGAGAACGACAGAAATTGGCTGACAAGAATAATGCAAACAAACC